>KK122391.1:32439-77390 GCA_000611955.2 Stegodyphus mimosarum
TCTTTCGTAGTTGTTTTCAACAGTACTTGAAATCAGGGTTTCAAATGAACTTAATGCAGTATTATCTCGTTTTATATTCTTTATTTGTACTTCAAATTTTCCCATATATTATTAGTCCAAAGGGATTTCAATCTCGAAGGACTATTACTTTCTTTTTGGCATTTTGCGTCGTTTCATTTTTCAATTTACTGCTTATTTTATTTATTTATTTATTCATTTATTTATTTTTTGACGTAGCTTCCTCTTCAAAAATCGTCTGCGTTGCACGGGAAATTAAAAAGGAATTTTAATTACAGTTCTAAATAAATAGCCAAATAAATGTGAAATTCGTAACAATATTCTCTAAAACTTTAACGAATTTTTCATTGACAAACTCAAAGATTTCAAAGCCAGCAATACCAACATTGTACAGAAAAACATTTTTATCTCCAGCGCGTGAGAGTGTGTACCGAAATTTCTAAAGATATGCTCAATTTAAAATTATTTTGCGATATTGCTGTTGAACTGAATTTTATGGTTTAAGTGCGAAGAACATGGTATTTAATAAATAAAAGTAACACACAAAATGTTAAATAAACGTCCCTTTGGACGTAATTAAAATCTGAAACCTTTCAGTTTTTTTTATTATTTATCATTACTTATTTTGCATACATTATCGCTCGAAATCTACTCCTCTTTTGATTTATGATATTACAGAAAATTTAATACTAATTGTATATAAAAAATAGAAAATTTGAAAACACAATTCTGTATAAATATTTCTATGTTGTTTTACTACACTGCCGTATGGCTTCTTTGTAGTTTTTACCGTGTAACCTGCGGCAGGACATGAATTTTATTTCTGCTCAGCTTCACAAAAATTAATTCGGGATCTATTTACACAAAACGTAAATTCGCACTTTTTTTCAATGGCAAATTAATTAGGAATGAAAAATAAGAGGAATTTATTAGAAATATAAAAAGGGCATTTGTGTGAATTAGCACGCATACAAATTAAGGAAAGCTTTTTCTCTCCATTGCTGTTCAAATACGAAAAAGGTAACAAATTATAAAGTTAATTTTTTTCCTGTTTTTTCTGTATTCGTAATTAAGCTGTCGGAAAAAATTATTTGTCTTTGTTATGTTAAAATTATTACTCGAAGGTACTAATAATTAGCAAGCTATATACCAAATTACAAAATTAACTCATCTGCATTTTGTTCATTTTTTTTTCAGTATGGATTTGTAATTGCTTTTTATAGTGGTTTTATTTTACTGCACTTTGCTTGCTAGCGTTTAAAGCAGAATTCTTCTTATGAATAAATATCCTTCAGACTAAAATTTCAATGGATTCAATTATAAAGGTGTTTATTAAAATCTAGCAAATTAAAAACAGGGATTAAAACTTCTGTGATATTTAAGTTCTAGTGAAAAGGAAGACGATAGGCACACATTTCCAAACATTCTTGTGAGGGAGGAGTTCTTTCTAAAATAATTTTGAAAAACGTTTTAAATAAATTTTACATCGTAGTTTAAAATCAAGCTTATTTTTATTTTGTACTCAACATCACAAATTTTGTACAAAATTTTTACTGTAAATAGAAATGAAACTGTCTTTATGCTAGAATTGTTCAACTATTGCCATTTTTTATTTAAATACAATAAATATATTTATATATACTTTTGAATATTAGTCATAAGAACAGTTGATTTACAGATAAGGCAAGCTAGGAGTTTGACGTAATGACTAGTTTAAGCTAGATATTACATAAAAAAATCTGCCTCATATTTTTATTTTGAACTTTTAAAAACATAGTCTATCTGTTAATTTCCGTTGAATGTTTGATTAAAAATTATTTTTTAAATTAATAAAAAACTATATTTTATTTCTAGGAAATAAACTCTGAATTCAAAATGAGCCTCTTCGAAAATACTAAAGATATATATTTAGATATTTCATAGATAGATATTAGATATTCCATATTTACTTCAATGAAAAATATTTAGGTTTTGCACGTTAATACTTTTTAGATGAGACATTCTTTAACTAAACGTTTCTTTTATTTATTTATTTTTATTTTTTTCATATTTTTCATGCAGTTGACTTGAAGGTTAAAATATAGATGTGTGTTAATATATACGTAAAAATTCTGAATTTTTTTCAGATTATACTCAGTTCTTCATATTATATTCTTCAACAATGTTAAAAATGAATTATTTAACCAGTATTTTAGAGCTTAATGCAAAGTCATTTCTCTGAAAGTTTAAAAAATATTGACTACTTATTTGCTAGAATGAGCATTCACTAACTATAGAAATGAATAATATAAACATGAAAATAAATTTCTTAGGCCCTAGGCAACAAATTGAAGGCCCTAGGCATACTTCTTTCCCTCTTATTTTTGTTAATGGAGTAAACATCCTAGAAATGGAAACCTATTAACTAAAAGAATACGTGAAGTTTTATGGATTTTAAATGCTATAGGAAGATTTGGAACCCTTCTTCGAAAGGTAGGTTTGAAGGACATTTGTCACGTTTATCCATGCAGAAATCGCACCTTGATTAAACATTAATTCACTGTATTTACTACAGGGAGAAAATCCCTTTCTCATAGCTGAAAAGTCTTTAGTTAGTTCCCATAAAGATATTATGAGGTCTCATGAAAATTTAATTTTATTCGTCTTATCGCTTATTTCTGAATGTCTGCTATTAGGTCTGCTATTATCTGCACGGTCGGCGCGTATTCGAGACGTTGTGCTGGACGAAACCAAACAACAGTAATGCGGATATGTGACCATTGGATGCAGGAGGATACGATGCACCGACGTGTTCGATCCCATCCACCTCAGTGAACCACTTCACGTGATGACAGGAACATTGTGCGCATGGCAGTGACGGATCGCTCAGTCACATCACGAACCTATTGCATAGCACATTCAGTCTGTAACGCATCATCCAGTGTCTGTGCTACCATTCGACGCCGTTTACAGCAGAGTTTTCTGTCCGCAAGACGTCCATTGCGTAGTCTACCCTTGACGCAGAACCACAGACGTGTCCGCCGCCAATAGTGCGATGAAAGAAGGATGTGGACGGCAGAATGGAATGAAATTTTCTTTACTGACGAGTCACGCTTTTGTCTGCACCACCACGATGGTCAGATTCTGGTCTGGAGACACCGTGGAGAGAGGATACCGAACAGCTGCGTTATGCACCGCCACACTGGTCCTGCACCGGGTATTATGGTATGGGACGGTATTGGATATCACTCTTGCACTCCTCTGGTACGCATTGCCGGTACTTTAAACAGCCAGCGCTACATCTCCAAGGGGTTGGAGCCAGTTGTCCTTCTTTACCTTCAGGGCTTGCCCACAGCCATATTTCAACAGGATAATGCGCGATCACACGTAGCACGCATTGTCCAGGGGTTCTTTGTCAATCGCCAGATTGAACTGCTTCTCGGCCGACTCGCTGTCCGGATGAAACCACACTTCACAGAAGTCTATAAATTTAATCATTTGATACTTGGTCAACATGTTATCTACTAAATAAATTTTGTTGTGATATCTCTTGTCTTTCTTGGTGTTACAATTTGGGTGGCCAGCAGTCTATATTAATGGAATTATAATTAGTTTAATTTCATATCTTAAATTTTCGTGGAGCCTAATTTTTATTTCACTTCCTTTTTAATATAACTGCAATCTCTCCAGCTGGCAACAGATTAAAATCACGGAAGCATTGGTAATTTGTCCCAGGTTCCATATCTAAAAGTTTTAGAGATTAGATGTTAATTTTGAAGTTTCCTCTGCTCATAGCAAAGTAAGTTTCCGTAGGAAGACTTCTCTAAAATTTTCCTTCCTTAGACAATTAGCGTCAAAGCCTGTTACAATATTTAATTTACGAAGCACGTGAGAGGTAAAACAATAATAGATTATAATAATATTGGCAATAAACAGTAGAATAAAAATCAAAGTTGAACGAACCAGATGTTCAACAGACTAACTTAAAGGACGAACTAAACATTTTAATAATAGAATATCACATTAATACTTACTTAAATAGTTCTATAAAATTTTCAATTAGAGTATTTAACAAAGTTAATTCATTTGCTTCCCAAACTCATTTACAATTCAGCGACATTGTGATGTAACAATAATTAGATACAATATTTCTTCAAATTATAGTTTCCAAAAGATTTTGTTTAAGTTTTCGTATTAATACAAGTGTCGTTTAATTTATTTGTCACGAATAAAAGTACTTAGCGGGAAATTACTTCAAGGCATGAATGAAACGCGCGAAAAAGTCTCACTGATTGCCTTATTTAACTCTATAAAAATCTCAGCGAGTAAATAAATAATACAATGTGATGAATCTCAAGCTTCAGGGACTTTTATCTAGAAAAGAAAGCTTATTATTTCAACAAAGTATTTAATCGTATGCATTCACTCATTCAGAAACTAAAACTTTCTGCCTTTATTCCGTAAATGTAAAGAAGTGCATTTAAGCTCAACGGTCCGTTCAGAACTCTGCTAAGGGAATCTTAAAAAAATCCGTTTTAATCATGAACTCTTATCTGTGTTGCGTGGGATAATTAGCTCTCAGCGAATTGTTGGATAGTTCTTGTAATTCAAGATATAATTGAATTGCTAAAACAATGGTGCTTCGCTATCAAATAATAAGCTACAAAGATATGTAGTTAAAGTCTTGTGGTACCAAAGGCTGAGTAAAAAATATGATTTGGTCACGTTAATGTTAAAATTATGAAATACGACAAATAGAATAGAGATATGCACAACGTACTGCCATTGATCGTAGAAAATTTCTTTCAGACGAGTTGATGAAAAGCGGGAGAGCATTCACGACATGATTTTGTTTGTTAGAAGTTTTCATCCCCCCAAGAAATGCTGAAAGTAATTTGTCCGTGAAAATTTTTATTTTAAAACAAAGCAAGAAAGTCGCAATTCTAATATTTTTAAAAGTGCATGGATGAGAAATACAGGACGTTATAAATTCTACTTTTCTTTCACTGTAAAATGGAGAAGTTCATAAATTTAATAGCGATAGAAAATAAATAAACAGTACTTAACTCTTGTGAGTGTAAATTACATTTACATATTTTTCACTTTCACTGAAATTGGTTATATTGCATTGAAGATAGGAGGAATTACGTAAGATGTCAATGAAAAATTTCAAGTCCATAGTTCTGTTGTAGACAACAAAAATATTGTATATCTTTTGTGGGGAGAAAGAAAACTATCATAATGAAACATTCATCAAACTAAACATTTGATAGGAAATGATCTGGCCCAAAACTACGAAACTCGATTTTTTTACTGCCTACCAAAATCCAGACTAAAACCTTAAATTCTAATCATTACTCCAAAGAAAAGCTTTCTGCCTTTCTGCCTTTCACGAATGATTGACAGAATACCAAACTATCCATGACAGAGATTTGATGCTTCTATGCAGCAATTTTACATAACAACCCAGACTGTCTAATACTGAGCGATAATGCTAAATAAGACACCAGAATTATTTTCTGAGACAGCAGCAATAAACCTAGCAAGAGAAGAACGAATAACTCTTGTTTCTTACTAAGACCTTTTTCTCAAGCTTGTTCGGACGGTCTGGTCTCATTTCTGACATAATTGCTGCAATCCATCTGTGATAATGTGTTTAACCAGTTGTCGAAAACAATTGTATCTCATTTAAGATTGTGAGTCCATTTGGCAGCGTAATGTTATGCAGTGCCTTTCGGTTACAGTTTGATTTCTATGTAGGGCAATCAAGAGCCTATCCCTTTGTGAAAATGTTAATTATATTTAGTTTCCTCACAACCAAGCCATGCTAAATAAAGTTCGGATAGCTCATGTCATGTTGTTATACCATTGCGTAAACTACTAATAAATCAATCACTCTTTTTACTTTCTTCTACGAAGTAAAAAAAAAGTATTGTAATTGCAAAACGTTTCGGGTATCAAACTTCAATGAAAATATCCATTTTGACCGCTTGCGAATGTTAACGATGTTTTTGCGTGACATTTGTACGTAAATACACAATAAAGGATTCTTTTTCAACTAAAAAAAATATAAAACTGATTTAAAATGGATCCTGAAGTACGTACGCACAGATGCCACGAAAAAAATACTTTCTTACTTACGTACGTACGTATGTATGTATCTCGCATAACTTAAAAACGAGTAGCCTCAGAACGTTGAAATCTTGTATATAGGACTGCTATAACATGTAGATGTGCCCCTCCTATTTTGGTTGCAATCGTCGCACAAAAAGTATAAAAATATGCGTATATATATATATATATATCCACTCTGTTACTCGGCGCAGTGAGCTCAGTTTCTTTATTCTTAAAATTTTCTGAAAATCCTTGTAAATTGTGAATTTGTTTGATTTTAAAATGATTGAATTATATTGTCCTTCTCTTTCGGCTAAGGTTTTTATGCCTTTAGTTAACCTGCATGTTATAGTTGTAGAATTATCAACAATTTAAAAGTTTAAGTGCTGCTAAGCCTAATTTTTTTTTTACCATACCATTTTTTACCATTTATTTACATTTGAAACTTAGCAGAATAGTGGATTTGTTGCCAATCTAGAAAAACTAAGCTTCGCAACAACGAAGTAATGCCTTCTTTTATTGTTCCGAATTAAATTGTGCTTAATTCATTCTGTAATTATCATTTAAGTTATTAAATTATATTGACTCAGCATAGCGCCCACAATAAATTAAGTCAGTTTCTACGCCTTCAGTGTCTTTTTGCCGAGTGAGACCAAAAGTAAACTTTCAGTTTTGTGCACCGAAAAATCTGCTTTCTTGACCACTGGCCGAATTGCTTCTTTTTGCGTAGAAACTGCAATTTTAATTGTGGAAAACATTTTTAATTGTTTGAACTGTATTTAGTGCTTTATGTTTTTCTATATCTTTCGACTTTTAATGTAGATATTTTGAGTTTCTTTGCATTTTTGCCTTGTCGCGAAGTGAGAACTGATTTAATTGAATGAGAAATATATCTGTAATGAAATTCGAGGAAATAAATTTAAATGAAAGGCAGGAAAAAAGGCGTATAATTTAATATTCCGTACACGGAAGTCATGAGTTGCATACATCAGATTTTTTTAAATTTTATAAAGTTACCTTTCTATGCATGTTTTTCACATTTATACACATGTCTGAATGCATGCGGATATCTTTAGTAATATAAAATTTTACGTTACTGCATGCGAAATGACAAGTTTCTCAAATTATTAATTTAGGGTTCTAGATTCTTAAGATTTTAAGACTTAGATTTTTACAAATCTGCTGATGAAGATAATATGATAAAAATAACAAACACATAAACATCATTACACTGCACAATGCAAAATAAGCCTTTTAGAAATTATTCTTTGAAGCTAAAAAGAAGAAGATTTGAGAAAAAAGTAGTTGATTGAAAAAAATACATTAAAAAAAAGGACTTAAGCATGAAATTATGGATTTCTACGGAAACAGACAAATTATAGACTTTTGCTTAGTTTTGGTTATTTTACTACTCGACATTAATGAAAATAAATAAAATGAAAGTTCACAGCTTCTGAGAAAGAGATATTTTCTTTTAATTGCCAATAAACAATAAAAAAGATAATTAAGTTTTTGCCAATTAAGGAATACAATGGAAAAATCAAGAAAATTGATTTTTTATAATATTTTTTTAATCTAACGACGTAGTAGAGAATAGTAGCGAAAGAGAGAATAACGCATCTCAATTTCAGTTGTTTAAATTAGTCTTATTAATGTTTAATTACTTTATTCCGAATCTAAACTAAAGGCTTCATATTTTTCCGTTTTTTTTTTCCTTTCACCCTACATTTCCGAAAACAGTTTTAATTCAATTATATCTCCATTCAGTCTCTTTCAAAAACGAAATTTCATTTAAAGTATAATTAACAAAAGGTATAGAATCACTGTACGCGCCAATAGCTTTTATGAGCATTTTCTTCTAAATATAATTAATCTTGTTTTCTAAGCGGAGACATCTAACATTTGCTATTTAATCAATATTCCTTAAGGCATAGCAAAAATACATTTCAGGCAGTTAATTTTATTTTCTTCTAGACTGGATTGAATATTCCTACCTCTTAAAATAAGTTATGTATTGATCAATGCAATTCAGCTGTGTATTCCCCGAAAATAATTTCGTGTGTAACTTCATTTATGTAGTTTTAATATTTATCAATGTAGATTAGGACATAAACTTGAGCTATTGATCTGCATGTATCTTTCACCTTTCACTATTTTTGTTCCCGAAAGAAATTCTATGCAAATAACTTTTTTTATTCCCTAAGTCTCGCTTTTCTCCAACTACAGTTTTATCTCAATAACTTTGGTAAATCCCATTCCAGCTTATCATTTCCCGCTTAAAATCACTTGCGAAAAAACTGAAAGGAAATGTTTATCAGTTGCGTTACCTTTATTATAAATCTCACAACAACACGTCCAGGTACAGATGCAAAGAGTGTCTGGATTACCTCCTGAGCTGTATAATCCATTCTGTGTTAACCATTTGTTCCAGTTAGCCTTCTGAACGTGACTGTGGCAGTCCACACAAGCGACCTTCCAGACATACTCGATGTGAGAGATCCGGGCAGACAGGTGCCCAGGGAAGCACCTGGGTGCCTTTCAGGCTTTATTGGCTGATGCGCACTGTGTGCGATCTGGCTTTATCCTGCTGGCATACGGCAAACGGCAGCCCCTATGGGAATGTTAGTATTACCAAATGGAGCAAGTCATCCACCCATCTTTGGGCCATCATATTACCAACAATGCGGACTATTGGTGATCTATTATCATAGGCGATGTCGTCCCAATCATACCCGCGCGTTATCGCGCAGTGTAGCTTCATAACTACAGCCGGAATGGACCTGTCCACGACATCGCTTCAAGACTCGTGCGTGGTAATTCGCTGCTTAAAGAAAAGTGTGATTCATCAGAAATCATCACACTATGTCACTCCGAAGTCCACGTGACTCTATCCCTCCACTATCGCAAATGTAGGCACCTGGGCTGTTGCTTTAATGACAGCCTTCTTTACGGACGCCATGTGTGTAAACTATCAGTTGCCTATTGGCGAATAATGGTCCTGGTCGATACTGGAACATCAAAGTTGTCCGGCACCTGTTCTACAATGTCAACGGGCGTCCGGGCTCATCATCGCATGGAAGAGGATGCAACGGTCCACGAGTGGTCAAGTTCCAGGAGTGGCGGTGCTGCCACTCCTGGAATGTACCACATTATCTTTTTCCATTTCAGCCATCTTTGCCACAGCTGATGCAGTGTAACGCGTGTGCTCTCCGATTCGTCTCAGGGACCAACTTGCTGTTCTCATTCCCGCTGAGTTGCACGAAAATGCAACTCATTTCGCATGATTTGTATAACTCAGTGCACTGCGTCTACACTGCAATTTACATATTCTTCGGAGCATACTTTAGTGGCGTTGTATTTTCACTATCGCATAGAGTAAATTTTTAAAAAATAGTGTTTTAATGTGATGATTTCTTACTGAAAACAGGAAATTTTATAAATGCGTTATATGACTTATTTAGTATGTGTTATAATTTCTTGGTTTAATCACTGACCTGTGTCCATCTCCAGTCCAATGAAAAAAGGTAATCTGAAGCCCCTGATATATATTTGAGAATTATCTTGCAACAAACTCTTTCTGCCATCTCAACTTCCTTCGCCAGTTTCTTGATATTCAAACACATTTTCGTGAATCTGAATGTCCAAAAATTAAATTAGATCAATGTGTTTCTAGAAAGTTCGAATGCAAAACCGTACGTACCGTGTACGTTGTGCGACCTTTCTTCAACTTTTATTCCTCCTATTTTCGTCCGTCTTTTGCTGATATTGGTACATCATTTCCTATCCGCAAATTTCATTCAGTTTTCAAAATTTTTGAGAAAAAGAGTTTCGTTTGGTTTTATTGCAAATAGGAATCACATACACAAAAATAGTAATAAATACTGTTTTCACATTGTAAGGTTTGTCCTAAGTTTATTAACAGTTATTTTAAGGTATTATTCTTTCCTATTTATTCTAATTTCAGCTTACAATTTCCTGCCAGAATGAGTCGAATTTTCCAGACTAGCGCGAGTTTGCCATTTGGCTACATTCTCTCTTAGCTACTACGCTCGGCCATACTTTAGGCCCTTGCTTGGCTTCGCCGATTTAATTATTATTTAGGGGCCAACTACTTAGTTAAGCTTAGTTATCTTTAGTTAAGCTTAGTTTAGTTTAAATTCATAATTATTTAAGTTCAAGCCCAAGTGGAAGCTTTGTGTATACTCCAAGTTAGGAGTTGATTGTATTTATTCTGAGAAATAAAGGATAGTTCACGCTTCTTAAGTCTTACGTATTTATTCACACACTTAAGCGATTATTCGCTTGTTAGTGTTCGTGGGATTCTAAGATAGAACATTGGAATTAAATAAGTAAAACCCCACAACATAAGCAAAAATATTATTTATTACTACTAAGTGTTTATACTAGTACATAACTGGTAACCTATTTATTCCTCCACTGCACATTTAACTAACAACTGTTTTATCAGTAGTATCTGCTATGCATTTAATTTTCGTATCCTGTTTAATTACCTTCGTTTTGGTATGATCAGATTTCAAAATTTTGTTTCTGTGAAGTATAATTAAAAGACGGATTACTGATTTTTTTATCCATGTAAGAAATGATTGCTCAGTGCAAAACCCAAATTATGAGGAAAATATCATTCTGTCTCATAATGATATAAATGTAAAAGGAATTTATGAAAAATGTGTCTTAAAGTTTCAAAAATAATTAATTTTTATCAATAATTGCTTAATTAGCTAAAAAAACAGTTAAAAAGAGCGAATTTCGGTACACATACAGTGGTCTCCAGAGCTTACAGAAATTTTCTTTGATCTTTGTCTTACTTTTCTGATTTCATCAGAAAATTGCCTATTAAAACAGTTATAATTACGTTTTAAATATTTTTATATTACATCTAATAAGGTAATAAACTCAATTTTAAGTCTTTAAAAATCAGAAAGAGCTTTGAATATGGAAATAAGCTCTAGATCATTTTGTTAAAATCCTTTAGACAGGAAAGATTTTCACAAAGATCACAAAATCAAAAATCACAGAGTGTTTTCCCTTTTTGGGGAAAATGTATTTGGTGATTGTTGATGCGCCATGAATTTTTCAAAATGCTTGTGACAACAAAGTTTTTTTTATTACTATAAAGTTCGGAGAAAGGCGGGAAACTTGATTTTTAGTATTTAAAAAAAGTCGCTTTTTTTTTTAGTAGTTAGCGAAATTATATATACGAAAAGTATGGAAAAACTTAAATTCAACTCTTCGTATTATTAAATTGTTTTACCTTATTTATAAAAGGGAATTTCCGCCTATCTATCCACAGAACCATCAGGGAAAATAACTCAATCATAGTACTTTGCGAATAGATATCCATAGTTATCGCTAAATTGAAAAAAAAAAGAGTTAATGAATTAAAACTTACATGGGATTTTTCAAAGTTTTACTGTTGGGATAGCTTTACTGCTGAGTCTTGGATTAATAATACAAGGATAGAATCACCATCAGTATTGTTCTGAAAATATTATTTTTCTTTTAAATATTAATTGCTTATATTACAATGAATGCATTATTATACTGAAAGTGTTCGCTTTAAAAGTATGCGTAAAATACACAGTCCAGTCACATTAATGTGACCACCACGTACTTTCCATGTCAGAGTTAAATAACCAATCACAGAAGGCAGGTGGCAGCACAGTGCAGTTGAGCGTATATAAAGGGTGTGTGAGGGCTTCGGAAAACATTTCAATCGTTGGCGTAATGCAGAAACGAAGCGATTTATCCGACTTCCAAAAGGGCATGATCATTGGCTTTCGGGCCAAGGGTGGAAGCATTTCCGAAACGGCTGAGTTTGTGAACTGTTCGCGTGCCGCCGTGGTAAAAGTGTACCGTGCATGGCAAAATGGGACTGTCCAAAATCAGCGACGTGGCAAATGTGGTGCACCACGGGCCATAGATGACAGAGGCGAACGACGGTTGCGGAGATGCGTTCGGGCAGATAGACGGGCTACCGTTGAGCAACTGACCACCAAAATGAACCAAGGGGCTACCAAAAGTGTCTCCCAAAGTACTATTCAGCGAACATTGCTGCGTCTGGGCCTCCGAAGCAGACGCCTGGTTCGTGCACCTATGCTGACTGCTGTTCATCGACGGCGAAGGCTAGAATTTGCACGCCAGTACAGCAGCTGGACGTCCACTGAGTGGCGACAGGTTGCGTTTTCGGATGAATCGCGTTTTATGCTCCATCGGACAGATGGACGTTGGCGTATAAGGCGTGAAACCTCTGAAAGGAACCACCCTGCAACCATTGCCGGAACGGTCCAAGCTGGAGGCGGGAGCATTATGGTCTGGGGAATGTTTTCCTGGCATTCTCTAGGTTCACTGATCATTGTGGAAGGCACAATGGATCAATACAAGTACGCATCTGTCCTTGCGGACCATGTTCACCCCTACATTCGCATTGTTTTTCCTCAGGATGATGGCATCTTCCAGCAGGACAATGCGAGGTGCCATACAGCTGCCAGTGTACGTGCGTGGTTCGAAGAGCACCAGGATGAGTTTACCGTCCTCCCCTGGCCAGCAAACTCACCTGACTTAAACCCAATCGAGCATCTGTGGGACCATCTCGATCGAGTTGTTCGCGCCATGGATCCTCAACCGCGTAATCTAGCGCAGCTGGCCACGGCATTAGAGTCGGCATGGCTCAACATCCCAGAGAACACCTTCAGGGACCTATGTGATTCTCTTCCTGCACGTCTCGCAGCAGTCCGCTCTGCGAAAGGTGGTTATTCTGGCTTTTGACAGATGGTCATATTAATGTGACTGGACTGTGTAATAAACCTTTAGACTGGCATTTATGTCAAATAATTCTAGCATATATATTCCATCATTAAATAGCTTAGTTTAGTTTAAACTGCGGCGGACCACGCAGAGATGAGAAAAATCGTGTGTGCGGGCAGCGCAAGTCACTGTTTCCAAGCTTTTATGATCTGCCAGACGACTTGATCTGACATCGGAGACGCATTAATTCGTTCCGGTTGACACTGCAAGAGACATAACTTCACGACCAGTGTCAAGCGATTTTAGCGTTCTGCCCTGTGTCTGTCGTCAAAGCCTCTTGATTTCAGTAGGGCTGACGAACCAATGATATTGTTTTTTTCTCTGATATCGTTCCAGATATAACGAATCGGATGATGTAAAATACTACTGAAAAATTAAGGAGGCGTGGTTAATTCAATCTGTAGATTTTTTACAACCGAACACCACGCGAGAATGCTCTTGAAATCCCGACTAGAGACCCTCGTTAGCGTGTTCCTCACGTCACGAGCACTATACTTCACTACAATAAATGTTCTATGCTATCCATGAAGTATAATGCATATATATGTAAAAAGCTTCTGGTAAACGTAATAAATATGTTTTGAGTTCAAAATTGCAGTATGTGTTACGAAACCTCACAAATGTACTAATCATTATAAGGAGTCAGAAGCACTACCTGCCGCCGGGTACCATAAAACTAAAAGTAAGCAAGTTATGAAATTTTCTACGTCTTCGGAGAAAATTTACAAATTGGGAAAAACTTGAGAATAAATAATGACAACCTAGTCTCGCTTCTGGGCGTTAGCCCAGAAGGGCTATTAATTTTGTTTTTGCATTTTGCGTTGGTTCACTATAAACGCTATAAACGTCGGTTCACTTTTCAAACTGTTGCCACCAAATATTACAGCCCTGTATGATATTTAAAGAAATTAAATAATGAAGAATCTGCATAAATATATGCAAATATCCCGCACTGTGATAAAACGACGCTACCTAGAGCTATCCAGTTTTGAATATCGCACGTTTACAACCGAATATGTGAATCTGGAAGTCCAAATTTGGAATTTGTTTTATTATCTCTTTCATATTTTGTAAAACTTTAACGAATTTTTTATTAACAAACTCAACGTTTTCAAAGCGATCAATGGCAAAACTGTATGAAAAAAACAAACGTTTTTATCTCTCTAGCGCGCGAGATTGTATATCGGAAATTCTAAGGATATGCTCATTTTTAATTATTTTGCGATATTGCTGTTGAACTGAATTTTACGGTTTAAGGGCCAGCATGATATTTAGTAAATAAAGGTAAACCACAAAACGTTAAAAAACGCTTCTTTGTGCGTAATATAAAATCTGAAAGCTTTCAGATTGTTTTTATTAAATTTTCTTCAAAGACTGATTAAAAATGTATATTATATAACAAATATTTGTATGTAAATATTTATAAACTTCCATATTGCTTACTACAGCTTGGCATTTGATGGCATTTCGATTCTGATAAATTTTGTAACCTTGGAGAAAAATTACCAGAAATTATCTTCACCACGGATTCTAGATGCTGATCTATCAGTTTTTCTCTTTTCATTCTTAAACTTATTCCTAAACAAAGCAATTGTTCTTCGTGCAAAAATTCGATTTTTTTTACGTGTACGAATAGTTTTTAATAAAATCTCTGTTTTAAAATCTTTGAATAAGAGTTATGTAATATTATAAATTAATTATCATTTATACATTTCGTGGTGCGATATTCATGTTCGCTTTTATTGGAAATGAAAATAATATAAATTCATTTCAAATAAATAAAGCAAAATCTTTGAAACTTCGTATTTGCAACAAATACATAATATCTTACGTATGAATTTACCTCCGGGGCCCCATGCAGCTCAGGGCCACCAAGCTGAAACCACTTAAAGCATTAACATGCTTTAGGTTAAAGTGGCACGCCGGAAAAATATTAATTTAAAAGTCAAATAACAATATGTTTTTGCTGTTGTTTGACTTCTATATTAATATTAACAGGCTGGATTGATAATTAAAATATATTATTGATTAAGAGTTATTTTTGTGATCAATTTTAGGAAAGGAGTGTGATAAGTAAACTAGATCGTAATTCAGTAGGAAAATTTGATGCGTATCATTGAAAGTAAATCACATCTTTAAACCTTATGACATGGAAATAATTTTTCTGCTTGGCATTATTTTTTGTGCTAAAGTGATACTAAAATAAATGTATAATAAAACACAAGTTAAATATTCTAAATACCTTTTACTCTAAAATATTTATTAACTTTAAACCAGCCACTGTATTTTTAGTTGATTTACCAGTCCTTTATATAAAAAATTTAACAGAAAGCGAAATGCACTCCTTCCCTTATTTTACTTCCGTATTTGCGGGAGAATCAGACCACAGCTGCATTATGTATGGTACGAAACACAATATTTTCTTCCCAAGCAAAAAGTGTAGGAAAACAGTAATGGTAAAACTAATCTTCTAGAAAACTGATGCTACAACTGTGGTATTTTTCTTCCATGAAAAATATTCAAGCCTAGTTCACTTTCCGTAACAAAGTCGGGAGTAGAGCACATTGCATAAACCATATTACCCTATAAAAAAATTTCTTGCTACCCGAAGCCCAAGCCCGCAAAATAGAAAACTTGTAGTCGAATACAGACGGATTGCCCCATGGGATATAAACTACGTTCAGAATCCAAAGCCTTCCACTGATGCTGCCCTCTGCTCTTGGCTCAGTTCGGCCAATGCATTCCACACTTTCTGTTATATAGAATTCTCTTGTTCGTTTTTGCATATACAACGGTTAGAATTTCGTTGAAGACGAAACCCATTCTTTATCTTCAATGCCTCAGAAACGAGCACTCGGGGGATGCGGTTTTCTGTTTTGCCTCTTTTTGGGGTTTCCGAGCACGCCAAGATTAATGTCCCGTCTTCGAGCTGCCCATGTGCAGTGAAGGCTCTCTAGAGGATTTCGGGCTGGCTGCAGACGGAGTCAAATACCGTAAACAGGTTTTCCTATTTGCGAAGACATCTAAACGGCGTTGGTTGCATTTCAAGTAAGTGGGACATGATATAAAAAATAAGGAAAACAATGTCAAATAGCTGTTCTGTATAGTTAAATGATGAAATTTTTTTATTAAATTATCCCTCAATAATAAGCTGTATGTTTAAATTTTAACACCATTTTGTATCAAAAAGTAATGCAACATGTAATGTCATGCACAATACATGATCGACGAAAATTAAGAAGTACAGAAGAGTTTTTAAAGCGAGTAAAATCCAATCCAGAGATACAATTTTATAACAATGAAGTAGCGCGTGTGTGCGCATTAATGTGTGGAGTTTTACTTATTTAATTCCAATGTTCTATCTTAGAATCCCACGAACACTAACAAGCGAATAATCGCTTAAGTGTGTGAATATATACGTAAGACATAAGAAGCGTGAACTATCCTTTATTTCTCAGAATAAATGCAATCAACTCCTAACTTGGAGTATACACAAAGCCTCCTCTTGGGCTTGGACTTAAATAATTATGAATTTAAACTAAACTAAGCTTAACTAAAGCTATCTGAAAGATATAGTTGAAGCTGTCAGAATTCTTAGTTGGCCCCTAAATGTTAATTAAATCGGCGAAGCCAAGCAAGGGCCTAAAGTCAGTCTAGTCAGGAAAATCAGACTCTCTCTCTCTAGATGTCGGTGAAGCATAGACTTAAATAGTGTTCTTACTCATTTGCATTCACTGTGTTTCTGAAATTACATTCTGGTCGAAACTGTAAGCTGAAATTAGAATAAATAAGAAAGAATCATAACTTAAAATAACTATTAAAAAACTTAGAATAAACTTTACAAACGAAATATTCGTTTCTGTTGTTTCACCAATGAGATGTAATGTATTCCTACCATTTTGCAGTAATATACGAGTCTATTGCACTATCACTCCTAATATATTAATCTTAGTCCGAACTATTACTCCAACGAAATAATATTTATGCTGTTTTCTTCTTAGATATTGGAAATATCTGCCTAGGAGGAGGGCTGCCTTCGTGTGTACGTGGAGGGGGCAAAACACCTATGCAACAATCCGTTCGCTAGAATTCGAAGCCAGCTCAAACTAATCGGATTAGTCCACCCATGTCTTATTTTCTAGGAATTTAATGGGTATGAGTTCTTTTAAACTTATGAAGGAAACACAGAAAGCTTTATAATACAAATTATTTGCAATTACTAGGTGTCGTGTACTTAGAAACATAAAAAATTAAGATTCTTGTAATAGTGTAAACAAATTCACTAGCATTTATGCTACCAAATACCTGTATTCCTCCCTCCCGTTAGAATTAAAGGAAGTTTTAATTTTCAAAACAAAATATAGTAATAATAAAGGGCTAAAGCACTTCCGGAACCAAAACAAATTTTCTTGAAAAAAAAAGACTTTTTCTAACAGTGAAGCATAGTAGCATACAGTAATCATATTTTATTCTAGTCCCTTTTTTAGACAAAATAAGCTAAAAATGATTATAACGGTAGAAGGGAATATGAAAAAATAAATAATAAATCACTTTCATCTAACTTTATATCACAACGACGAATGTTACGTTTTTAATATTTTCGTATTTCAATTCTTTGTAGTTAATGAAACCACAATGCTTTTGGTTAAAAATAACAATTACATGATTACTATTAAGAAGCGATTTAACCATAAGTTTACTAAAAGTTCTAAAAGAAGTTAAAGGAAATTTTTTAGGATTATGCAAACATTACTGCTAACCTGTACAGGAAATGAAGAAAAAAGAGTGAAAAAGAATTTTAGAATAAAACAGATTGTTTTAAAACTTAAATAAGCAGTAAAGTGTTAATGTAAAGTGTATTTTACCTTTACATTAACATTTCAGTTATACACATAAAGAATACTTAAGATCTTAGAAAGCTAACTATAAAATTAGCTCTAAAATTTCATCAAAATCTTCCTTTCATAAAAAAAAGTTAAATTTTCATCCTTCGGACTTTATCCAATTTGTATCTGTCACGTAAATCAACGAAGGTTGCTCACTAAAATCTTATACTGTAAGTATTATAAAGTTTGGCAAATTACTCTTGCCTTTCAGTGGTTCAGTGGTACATTGAATAAGCAGACGCAAATTTAAACTTTATTGTAGATTAAAGTAATAGCAGTTATTAGAATTAACAAAAATTGCTGAAAACACCAGCAGGAAGTTCGAAAGATATTGTTGTAATTTAACTGCAAAATATATCTCAAAGTAAACTCTTTGTAACGTGAATTTTAAGAAACTAACAATAAATTACCACCCTGAATGCCTTTACGTTGACTTTCACCTAATAACGTTTTTAGTCATTGCAGCTGTCTTAGTGTTTTTAATGGAAGGAAAGAAAAAAGCATTACTAGGGCATTAAAAAAAAGAAAAAAGAAAGAAATTTTACAACAAGACGCCTGAAACCAAGTTTCTAGAAATTTTCAAAAGTCGCCAAATTTGGTGAGAAATTGCTAAAACATACCTGGCATATGAACCTGGCTAAAATTTACCTGGCTGTAAATTTAATTAAAATTTAATTTAAAATTGTAAATTGCCACTAAAGCTCGGCAAATTTCATTTGGCTCTCTCTGGCTGTATTAGCAATATTAACATATTTTCAAGCCGCCCTCATTGGTATGGTGGTTAAATTTGGTGGTTGCCCTCAAGATTAGCTCAGGTTCGAATCCTGGCGAATGTATGTCCTTTGTATAGTGTCTACACAACAGGAGTTAATTAAAATATACCGCGAGACGAAAGACCTCTAGAGTGATAGCAGGGTAGGGGAAGAGAGATGGGAGACCCTTGGAACCATACTGGGGATTCTCCTTCAAAATTGCGGGGCTAGGTAAAACCCTATTGTCAGTTAGAATAAAGACAAACAGAGTCCCGAACGCCCATGCCAAGGACCGACACCACCTTACGCTTCTCCTTACAATAAAATTCGCAAAATTTTTCTAATGCTTTTCTAATGCCTTTCTAATGCCAAACAGGTGAGATAAGTCATAACAGCAAAAATGTGTACTTTTTCTAAATGAATATATAGCCAGCCGAAAGCATAAAACTCAGTTACAGCTTATAGATTGAAATTCCGTAGATCATATTAGAATTATGCATAGATTTACAAATGTACAATAATACAAACCCATAAAAAATCTGGTGCAAAGTAATAAAAAGATTAAAATGTATGCAAACTTTATGCCAGTATTGATCTATTTTACATTTATGGACTATTTATCATGATCTATTTTACATTTATGGACTATTGGTCTATTTTACATTTATAAATCTATTTACATTATTTCTGGCTTTCGCATTTTGGGATAAGCATGATGTTTTGTTGGTGGACTTCATGCAGCGTACGGCTAAACCCTGCAAAAGCTACGCAGAACGATTCAAAACAAAAGACGTAGCATGGATGAGAGAGGGAATTTTCCTACTCCATCACAATGCAAGGCCTCACAATGCAGCTCATACCCGAGCTTTATTGGACTCTTTTGGCTCGAAGTTTTAAACCACCTCCGCTACAGCCCAGACCTTCCAGCTAAGCGATTTTCATCTTTTCCGCTGTCTCACATCATCTCGGCGGCAATCACTACAACAATGACAACACGTGAAAACGACAGTGACCTTTTGGTTATCGGAGCAGGAGACAAGTTTCTTTGAAGGGAGTATTCAAAATCTAGTTCTAAAGTATGATAAGTGTTTAGACAAACTTGGCAACTATGTTGAAAAATAGCGAAACGTACGTAGATTTTGAAAATAAATTTGGTTTTCGAAAATTTTCATTCGTTTGGGTTTTATTTTCAAAAGGCTCTTACTTGCTTAAAAAAACACCCCTGTTATCACAGAGGTCGATTGTGAGAAAGCATACGGAGACAATTGAATTAACAAAAGTATTTCAACATTAAATTCTAAATTTTTCTCAAATAATAACTTCTTAATTTATTCCTTTAGAAAGAGGTAATGATAGAACAATTAGCTGCTAATATTTTGTAGATAATCAGCTAAAACCGCAAGAAATTATTAGATTTGATGGTACAGACTAGGTGAATTTCAAAGTTTTTAAAATGCAGATTTAAAATTTGGGAGGTCGTCAGGTTGTTTGATTTACAGGACGTAAACATAAAATAATTAATGAAAAGATAAAAAACGAAATCAAGCATATTTTGGATGCCAATGCAGGCAAAATTAAAATAAAATTTGTGATAGAACTGAAGGAAACTTTATTCTTGAAAAACTAATTTAGATTACAAGAAAATCTAGAAATCAGTTTGCTGCGGAATAGTGTGTGGCTATTTCAATTATTTTGACGAGATACAAATTGTAATAATTTTTGTAATAGTTAATGCGCTGAATGCAAACTGAATGTATAGCACATATGAAATGCAGCAAAACTAGTAATTAAGGAAGTAATCTGTTTGATACAAATTCCAATTAGAGAACTGGAGTTTAAAAAATGCAACGCCTTCGGCGACCGTTTAGTAAAACCGCTGAACACAACTAATTCGATTTAAGCTCAAATCACGTAGAACGGAGTGGCTGCATGATAGTTTTGTATTTTTCTCCATCTGTAAGTGTAAATATGAGATATTTCTTTTTAAAAGTCCTCCTTTACATTTAAAATAAAATCGCCAATACATTTTCACCTGCTTAATTTTATTTTGAATGCTTTGTAAGACTTATTTCAAATTTTTAAACGTGCCTTATATTATGCCAGAATTTTGCTGTGCTTTTCCTTATAATTCCATGATACATATGAGTCTTCGGGTACCTCCCCTCCCCAAATTTATTATTTTATGGCCGTGCCGGGTGTTTTCTCGCAAGTGCTTCTTTTGTGTTTTCCTGTTGCTCTTGTTACTGTATGTTAGCAAAGATGGTAAGCTTCGAGCTCCCGTGCTCTTGAAGCTGGTAAATGACCTTGGGCTTCGATCGCGAATCTATTACGAAGCAGTAAAACACTCTACCGCTATCACAAAAAATCACCTATGCGATAATTTCGCGTGTTTGAACTGTTGTTCCTTACACCAAATGTCCGATTAGCCTGTGTAGCGATTCTGGGAGCCAGTCAGATGCAGATGAAATGATTTGTGATTTACTTTCCATTGTTTCTTTTTAGCCATTATATTCTGCGAAATCGGTGTCAATTCCTGTATTAGTTTTGGTAGTTCTGTTTAATTAATAGGAAGCAAAAGGGAGAATCGTTTTGAGACTGCAAACATTTAGAAGATTCATTTGGCTATGCATTCGGTGAATTTATGAAGTTAAGTTCAAGGACAGGTAAAAATTGTTTTTGTTAGCAAAATCTAGTATAATAAGTAAGATAAATTTAAAATGTAATTATCTTTTCGAATGAAGCTGCATATTATAAATGTTATTTTTGCAAAGTCCAAAAAGGTTTCGCAATATATATTATGTAGCACTAGCAAGTCATACATCGAAATAATATTTTATGAGCTATCTTTCCTATTCTTGAACATTGTTTATGAATTAAAAAGAGAGAAACATGTAAGTAAGAATAATCCTTTAGGAAACTTTTAAAAAAGTTGAAATTCCGAAACTTTTTAAATAACTTCAATAGCAGTTTCAATATTCCTTTTCGATTGTCTCCCAAGACTAGAATATGGGAGAATAAGGTTAAACTACTTTTATTTTCTTCACACTCTAGAAAAAATATTTAAAAGTAATGGGAAATTAAGTATTCTAATGTAAAACAATCGTAGAGAAATTCACATTTTTAAAAAAGACACTGAACTAAGTCTTTATTATTATTACTGTTAGTGTTATTATTATAAATTACTTATTAATACTATTTATTTTTACTATTTTTATTATTTTACAAAACAATGGCATTTCCAAGAAACATTCACACGCCGTCTATATTTAAGGGAACTAAAAAATAACTTTACGGAATTTTAAATGTTATCAACGGACCAGTTATAAGATCGCTAACCAGTGCTAGCTCGACTAGGGTCCAAATCCCTTATTGTATTAAGATTAGGTATACAGCAAAGCCAACAGCGAAAAGAGAATCATGCCTTCATGCAGATAGCGTTATGGTAAATTGGCTTATAGCCATGTTAGATATGGGAAAATCATGAAAATCCCATGCTGCCGGTTCGCTTACTGTTCGAACGACCACGGTTCAGAGATTTTACCATTCAGCCACTGTTGGGCTGAAATCCTGTAGAACAGGGTGGCTGTATGTGAGGCTTCGTAACTTTCTCCATGTGTAACGTGAGTGTGAGCCAACTGCACTTGAAACGTCCCCAATGAAGACAATCTTCCCTGCCTCATGTTCTTTTCTCTCTTCAATTAATCTACCTTGTAACCAGTGCTATAATGTCACTAGTTCTCTTAGTAAGAGTACCATTCGCGCAATATTTTCTAACAGAAACAGTTTTGTGCTTCTGTCAGATATGATTATTTAAATGATAGCATATGTCTGGAAAAAGAAATAGAAATTTTCGATGAACAATTTAATTACTCATATACATGGTACTTTAACTGCTTATATCACATCCTTTTTTTTAGGCCAAAGGATCACTTTTCAAATAGTTGCCACCAAATATTATCGCCCTGTGTTATATTCAAAGAAATTAAATAATAAGGAATCTGCTTAAATGTATGTACGTTTCTCGCATTGCGATAAAACAACGATACCTTTGGTACAACGGTTTCATGGCTTCATTTTCATTGCACGGGTCATACGGGGGAGGCTTACTCCATTTATTCTGATTCAAACACAACAGTGATAAGCCACAAAAGTGAATTAACGAAAAAGAGAGAATTTAGATTAAATGGCACCTCTCTTGCTAAAATGTATTACACTTATTTCCATCACAATCGTTTGACTTTATTTAGCATATCGTCGATATTGTAAACAATCACTTTTAGAAATTTCACAATTTATGACTTATATTATCAGGTGTTAAAAATCATCATATGTATGGAACAAAAGTTTTAAGAGGTTCAAGTGAGAAGCATTTTAAATGATTAGGAAGAATGCAGACGAATCCATTCTTACAATATTAAAAATGAATGAAACATGTTATGCATCTTCGTTTGGCAAAGATTATAGTTTATCCCGGACTTTATTTATCGCAAAATGAAAACAATAAGCATCTCTTTGAGGCTTGAACAGTGTGTAATTTCTTGCTTTAAAGGAGACGCTATAATACATACTTAAAATTAAGTGTACATTATTCTAGCATATGAGAAACATATAAACTAACGTTCATTAAAAGGAATGAAGTATATTTCCATTTTGTGATGAAATAAATGTAAAGATTTAACTCATGTTAATGGAAACTAAACCTACAGGTATCGCATATAAGGAATTATTTCTTAAGCTGCTTATCATGTGCTGCATTGTAAAGGTACATTAAAATCAATTTTAAATGTGCCATTTCTATCGCCTCCCCTCAAATGCTTTTAATGTGCACTTAGCCCCCAAACATGTACCTTAAGCTATCATCCGCAGATGCCAAGTTTCGTCTCCGCAAAAGCAATTTGTCAGTTCTCTTCGAAGCGTTAGGAACAAGCTCCGTAATATCTGTGGACCATCCCTAGTTTGGTTTAGCAAGGCCAGTGAAAATACATAATACTATGCTAATGCTTTGCGCTCACTGCATCTGAAAGCTTCATGCAAAAGTTTTGGGGC
Source organism: Stegodyphus mimosarum (assembly GCA_000611955.2). Taxonomy (NCBI): domain Eukaryota; kingdom Metazoa; phylum Arthropoda; class Arachnida; order Araneae; family Eresidae; genus Stegodyphus; species Stegodyphus mimosarum. The sequence continues at coordinate 56,060 of KK122391.1, forward strand.
AACGAATTTCCATGTCGGTCTTCGAGTGTTTGTGACTAAAACGGAATTTGTTTTACGCTTGTATTGTACTCACAAGTAGACATTGTTAATTTACTTCACTCTTACCAGCGGATTTGTTACGCCGCTTCTTAAAGGAAACTGTATTTCTCACAATCATTCATCAACAAACGAACATGCGAATCGTAATCCAAAGAAACAGTTCTTTGTTTCGGTACGGATTTAATAATGAGCAATTATTCCTAAACATGTATGAAGATTACAGCACTTTTCCTAAATTAACGCAAACATGGAATTTATATTTGTTCCTTCAAGCATATTTGGAAATATTTAATTGCAGCTTGCTCTTGATAATTAGAAATGTCTTGAAATTCTTGGAGGGTGAATAATTTCAGTTCAACCTTTTTCGTAGCACTAAATTTAAATTAATTAGGATTACGTTTGTTAATTCTTAAATCAGAATGAATTAAATATACATACTTTTAAAAATACGCAATTTGAATAACTGCTTTGATTTCGGTTTTACCTCACTGATAATTGGAACGCATATATTACATTTTTCTCTTGTAAATGGCGTCATAAGAATTTATATCAATCTTTCCGTCAAATTCTTGAAGCAGTTTTTAATTAGAAATTAATGACAAGGCATTTATTTATCCAGTAAGATGCCTTGCAAATGATAATAATCGTATGAAATGAGGCATTTATGTTAATATTTTATGATGAATTTAATTTTTAAGGTAGCTTGGATAATCTAGATTCTTAAAAAAAAAAAAAGAATTCGAAATGAAACTATCTGCTTTTTTTTTCGGTCGTTAATTATCTCTCACAATCTGTTTAGTTACTTAGCAAGTAGCAACCTAAAAGATTTTATTTATCTTTATTTATTTTATCAAACATTACATTTTTACATTTATATATATAATAAACCATTCGGATCTAGAAATTTGACATTCGAATCTATGAAAACAATGAATCGAAAACTTGAAACTTTACTCTTTTATTACTATTATTTAGGCCAAAGGGGGCGTTTATCCCATGTGGGGCTCTTAGTCTCGAAGCGGCATTTTGCGTCGAATCACTAAAAGCAGTGAATAATTTTTCAAATTGTTGCCACCAAATATTATCGCCCTATATCTTTAAAGAAATGACTAATGAAGAGACGGCATGAATGTATTGTTACGAATTTCACATTTATTTGGCTATTTATTTAGAATTGTAATTAAAATTCCTTTTTATTTCCCCGTGCAACGCAGACGATTTTTGAAGAGAAAGCTACGTCAAAAAAAAAAAAAAAATAGCAATAAAAATAAAAGAGCGCGTGCATTTAATGCTTAATAAATAAATATCTCGTAATTACTAAAAAGCCGAGGTGAAACACCTCATCTCAGTTGTTGTAGTCGTTGTTGTTGCTGTTATACTTGTAGCTGTAAAAAGCGAACTCCTGTTTGTTTACTTAATGCTGTATTGATTGTAGCGATTTCGCTGTGAGATAGAATTATTTTATCTGTTTTGAACTGAGTTTTTGCTAAACGTTTGAGATATTGTGATATTGTGCGAAGATCTTTGAAGAAATATTTCAGCATTTTAATTTATTTCTTGTGGAAAGAATAAATTTTTGTTAACTTTTTTACGACTTGTGCATTTAATATATAACGAACCCGTACGCACGTAACAGTATGTATGTTTCTTGTATTCTGAAGAAACAACAGTATCTAGAGCCATAAAATTTTGAATAGCGTAGTCCTTCACCCGAACATGAGCACCTAAAAAATCGCATATTGAATTTCGAATGTATTTTATTACCTATTTCATATTTTGTAAGATTTTAGCGAGTTTTTGAATAAAAACCAAACGACTTCAAAGCAAGCAGTGGCAACATCTTACGAAGCAAAACATTTCTATCTCAAGCGCGCGAGACTGTCTGTCTGAAATTCTAAACATATGCTGTTTTTAAATATTTTTAGTCCAAAAGGGTGTTACCCAAATGCTCTCGAAACGTGTATGTGTGTGTAAATGAAAAGCGTTCCTTTGGGCGTAATATATAACCTGAAAGGACTTAGATTTTTTTAAATTTTAAATTTAATTCTTTTTTTCCCTCTCATTCAAATATTTTAAATCCGAGCTTAGTAAGCCATTAAAAGTCTTAACTCAAAAGTTTAGAAAGATGAATTTTGACTGAAGTTTAGCAGAGACTTTTATGAAAAATTAGCACGATTTTCAAAACTTTTTTGCTACCTGTGTCATTAACATGGTGCTGGTAGACTGCAACAAAAGCCTTCAGGTTTACCGTTAACATATGAATTCTCAAAATATGAAAATTCTTAACTCTTCTTTATTTCTGGCTGTGTGACGAGAATTTAGCAATCTGTGTTTAGTATTTATCAGTGTTAACTCTTAATGTAACTCTTTCCATTTCACTATTCCTTTGATTTAAAACAAATCTGAGAAATTGTAAAACATCAGTATTATTACTCTTTCCTCCCCTCTCCACAAACTGCATAAATAAAGTAAATCTCAATATTTAAAACACATAATATGTGTAATTAACACATGAGCTTTGAGTACTGAGTAATTCAAAACTTAATATGTGTTAATGAAAGACATAATATGTGTTTCATTAAACTAAATTCCATTCTTATCTTCCGAATTAATACAGATGCATCTTTTTAAAGACCTGTATTTTTTTAATTTTTTTCTCATTCAGTGCATATTCCAAGTTTTGCTTAAACATTTTAATATCAAGCAAGCATAGGTATCCTTCATTTCCATTCTTCTTATTATTCTTATATAAAAAATTATAGAACATTTAGAATTCATATCTTATCTCTAATCCTGTCTGGAAGAAATTAAATTAAATACCAGCATTTCCATTTCATAAATGATTTTCGAACTAAAAATGAAGTAACTTGTTTCATACTATTATATGCTAAATACCGTAATTTTCTGGGATAGATTCATGTTATTTAGAAGCATTTCAAAGTTATTTAAATGCATAAAATTCATATTTAGATCACACTAGTGTTTTTAAAAAGTTGTCTGAAATCTGAGGGACACATGTCAGCACCTTTTGGACTACATTAAAGAGGCATTCGGGTTGCATTCATTATAAAATCATAATCAGAGAAGTTGAATTTTACCTACTTTAGTCATATTGTTGTATTTATTTTTCAAATTTTTGTTTTTAGAAAAGTTAAAAGCTTAAGATTTTATTTTAAACTAGTGTGAATACAATTTCGAGTAACTATAGAGGTTAGGAAACAAACGCTCACAAATGTAAATGAAATACAAGAAAATTCTGTTTACTTGAAAAGATATAAAATTTAATGAAGAGTTTGTAGAGAGACAGTAGGTTTTTTTTTTGAAGCAGGAGACAGGTAAAATGTGCAATGGCCTCGCCGGGACACGAAACACGGCCCTCTTGAATACGCGCCGAGTGTGCTTGACCATTACACCACGAGGGCATGCTAAGAATGCGTGAGAAATACCTCATATACCCCTCCCCCTTTTAAAGGGCTACTGGGGATTAGGAGACCCAATCGCCAAATCCTGGTGGTGAAGAATCATCATTCACAACCTCTTACTTCGGACGCCACTATAGAGAGACATTAGGCGTTTTTTTGAAGCAGGAGCCATGAAAAACGTGCAATCGAACCACGGACCTCTCGAATACGAGCCCAGTGTGCTTGACCATTACACCATGAAGGCATGCTAAATAGGCGGGAGAAATAACTTATACGTTTGCTATACATATTCTTCATAAGATTACAAGTTTTGCTGAGTGACAATTTCATCAATGATAATCCTTTATTTCCTCGTTTAAAAAAGGGACTTTAATTTTTTTTAAATAAGCATTTTCATATTTGTAAATTACCCGTAAAATCTAAAGGTCGCATAGGAATTTTTTTTGGGTTTAGCATTGTAAAAACTACTCTTTAAGTACCTGCTTTGATTATGATTTTTAAGCAGTATAATTTTCATAACATAAAGCATTAAAAATTGTCTACGGTTACGTTAAATTTAAACAAAACAATGAAATCATCATTAGCAGAATCAGAAAATTATAGCATGTTTCTTTAGAATAGGCACTTCAAGGTCTGCTACCACTGTCGATCGTTACGCGTGTCTTCAACGCACAGCACTTATTTTCTCCACCTCAAATAAGACATAGTTCAAGTCAGCTTTTTTCTTGCAATTTTCATGACGCGAAACACGCTAAATGGAAATAGAGTGGAAGTAAAAATCAGACAACACCATCCATCTGTGCAGTTGTTGTTTCAATGGCTGCTAGGCAAGTCGAGCGACAGAAATTAAAACTTATTTTAAAGTAACAGACTTCTAAAGAGATCACATAAATCAAATGTGTGGTGGTATTAGCGTTCTCCGTTCTAATTTTGTATCTTCCTCTCCTTCCATAGGAAATTTATGACGGTCAAAGTCACGTGAATTGACTAGTCGATGTTTGAAATGTCCTAAGTTTTATTTTCTGAGCATTAGTAAATTGCTAAATTTAGCACATTATAAAACTTGAGTTAGTAATTGATGAATAGTGTGGCAATGGTTATATTTCGTCAGTTCTTTGTATTTTATGGGTCTTCCTTTAACTACTTTAGCAGATTATAATTCTCATGTAAAGTTTTCAAGGAGGAATGTAGGTAATTTTGGTCATAAGAAACTGAATCCTGAAAAACTTACGAGTTTAAGGAAACAAGATTCAAAGATAAAAATTCACAGTTGGCAAATCTAAATAGCCATTTATTAAAATGAAACACTTTAAAAATTAAACGACTATTAATATTTTAATTGAAATTAATGCCACGGAATTTTATTTCAAAGACACAATATCAAAACACGCAATCTCATATGAGGTTACGCATATAAAAGCAGAAGACTTATGAAATTATTCTAATTTCACAATTACACATTCTTCTTATAACAAGGATTCAAGAGAAGTTTCTTTCGATTCTGAAAATACTCATGTGAGAAAATATTTATAGCATTCATTTGAGAAACGTGTATGTAATAATCATTTCACTCATTGAAGTTCGTTTTCGAAATCATTTACATTTAAATAACATAATATACAGCTTTTGCAATACTAGTGTATTTTTACATTAAATGGCTGCAGTATTAGTTACTAATACTAGTTATTAAACATTTAACATGAAATTTCTCTGCATGTTACGTTTCTCGAAAGTATTTTAAGAACAAATAATATATTGCAAACATGCATTTTTGTCGCTTACAGCTGTTACTAGGTACCTTCATTCCTTATTGTGGTCTCCATTCTCTGTTTACTATTTTCTTTGTAAACAATCAATCAAAGCTGCCAGTAAATCCAGTGATTTCCTGGAGAGATTAAAGCGCAGTTCCAAGATGAAAGGAAAAAAGATTACTCTTGGCTGTCATTGTTAAGAGGCAGCGGAGATTTAGTATGGCAGAGCAAAAATATTTTTCTAATTTTGCTGTTGCTACTCTTTTGTTTGGCAATTAGGAAATAAAATCATGGGAAGAAAGATAAAAAGGTAACTAAATAATTGCTCTGGATATATTTGTATTTTCTAGATAAATGCTTAACGTAAACTTGCAGGATATATTCAGGTTATGCTTCTATTAATATTAAGTATATGGATAAATCTTTTCCTGTAAGATTAACTGTTATTCAAAATAGACTTCAATATATAGTAGAAAGCCATTAATGAAAACATTCCTTCCCTTAGGTAATCCTTTTATATTTTAGCATAATTAAATAATTTAGTCCATTGTCTCAGATATAGATTTCGCATCCATATTTAAAGCTAAAAAAACAAATGTTTGAATATATATGAAAAATATAGGAATTGAAATAGAAATTAGAATTTAGAGGAAATTTAGGTATTTGTATCGATTGATAGATTATATAATAAGCTATTCATTAAAATATTTCTAAAAAATAATTAACTTCTAAGTTATACTCAAACGAGCTATTTTAAGCTTGAATTTTCAATCTCAGGTTGAATTAATGGATGCAATCTGAGTTAAATGTTTATTTTGAACGAAGCATTACTTGCCGTGCAAATGCTTTCAATGCGAATATTTTGATAAAAGTAGAAGAAAAAATTACTGTTATTAAAATTAAAGTTGAACTCATCATTTTAACAATAGCGAGTTACAGGAATTTTTAATTTAATAAATTGAAAAAAAAGGTTGAACTTTGAATTAAAATTGAAAAACGAGTATTACCATTTCACAGATATCAGCTTTTTTCTTCTAGAATTTAATTCATGATAAAATTATCAACTTCTAAATAAAATGCAGCATTTTTACAGTATGCATAAATTACGCGTTACTCATATTAATGCTATTTTGAAACATGTGCATCAAATGAAATAAATTGAAATAATTAAATGAATTGAAATAATGAATGAGAAAAATGAAATAAATTTACATTTAAAAAATTTACGCGTATAAGCTAATGCTTTAATGAAAATAAAAGTACATAAATGAATTGAATAAGCAAAAAATAAATTTCTAGATAATTCATAAATCTAACATATTCAAGTACTTGTTAAATATTAAAAGTTAAAGTACGTGAAATTGAGCAATATATGCTCTTCGCTTGAATAAAATGTGACGTATTCTTCTGATAGATATATTTGAAACCTCCCCACCCTAATTTCAAGATGCCTTACTTTAACACATAGTGCGACGCTGTTGCGTAGCAAGGAAGATATGCTGATTTCGTCCGTAATAGTAACGCTATAGTGAGATTATGGCATTGGAACATATTGGAAATATTTATAAAAAGAGAAAATTGCTTTTACATTTTATTTATTTCGGTTTCATAATAGAAGGTTGTAGAATCATTAGGTTCTTTTGATGCTGAAGACATGAAAAATGAGCATCCTCCTTGGCGGGACTTGAACCTCGGACCGCTCAAATACGCGCCGAGTGTGCTGACCTTTACACCACGAAGGCATGCTAAGAAAGCGGGAGAAATACCGTATAAGTTAACAGGAAGGCGCTTTTGAGGTTTAATCATATTTAATCGCAGTATATTATTTGTAAGCATAATGAGAGACAAATGAGACTATCCTCAGATATAAACCAAATTTTTTACTATCTAGTGTGTCATAGCTATTTTTATCGTAAACTTTAAATGATATCAGGGATAATAAGAACAAATTTTTTAAACAAGTTCAGGAAATTATCGGTGGAACATTTAAAGAACTGGTACTGCTTTTTTTATTTTAATTATTTTAAAATGATGATTGTATTTTAAGGGATATTGATACAAAGCCCACTCTTCTTTTGCAAAGAAGAATTTGTTTTAAGGTTGTAGGGATTTATATTTATTTTAATTAACCAGTTTAATTTAATTTGAAGTTTATTTCCTACAAGCCTTTATTCCCCTAATTGTCAATGCAGAATATTTAAATTTGGTAGGGTGCGTGAAGTAATGCAAATTCTACGAGTGGGAGAAAAGGTTTAAGTATCAAACTTCTAGAAGGAAAAGTTAGAGAGTGTGGGCGAACTCTGTGCTTGTTGTAGCGTGAGCTTCGGCTTAGCATTGATTGCTGGTTAAGCGTGGCGTAACAGCTATTACTTTGTTGCCACTAAATTTGTAGAGACATTAGGTTGTTACGAAGCAGGAGAGGTGAAAAATATGCAATGCCTTCGCCGGGGATCGAACCACGGACCTTTGAAATACCGGTTCAGTGTGCTGACCATTACACCAAGAAGGCACGCTAAGAATGTGGGAGATATACCTTATATACTCCCCTTTTTAAAGGGCGACTAGGGTTTTAGGGGACCTAGTCGCCAAATCCTGGGTGTGGAGAGTCATCATCCACAACCCTTTTAGTTCGGGCGCCACTGTAGAGACATTAGGTTAATTACAAGCAGGAGAGATGAAAAATATGCAATTCCTTCGCCGGGAATCGAACCACGGACCTCTGAAATACCGGCTCAGTGTGCTGACCATTACACCACGAAGGCACGCTAAGAATGTGGGAGATATACCTTATAGATTATCAACGCTTTGTTAGGAAACAGGATGATCTGAGCCCTATAGCGTAATTCTACTTACTTGTGAATATCTTCAGATCTTTAGTTTAGTCCGCACTATTTCAGTTACCGGTCAAACAGAGGCGTAGGTTCTTACCGTTGACTTAACGTATTGTAAAAGCATAAGAGTGTAATAAAGGGTAATTTTAGCTCTTCTGTGCAGTCACTACTCTCCAGTTTTCATACAAAAGTTAGACAAGTAAACCCTACGAGGTAATTATTTATAAATTAATTTACAAAATTTTGAAAATGCTCATTTGGTTACGTTGGGGTTTATATTAGAAAACTGCCATGCAGTTCCTCAAATTTGTTATCTGATTGCAAGAATAAGTTCAAATTGTACTTAAAAAATATTAGAATTTCCAATGATTCAGAAAAGTACTAATCGATTTCTTTACGTATAACTGTCAATTTAGGATGCGTGTTAGCACTAAAATACTTCTTCTCGCAATTTTTAATCAGCTTTACAGATAGAACATGATACAGATAGAAGATTTACAGATAGAAGGAACTCTGGCCAAATGTAAGATAACATACATATAAAAAAACAATGGCCATTAAGCAAGTTTTTAAAATAATTTTGTGTCCTTAAATTTTAAGTTAAAATATAGTCAAATCTGGATGATTCATCTCTGTTGGAGCTAACTGAAAAGTAATGTGTTAAATAACACGATTACTAAATCAAGTGAGATAGAGTGATTTAGATTTACCCTTAAAATGTCCTCATCCAGTTTAATTTTGAAATAAAAAAAAAAGAAATATTTTAAATGAAAATAATTTTCTCACAATATGAATATGGTTTTTACTTTAAGAATAAACTGTCTTCTAATAGCTTTTAACTGGGATTCAGGTTACATGAATTATTTTTTGGAAAGTTTCCAAAATTGTCCTTAGCATTTTTACACATGAAATTAATAACGTTTCTAATACATCCACTTTTAGTTTCAATTACATTTAAAGATCCACCTTTATTGTATAGGAAAATGTTTTCTGAAACCTGGCATCCTTAAAAAATCAGCTTCTTTAATCATGAGATTTTATGAGCCTTCATCATCGCTGTTTGACCTTGAAATATTTACGTTATCATTTATTACTAGCCACGCTTTTCAAATTAATTTCGACGTTTAATAGAGGAAATTTGGTAATTTCTCGTGAAAACGGCCATTACATTTAGACACCCAAATTGGCGAACATAAACAACCCCCAATCCGTAACTTGCAAATTTCAAAAGTTTATACGGTGGTCGCTTTAACAAGAAAGTACCGAAAAAAATTTCTAAAGAACTGGATAAAGCATTAAAAGCTTAAAAACTGTAACATTCTTTTTTAGCGGTTTTGAGCAAGGAGAACAAAGTGATTACCATCTGAAGAATCACCATTGAACAAAGACCTCATCCCTCAACAGAGGCAACTCAACTGTCCAAGTACTGCAACACTTACCAAGAACCATACCTTTCTATTTCAGGACAGCCCATTGCTAACACGTCCTGATTATATTTCCTGTTACACAGGCTGCTTCAGACATGTAATTTATTCTTTACAATATGTGAACGATGAATATTCTTTGTCTCTTCTGAGTCTTAACCAAGCAAGAAACACAGAAAACTGGTATTGCCGCAGTCTTCTTCTTCTTCTTTTTTTTTTTTTTTTTTTTTTTTTCAGACTTCAGGTTTTCTTCTCCTGATGATGCTGTCACAAAATTCCTAATTTGATGTAAGTTTTATTCCTCTTTGTTCAGGTCTTTCTTCTGCTTGTGATGCTGCAACAGAAGTCCTAAGCAATCTCAAACGTACTTTGCTACCGAATCTCAAATGTCTTGGGCGTTTCCTGTTCTTTTATCATTCTTTCTTCAACTTTTCGTTTTGTTCTAATGCAGCATTTCTTTTTTGACGGTACCGGCATATTCATAATAAAAAATAAATATCGTCGCTATTAAAACGTTACATGAAAGTAAACATTACCCCCCCTAAACTTGTTTATTTAGTAGCCCAAAGGGGCATTAGGCCAGACGGCCATTTGTTTCGAAACGGCATTTTGCATCAAATCACTATAAACAGCTGTATCACTTTTCAAATTGTTGGCACCAAATATTATCGCCCTGTGTTATCTTTAAGGAAATTAAATAACGAAGAATCTGCATAAATGTATATAACTTTCTCGCACTGCGAAAAAAACAATACGTAGAACCATCAAATTTTCAATAACGTAGTCTTCCACCCAAATATGGGCATCTGGAATCCCGAATCTTGAATTTGAAATTTGTTTTATGATGCATTTCATATTTTTTAAACTTTAACGAATATTTGATTAAGAAACTCGACGATTTCGAAGCGAGCAACGGGAAGACACTATACAGAATGCAATATTTTTATCTCCATTCCGCGAAACTGTCTATCGGATTAGATCCTATATTAATAATACAAAATTAGATCCTATATTAATAATGATTTTATAGATAAAATCTTCGTAATCGTACCGGTGATACTGCGTAAATGTACTACGATATCTGCATGAAACCTACTTCATTTAAGATTAAATTTTGCTTAATTTCAAGTTTCAAAACACATTTCAAGAAATATAATTTTCTGCAAAGTAGAAATTATATTTATCTACATTATTAAAATAAGGGAATTAATGTAATTCTTATGCGCAAGCTTAGCCTTTAAATGCTAAAGTATGAAGTGCATTTCTCAAACAACTTTTGTTAAAATTATAAGTAAATTTTAAGTTATGATTTGGCATAAGCTGATAATCCAAACATAATTATTTCTTAAAGTATGCAGAATGTGTCTAAATGTTACTCACAGACTTTACAAACGAACACAAGGTTGGTAGTTGATCGCATAATCATAATTTCATATTAGATTATTCAATCTATATATGAAATTATGATTATTATTATTATATATGTATATATATGAAATTATGATTATTATTCAATCTATGTATGAAATTATGATTATAATTTCATATATAGATTGAATAACCTAATATTTGAATAGATTGAATAATCTAATATAGATTGAATAATCTAATATGAAATTATGATTATGGAATTACTCATGTATGCTTTTAATGAATGATTGAGCAAATATCGGTCAAATCTCTGCCTCTTAGAATTAGGGCTGTAAGGGATTGCCAAACAGCATAATATATTAAGAAAGTCCTTATAAAAGTTGGTGGTATGTTCCTAAATATATCGCAAAATTTCGAATCATAACACTTATTCATCTCGCATACAAACAAAAACTTAATTTTTCAAGTCGGTACTATCATCTTCAAAGTGTAATTTCTCAGAGACTCACAACTTTTCGCTTAGCGGAAGATTTATGTTGCAAAGCGAGATTAGATTCTCAATGTAAAAACAAAGTTTCGGATACAAATGAAGACACAATGCATTCGATTAAAAAGAGAAAAAGAAGCAATAAAGTTCTTAGACGTATGGAAATTTCTTCCATCAATCATTCTTTAAAGCAAATGCAGATCAGATTACAGTATATTTGTAAGCGCTTCAAAGCAAATTCGGTAAAAACAGATGGCAGCTTAAAGGCATTCTTGTGCATGCATTTGCGTTTAGATCAAGTAGTATGATAACACATCTTTTAAGGCAGGTACACACTGAATTGATCTGTCGCCCTTTTGCACCATGAAATATAAATGAAAGAAACTTTGTCTTGACAGTTTCTAAAAGTTGGTTAGTTTATCTGAATACGACAAAGCACAGGAAGACTATCTGCCTAAGATTAGAGATGCCTTTGTGGAGAACCTTTTAAGGGAAACTGGTTGGCATGTTACATGTAGGGGAATAGATGAAAACCAACTATACAACCAGTGGGTTGGCCTGTTGTTTAACTCGTACTGAACTCCAGTATTCTACGATGCTAGTCACTCAACGGGACTCCAAGAAGAAATATCTTCAGACTCAAAAAGAAAAACAATCAATCTTACATATTCTGACTAAATAATGTCGTACTTTTTTTGCTTATTACTGTTCAGTAATATTCATAATGTAGAGGATTAATCTAAAGAGGATATTCAGAAATTTAACAGTAGTGTACAGGTGTTGAAATAGGGCAACTTTTGAATGGTGGCCCATAAACTCCAAATTATTCTTGATTCAAGTGCAGTTTTTGTAGATTAACTGCAGTGTGTGAGTAATCTCGCCTGTAAAAAGAGGCATTTTATTACCTGCAAGTTCAGTTCATTATGGTTTTTAAATGTTCTGTGTAATACTTCCATGCTTTCTTTATGAGCACTTGTTATTCTTACGCACAGTTTTATGCAATATATCTCAGGATAACAGTGTTCGTAGCTTGAAATTGTCTTATCCACCAGTGGCCGGGTAATTAAGAACGGGGAAGACTAGTCATGTTATTCAGATTCGAACTTCTACCAACATGCTTGCTACACTGGCGTTTTAGTGGTTTTCGACATATAAAATAATAATGTAAATAGGAACTTGTTTCTTTCAGAAATTCCTCTAAAAAAGTATTCATTCATTCCATCAGGCAAGTGATCAAGGGCACTGGAAGGTCATAATATAGATGGTGAAGATATATTTCTTTCATATAAAATTTGAGTCATGTGTGACCTTGAGACATACAAAATTTAAGTCATTTCTTTCATACAAAATTTGAGTCATGTGTGAATTTGAGTCATGCCTGTCTGGGAAATTTTATGGTTTTCCACGTCTGTAACAAGCAAATCTCGAGGCAAAATGTTCTTTCGAGAATTATATAGTACAGAAAAATCTTTAGACTGTTTTCTTGCATTAATAATGATATACAAATTAGATTATTTTTTAATATTTGAAATTAGCTGAAATACATCATATGAGTAAAATATAATATTAAAATACATTAGTTAAGTAAAATTAATCATGAAATTCATCAAATGTTTTAACCCAATACTTTTCATAATAACCGGTCTTCATACGAATTTCGCTACCAAGACCTTGCTATCCCACATGGACCAACTACTCTTAGCAGTTAAGCAGTTTACTTAATTTTACTTGAAGCTGAAACCTTGTTTTACGGCGCTGAACATATTACTCGATAAGGCGTAATATTGATGTAAACGGCTTACTTCTGTAATGTGATAGAGTGTACTCCAGAGGCGTAGCTAGGGGGGGGAGCAAAGGGGGGCATTTGTCTCCGGGAGCAGCATTCAGGGGGCGCCAAATTGATGCTAAGAAATTTTAAAATGAAATGTTTTCCATTCTTGGTAAATAGGAGGTGGACGCGAAATCTCCAGTTGTCCCCGGGCGCTAAAAACTGTGGCTACGGCTCTGGTATGCTCTTGGCATTTATCAATCAGAATATGTTTAAACTCTTCGTAAAACATATATTAAATATTTATATGAGTAAAAATTAATTGATGAGGCGATCAGGAAGTTTGCATAGTATAAATTTTCGCTTTGTGTTGTGATGCGCAAATCCCTGGGCAGTAAAAGATTCATCTAAAACTTCAGAAATAATAAAGAGATGTATCTAGATTTTCTTTCAGCTTCAACTTCATGCTTAAAATTCGGCGAAACAGCAGTCTTGTGTTTGGCTTAGTCTGTGAATTTTAATTGGAAACACTTAAACTAACAACATATTTTATATTTAGCATTTTATTAGTCCAAAAAGGCTTCGTCCCTGAAGGACTATTTTTTCGTTTTGCGATTTTGTGTCGGTTCACTCTGAATGGCCGTTTCACTTTTCAAATTGTTGCCACTAAATATTATCATTATGTATCATATTTAAAGAAATTAAATAATGAAGAATCTGCATAAATGTATATACATTTCTCGCATCGTGATAAAACGACGGTACCTAGAGCCATCCAATTTTGAATGACGTAATCCTACTGCGAATATGGGCGTCGGGAAGCCCAAATTTGAAATTTGGAATTTGTTTTATTATCGATTTCATATTTTGTAAAACTTTATGGAATTTTTGATGAACAAACTCAAGGATTTCAAAGCGAGCAATGGCAACGTTGTACAGAAAAAAAAACATTTTTATCTCCAGCGCGTAAGACTGTGTATCGGAAATTCTAAAGATATGCTCAATTTAAAATTATTTTGCGGTATTTCTCTTGAACTGAATTTTATGGTTTAACTGCGAAGGACATGATATTTAATAAGTAAAGGTAACACACAAAATGTTAGAAAAACGCCTCTTTGGATGTAATTTAAAATCTGAAGCCTTTCAGATTTTTATTTTTTTATTTTATTATTTTCATTTAAGTAGCCAATTGAAACAAAACATTTTTTTAAATAGTAAGTGATTCTAAGAAAGCATCGAATCAAAAATACGGTTCGTTTTTAGCTAACATTATTTTCTTAGTTTCGGAGGAATAACGGTAATTAGGACTTCATGTTTTTGCACAGAGAATAATGAGGCAACTATTACGTCTTTTAACTGTTTTAAAGTAATTTTTGTTTCTCGTATGATTTACAATCTTTCCACTGAGTACCACGGCACTTTCAATTTGCTGTCTACGGCGACGGCATAACAGTTACTTGGTATTTGATGATGAAACTACCTTTCGTGCGAGCATCTGTGTTGTGGAGTCACGATTGTTCAACGTGAATTATAGTCGACACACCGAATTCCTAAAGGGTTAGGAGAATGAGAACAACGGGAGTCGAGGGTGAGAGAGCCGCAAGGGAAATGGTCGGTGGTCAGTTTAATCATCTGATGTCCAGCAAAGGCACCGAAAAGGGAGTTCGCTAGGGTTGTCATAATTGGCTAAGGGGTTACTCTGACTCGCCAGTGTCACGCTACAGGAGCAGAGGAAAGGGAGAACTTCAGACAATGGTAAATGGGGATTGCTGGCTGCCTGTCAAAGCTCCGTAAAGCAGTCAGCACTCGCGTGCAGTTAAAGCCAGAATTGCCAATCTGCTGCTTAATTGTTAAATCATGCGGAAGGAGGTAGCTTCCAGAACTTGTTTAGTTAAACACATGCCAACTTGTGGGGAAAGAGCTCTACGATCGGTAGCTGTTACAAATTCTGTTTTGAAATTCTGGGAAAATAAAAGTTAACGTTGAATAATGAAAACTTTACCATATAATTATGCATAAAATTTATTTCACTATTATTATATTTTAAGTTCCTCTGTGTTGTGCATATTAATGATAATATTTAACTTATTTTGGAGGATAATGAATTAATTATAGATTTTTTTTCCAGTTATTTTGGAATAAATTTAAATAAATTCTTCTGACGACTTTCATACAAAGACAGGCTTCCGAAAAATACTCAACCATCTAATGCTTAATCATATTTTAATATGTTCTCTAATGGAATTACTGTCTTCTAATATTTAATGAGATGGAGAGGGTCCCCATTTGCAGTAGATTAACGGTATCAAAATTTCTTTTTACATAATCATATCCATTTACATAATCAGATACAGCGAGTTTGTTCGCTCAAAACATAATATCATTAAGGCATGTTTCTCAAAGCAAATAATCCTCGATATCTTTATATAAGAAATTTCCTTCCAAAGGGAGTATTTGGATTATGCAAGAAAAAAAAAGTGAAAGGTTTCAGATTTTAAATTGCGTCCAAAGGGGCGTTTTTTAACGTTTTGTGTATTACCTTTATTTATTTAATATCATGTTCTCCTCGTTTAAACTATAAAATTCAGTTCAACTGCAATATCGCAAAATAATTTTGAATAACATATAATAACAAATAATAATTTTGAATAACATATAATAACAAATAATAATTTTGAATAATAATAATAAAACTTTTTTTTTTCCCATAGAGTGTTGCCATTGCTCGCTTATAAATCGTTTGAGTTTGTTCATCAAAACTCGTTAAAGTTTTACAAAATATGAAACAGATAATAAAACAAATTTCAAATTTGGGCTTCCCGATTGGCATATTCGGGTGGAAAAGTACGTTTTTCAAAATTGGATGGCACTAGCACCGTTGTTTTATCCCATTTGGAGAAATATACATACATTTATGCAGATTCTTCATTATTTAATTTCTTTAAATGTAATACAGAGCTGTTGCAATATTTGGTGGTAACACTTTGGAAAGTGATAAAAGTAGTCCTTCAGAGGCAAAAAAAAGCGGATATATGAAAAGCGGATTTTAAAAAAAAGCGGATATATGATTGAGGGGCGCCTTCATGGAAGACTATTTAAGGAAAACTGGCTTATCTTTACGTTACATATTAGGAAAAAAAAAGAAAACTCTCAGGCAACCAGGATTTACCCGTATTCATCTATCATTGTTCAGCTATTTTACTTTGATCTCTGGTGAATAGCTTCCTAATGAAATGAATATTTTTATGCAAATACTAATCTAATGAATGTAGGGCAAATTATTTTAGGTGCAAATGGGATAAGCTTTTTGGGATAAACTTTCTACAGTTAGTGCTGGTAAAATATATTCTTACAGTTCTAGTATAAATTATAACAAAACTCAACTATATCCATACGATTTTCCGTAGCCTTGTTAATCTTCGAACTGTTTTATAATGGCAGTTTGCAATTAAGAAACTATAAATAAATTTGCAGTATGCTGTGTTGATGATGTAGCTCAAATTCTACTGAAAATCATGATGAATATTTGTAATTGCAACTCAGATTAGAAAAAACAAGACCATGATACACTTGTAATCAAATGAATAAATTCAATGGTTAAAGGTTAGGTGTGATCTCCGGACGTTAATCATCGTATTGATTATGAGGCAAAAGCACACTTTTTATGAAAATAATCCTGGTAAGTATAGAATTTTTAGAAGTAAAGTAACTATTTTGAATTAGAATTTGTAGGCTTACGTCTTTTCTTTCATTCTTTTCAGAAGAGTGTATAATTTAAAAGTAGAGAATAAACATCAGTTCTTTTCTTCAGAACTTTGTGTTATTCAACCTTTGAATGAGAAACTGTTTTTTTATCTATCGGAAGATCACTGTGTTTTCACTTAACCCCTATTAAGGTCAGTTGACAATCAGAACAAGTCCCTTAGTTGCCAGGGGGGATTTACTTAGTTTTTCTCTTTAAGAAAAAAGTGTCCAATACGTTATACGAAAATTTAATCTCTATGTTTGTGAAGAATGTATTTTCAGGAGTAAGGAGCAGGTGAGCTAGAATTACTCATATATTTGCAAATAATTATATTAACTGTATAAACGTGCGAAGTTTCTGTTAAATTACTCTAATACATACAATTTAAGAAGCAGATTTCATGCCCTTGCGAAATAAAAACATCCGTCACCACTTAAAGGAAATATGCCTTGTTAACATCTTGAACAAGCAGTTGGATGAAATAAATGCACATGTATGTGATAAAAAGTTTAAACTTTTTTTTAATTATAAAAAATGTATGTATCCATGGGGCAAAATATTACCACAGCATTTTTTTAACTTAACATTTAGGCTCCGTTTCTTTGAACAACACATTTTAAGATTTTATGTTCTAATGTATTGTTGGATAGATTATGTAGATAATATATAGTGCATATATGTGCTGTATGTAATTTAAATATTTTTCCTCAATAACATTTGGATTACGATTTTTCTTTCTATTCCTAGCAGATAATTTTTTTTTTGTTTTTATAAATTTAAAAAAATTTGGTTGGTTAGCAAATCAAAGACAGAGAATTAGCAATGAAATCAGAAAAAGAAAACTAATCATAACTAACTAAAATTGCTAATTCTCTGTCCTTGATATGTTAACCAACCAACTTTTGGCGAAGGAAAATGGGATCACCACGAAAATACACTTCGAAAAAGCATCGTAAAAGTATCCCTCTTCATTTTTATTATACCTCAAAAATAAATTATGTACCTATTTGTTTGAAATTTTTCGATTTTTCAAATCTTGTCTTACTATTTAAAAAAAAAAGAAAAACTCTCCGTGTTCCACCGACAAACTTCAGAATCTGTAGAAGTGTCAATAAGCTGACGAGATAAAAAGTCTTTCCGATTTAAGGACGGAGAACAAACGAAATCATTGCAAAAGGAAACGAAAGGTTTAATACTTTATTTTTGGATTCTAAGCTTTTTAGAAATTAAGTAGCAAATTTCCTTATAGTGTTTATAGTGATGACAAAGAATTTTAAAGTAGCTGAAAGGACAAGATTTGCTGATATTATTGTTGAAAAATAATGTATTGTTTATTGTTTTGGGAGATTCGTGCAAACTAGAAATCATTTATTTATAAAGAGTTCGAAATACTGACTTTGAAAAGAATTACAAGTAGTAATTCCAAAAAATAAGTTCTTATCTTTATTTTTGATGAAATGTCATGCTAATGAAAGGGAGGCAATTCCTTCAGTTATTTAAAATAGTTTAAATTGTCACTCAGATTTCAAGGAGCTGAAAACGAAACCTTCTGCCTATAATACTGATAATCACAAAAGAAAGAATATCTCTCTGTATATATTTGTGTGCGTGTGTGCATGCATTGCATAGCGCGTTCTCGAAAAGGCTGAGAACTACAAAATCTTGCTCACAACATCTCCAGTGATGTTCACAGCTTCTCCCGTGAGCTTATGCAGGCGATTATTTTTATAGATTTTTCCCGCATTCCTCTCATAGCAATCGGACTAACTGCGGGTTTTGGATTACCGAATATATCGATAATTAGTCTTGCAAATGGAGTTCATTTCGGTTCTCTGATATAATACACGTGTTTTAGGAGTTTTCCAAAATCAATAGATTTTATTCGATCATTATATGGCAATAGTTGATTTAGTAACAATTTTAATAAAAAACACAAAAAAATCTGAAAGGATTCAGATTTTAGATTACGTCCAAAGGGATCTTGCTTAATAATATAATAACTTGCCGAACGAAACAAACATTAAACTAAACCCAATACGAACACAAAAACCAACCCAATATAATTCCAATAGTCAACCCAATACAATTCCATTAATCCATCCAGTACAGACCCAATAACCAACACAGTACAATTCCAAAAATTCTAATAGCCAACCCAATGCAATTTCAATTACCAACAAAAAAACATAAGCACTAAATTGAAAAGTGAATCGGACATTTTTGTGAAACGACGCAAAACGCCCAAACGAAAGTAATAGTCCTTCGGGACTAAATCCCTTTGGACTAAAAAATGCATTTTAATGCTAACATTAAATAGTCCGTTTTTTTATAATGTCCTGAAACATAAGTTTAAAAATTTACTCCTCGTGCTCAGGTAAAAGGTGAATGGTGAGAAAATTGGGATATTGTTCGGAGAACAGTCTTGGCACCAAAAAAGGAGAAACAGCGTATTGTGGTATGGCAGGTAATGGTTGTCATTCGATGACGCACTTCCACTAGGGAGACAGCCGTAATACTTTTCCCTTGCTAAGGGATTATCTGTAGTATTACTTATTATCTGTAGTATTACTTATTATCTGTAGTATTTATTATTGTAGTATAGTAATGAAAGGGAGAAACAGCTTATTGTGGTATGGCAGGCAATGGTTGTCATTCGATGACGTACTTCGTCTAGGTAGACAGCCGTAATACTTTTCCCTTGCTAAGGGATTATCTGTAGTATTACTTATTATCTGTAGTATTTATTATTGTACTATATTAATTAGTATTTATTACTGTAGTATTTATTATTGTACTATATTAATTAGTATTTATTACTGTAGTATTTATTATTGTAGTATTTCTTCTGTAGTATTTACTTCCGTTGGCATGATGAAATGTCGCCTACACCGTTAAAGAAGCCAAGTTGGCCAACCAAGGCTGTTCTCTGAACAGTATCCGAAAATTGATTAGAACAATTTTTCACTCTTTACTATCAACTTAGACGTCGCATACTCTCTTCCAGTTGACTACTGCCAAACCCGTTGCTCTTTGCTGCTATAATATTTTTACTGAATGAAAATTAATTTTTATAAATATATAGAAAACTCACATATTTTTTTGTTCTTGAGAAGTACATTTGTAATTTTACTCTGGACAATACAATTCAATATATATATATATATATATATATGTATCAAAAACTTAAATTAATAGTTTAGTAGAAGTAGATTAAACCATATTAGGAAAATTACAGAATTGTAATAAAAGAAATCTATTAAATTTGAAAAACAGGAAGCAAGACGATTCCGAACTTTTTTCGAAAAAACATTTTAAAATATTTTAAATTTATTTAAAGTGAACTTATCAGTGACATTATTATACATGTTGAATTATTCATTATAAGACATGTTTTTTACACTGAACTAGTCAGTCACATTATAATACATGTTGAATTATTCATATTTTCAAGCTCTAAACCGACTCTTCAATGAATAATAACCTGAAACATTAAAACCTGAACTAACCAAGAGAATTGAATCCTGTTTCATTCCGCATGATTTTTTGAGTAATTAAAAAAAATAAACAATAAAAAGAAAATGAAAAATTTAAACATTATTTACAACATTTACACCCAAAACTTGAAACGCTTACCATTACCTCGATATGAAACAATCTCTCACAAATAAATACATATTTTTTTTTAAATAAAAATTTCCATTAAAAATACAAAATGGAAAGGCAAAAAAAATTTAGTTTAACAACACGTCAAGTTACATTGAAAATATAATGGCCAATTCAACTGTAGAATTTAAATTGACTTAAAATTTTATGTGTAACTAATTTGCCAAATGTAACGGCATGTAAAGCATTATTGTTGAAAATTTTTCTAGAAAAATACTAAACACCTTTAAATTCATTTTCAACTATTTAAGCGAAAAAATAATGTGAAATTCCCTCCAGTTTAAGAAAAATAAAAGAAACTTACTGAAAATTCTGTAGGAAGCTAAAAACAACACCCTGTAAAAATCAAAATGGCTCTCTTCCTCAAAACGTTCTGTGAATGCGTGGTTTATAAGTGCAGTGCTACCATTTTCTGTGAAAGTCACCCAAACGTCGTAATGCTCAAACCTGTCAGAGCAGTTTGCATCAAAACCTTGCCAAAGTGGCTTAAAAAAGACGTAGGCTAGAGATGTGGCTCACAAAGAAGAAAATTGACTTGGTTACGGATGATTTTAGAAAGAGGAAAAATCCTAAGTTATACTGCTAGAAGCGAATTTTAGATTTGCCAAAACGTGAGTACTGCGATAATGGGAAGATGCTTAAGGTTGCAAATTTCAAACTTTATTTTAAGAGCAAAATTTAAGTAATTAAATAAATTCTGCCAAAATTACGGAAAACAAGATAGCAAGTTTAAAACAGAAAGAATTCATCTACACAGCTCTTATTGGGACAATAAAAATAGTTTGCTTTTGGTTATTAACATTAGAAACATATATATATATATATATATA
>KK122391.1:77609-88922 GCA_000611955.2 Stegodyphus mimosarum
TAAACTCAAACGAATTCAAATAAATATCACATTCCAAGAAAAAAAAAAAATCTGAGAGGTTTCAGATTTTAAATTACGTCCAAAGGGGCGTTATTTTTAACATTTTGTGTGTTACCTTTATTTATTAAATATCATGTTCTTCGCACTTAAACCATAAAATTCAATTCAACAGCAATATTGCAAAGTAATTTTAAAATGCGCATATCTTTAAAATTTCCGATATACAGTCTCAAGCGTTAGAGATAAAAAGGTTTTTTCTGTACAACGTTGCCATTGCTCGCTTTGAAATCCTTGAGTTTGTTAATCAAAATTTCGTTAGTTTTACAAAATATGAAATCGATAATAAAACAAATTCCAAATTTCAAATTTGGGCTTCCAGATGACCAAATTCGGGTGGAAACGTGCAATATTCAAAATTTGATGGCTCTAGGTACCGTTGTTTTATCGCAAAGAGAGAAACATACATTTACGAAGATTCTTCATTATTTAATTTTTTAAATATAATACAGGGCGATAATATTTGGTGGCAAGAATTTGAAAAGTGAAACAATGCTTTTAGTGCATCTACGCAAAATGCTAAAACGAAATTAATAGTCCTTCTGCTTCTGGGTAAATTGTCCCTTTGGACTAATTATGGTAACGGACTGAGGAATTGGTATAAAAAATTTCAAAATTCTATAAAAAATGCAAAATATTGCTGAACAAAACTGCTACAAGCGTATATATTTTAAAAATTCACGAATCCTCTGGTAAATTTAAGTAAAATATTAAAAAAACATACACTTTAGGGATCCCCTTAAAACACTTGATGAAACAAAACTGAGCAAAATGATACGAAATTAAATCTCTAATCAATCAGAAAACTCGAGAAATTCTACTGAACAAAACATGATCTGAAACTTTTAACTAAGATCTGCCTTGTTAAATATTGATGGAACATAATTCCTATGAAATATCGGCACAACCCCTAGAATTTCCGACGTTCTATTCGAGATGAAAATCTGACTTCTACGACTGGGTGAGAAAAACCATGCTAGTACAACCCCTAGAATCGGTTGATGCGAAGATTTCAAATTTGCAGTTACTCCCAAAATATTCTTCATAGAGCTAACAAGCTTCGATAGTAAATAAGCTGCACTTATTTCCAATCAAGAAATAGAGAAGGACTTAACAAGAACAGTCATATTCTTTGTGGCTAGAATATTTACTTTACACTCGCCTTCATGTTCTTGGCATAAAGAAATCACAACTGTATGCACAAGCTCTGAAGCATCACAAAATGCTTGTAACTGCATTTTCTCTGAGTGGATGTGTAGAGACATTAGGTTTATTTTGGAATCAGGTGAGATGAAAAATGAGCAACGCCTTCGCCGGGAATCGAACCACGGACCTCTGGGTTACGCGTCGAGCATGCAGACCACTACACCACGAAGGCATGCGAAGAAGGAGGAAGAAATACCTTATATACTCCCCCTTTTAAAGGGCGACTGGGGTTTGGGGAACCTAGTCGCCAAATCCCGGTGGTGGAGAATTATCATCCACCACCTTTTTAGTTCGGGCGCCAGTGTAGAGACATTAGGTTTATTTTGGAATCAGGTGAGATGAAAAATGAGCAACGCCTTCGCCGAGAATCGAACCACGGACCTCTCGGTTACGCGTCGAGCATGCAGACCACTACACCACGAAGGCATGCGAAGGCGGGAGAAATACCTTATACCCTCCTCCTTACTAGTCGCCAAATACTGGGTGCGGAGAGTCATCATCCACAACCCTTAGTTCGGGCGCCAGTGTAGAGACATTAGGTTTATTTTGGAATCAGGTGAGATGAAAAATGAGCAACGCCTTCGCCGAGAATCGAACCACGGACCTCTCGGTTACGCGTCGAGCATGCAGACCACTACACCACGAAGGCATGCGAAGAAGGAGGGAGAAATACCTTATAGATGTACCTATGAACTTTAACAGATTTAACAGCTGGATATTTCGTTTGAAATTGAATCGACTTCCTAGCAATATCATTTTAAATTAGTTCTTCCCAGTCGGTATTAGAGATCCAAAGTTTTGATACGTGATCTTCGTCACAGTTGTAGCCGTGGAGAGCAACCCAAGAAGGTCAACGTATAAGCTATTTATCCTGCCTTCTTCGCATGTCTTCGTGGTATAATGGTCAGCACGCTCGAAGCGAAAAAGAGAGGTCCGTGTTTCGATTCCCGGCGAAGGCGTTGCTCATTTTTCATGTATCCAGCTTCGAAATTTCCTAATGTCTCTACAAGTCGCGCCCGAACTAAAAAAGTTGGTGGATGATGATTCTGCACCACCACGATTTGGCGATTGGGGCCCCTTATCCCCAGCCGCCCTTTAAAAGGGGGAGTATATGAGGTATTTCTCCCGCCTTCTTCGCATGCCTTCGTGGTGTAGTGATCAGCACGCTCGACGCGTAACCGAGAGGTCCGTGGTTCGATTCCCGGCGAAGGCGTTTCTCATTTTTCATGTATCCAGCTTCGAAATTTCCGAATGTCTCTACAAAAGATCTTAGCTGACTGCTACAACATTTTGCTCTTTATGAGGTTTCATTCGACAGCTAAGGAAGTCTTAAATATGAAAGCATGCGTCATTGAGTCTCAGTGTCACCCAAGACCTTAGAATATTCATTAGACATAAGTACTATGTTAGGTGAAACAAGTCAGCGGTACGACAAGTATTGTCTTAAGAAAGGCAATTCCTTCCCTCCTCGCTTAATTTAAACATCTAGTTTCTAATGCAGCAGATAACTGCCTACAAGCATCAAAAGCCTCTTCATCACACATTGAACCAAAAAGAAGGTCATCCATGTAGAAATCATTTTTTATAATCTCGGAGATATGCTGCGTCTCGTTTTCATAGTCCATTGATTTGTTTCAAACATCTCGTCGCCAAAAATGAAGAAGGAGCCACACTGTAAGTTACCTTATTTATTAAATAGTCCCTTATTTTGAGCTTCGAGCGATTTCACCATACAGTTATTTGGAAGTTCCTGTATGCTTTCTGTATAAGAATCTGCCAGTACAGTTTGGCGATATCAGCTGTAAATGCTGAACCCGGACAAATCTAGGGGGCCAGGGAACATTATGGAATCTTGAGATCACACGGTTACCATACAATTATCGCGTAGCTTCTATTGATTACCGTGCAGTGTGTGATGTTGCTCCGTCCTGTTGAAACCAGGTTTCGAGAATTTGTAGAAAATTGTTCAATTCAGGTGTAATGAAAGATTGTAACACCTCCACGTAACGATCCGCATTGACCGTTACTGTGATACCCTGTTTCATATTAAAAAAAATAAGGTCCTATGATCCAATGTAATGAAACAGCACACCATACTGTCACCTTACTAGCTTATAAAGGGTGCTCAGAAACTTAATTAGGATTGCGTGATTTGTGAATAATTTAGATTTGTGTCTGTTGCCCGTTCCACTGATACATGATTACTAAAATGGCGGAGTATTTACTTGCTCAAGGTCACTATCCCACAAAACTGCCACCTGCTCATGGCTGCCAATATGCATTCCAAAAACTCCTGTTATTCTGTGTCACCTTGTACATTAAGTGAACGAAAAATCAAATTTTGGCAAATGTTGTGACTGCAATTTTCATCAGTATCAGACAATTACTATTCATTAATTTGAGAAAGTTTTCACAGACGTTCCTAAAAATGACACTGTTGTAAATTTAAAAAAAATTTCTTCTATTCTAAGACTTGCTTTTACCTCTCTCTATTGCCTTTCTCTTGCTTTTACTCTTCAGTATGGTTCGATTTGTTCACCACAAACAGATGCGGTATCCATTTTGAAATCTGTTTAAATCTTCTTTAAAATTTTAGGTCTTACCTCAAAGATAAAAGCGATTGAAGTGATCTTTGTTCGCTCTTAATTCTGTAATATGATTTAAGTTATCATATTCCGGAACAGAAATTACGTCCAAAACCTAAGATTTGTTAAATAGGATAATGATATTTCTGATATTTTTGCAAATAAAACAATCTCTTTTTCTTTGTCTTAAAATCAGAAGTTTTTGTTAGGATTTTATGATAGTCCTGTAACAAAACTCGAAAGTTTTGTTTTAATAAGCACCATTTTCAAACTTATCTGTACGCAGCTTTGTAACTTCCTTCTACAAATACACTAATAATTCTTCTGTAAAAAACTGATATCATTTTCAAATTTCAACATTTCTTACAAATTCTTCATTCATTTTTTTCTTATATATAATATATTTACAGTAGATTAAAGAAATAGAAAATTTATGACAAATTATATATTCAAATAAATTTTTTACTCTTCACTAGACTGAGAGAAACAGCAAATGGCATTTTAAGCATCTAATAGAATTGATCAAAATTAGAATTTATATTATATCGATTATATTGCCTTACTAGAATTTATTAAATATACGCTTTGATAATCTGTATTCTGAAAATCTAAGTTTATTAGTAGATTCATTTTTCACAGTTAGATACCTCTGTTAACAATCTCTGAGCTTAAGCAAAATTTAGTTTTAGTTATGTAGATAAAAATACTTAATGGTATAAGTTAGAAATGAAAATCGTGCAGCATTAGAAAAAATGAAAATGCTGGAAATTTTTTAATAAAATATCAGACTTTTGGTGGTACATTCTTAATATTATAGACACGTTATTTAAACGGGACTAAGAATTCTAATGTTAATGAACTTTGAAAAAAAAAAGTGAGAGAACCTTACTGAGAACTCTTTGGAGACTATCACTAAGCACCCGACAGTCCTAATCACCGTCATTTGTAATCCGCCCGTCACGAAAAGAGCTCTGAGTGAGGTTGCTGCTTTGGTGCAGACCATCAACAAGCTGATTTTATTCGCCGTTTAAATAATGAGGATTTCAGTGTTAAAGAAGTTACTTTTCCATTTATAATATTCATTAACATTTATATTTATCTTCTTTTCAATATCTATATTTTACCCAAAACATTATTTGAAAAAACCTCTTCGTTAATTACACTTTAAATCTTAAATCGGGAAAATGAATTCATAATTTGAAGACAAATTCAAAAAAGAACGAACGTTTGCAAACTGAGAAATGAATTCATTAGTAATTTACATTTATGTAAGGACATAGATGCTGGATATAACCAGCTTTTGGCATATAATGAATTACCTAGATAGAAAGTAATCGTAAAATTCAAATGATTGTACAAATATACAGAACACGGCAACTAAGTTAAATTATTAATTTACAGTCACATAAATTGAAAGCTATTGCAACTTACAATATGATAATAAAATAATCACCATTAGTTTATTATTTGCAATGACAACAGAAATCCATTAACCCTTTGAGTAATATCAGCTTATATATCTCCTTATAAATCATTTCATCAAACATATTTTTAAACATATAAAGCTCTCATAGTTGACGTACAGCATGAATTATTTAAATCCGAACAACTGTAGGTAAAACAAGAAGATTATTTATTCTATACAAGTAAAAAAATTCAATTAATCATATCTACGCCCCTTCTGGTGTTCTTAAATTTCACTATAAAATCTTGATTCGAGCGGATGAAACAGAGCAAAAGATATATAGAAAATTTTAAAAGGGTAACTTGCTTAACGAAATAAAACACAGATAGCAAATTAATGCAGAACAAAGAATGCATTAAGTACCGAAATAGTTTTTTCTAAGCTGGACTAGGAAAACAAGCTTTTAACCTAAATATTCTTTAAACAGCAAATGCTCTTTTGAAAACAATGCACTTTCCACTTCTAATAAGTATATCGGTTAATTAGGTTGGATTCAAAACGAATCTGAGCATTTGTTCGTAATGCTGATAAATTTATTATATAGCTAGGAGGCAGATTCATTATATTGCTAGGATAAATGCGGATTCAGTGTTTACTGTGTGTTATCTAGAGTTAACCGGGTGGTATGCGTCAATTAGATTTGTTACTATGGACGTGTCAACAGAAATTACCCTTTAACGGGAGGATAATTTGTCATCCAGAAATGCTGTTGTATGCTAGTTTATAATTACCTATGGTTTCTGGAAACATAAATTAATGATTCAATAACGATCCGTTCGAATTTATCTTTTATCGTGATTGTCATTTTAGTCTTGTCTTTCGAAGCGAATATGCATTAGTCTCTGAAACATGCAAAATTTCAATAGAAGAAAAGAAATTTATTTTCATTTTTTGCAGTTTAATTTTTTCATTACCTAAGTGTTTATCAATTGCATTATAATTATGACACCTGTTGAACTCGCATATGTTTAAACATTAAATTATAACTTAGAAATGTGCGTGGCTAGAAACATGATCAACTAGTCTTTGAATATGATATACCAGACCACAAGGATCACTATGGGACTAAATAACAGCATTGGATTTCGGTAAATACAGTAATAATATAAATTTAGATATTAGTGAAAATTTCGTTGTTTTCTGATGCTGGTTGTTCATTTTAAAAGTTCTTCGTATCATTCTTTGACTTACCTTAATAGTGTGTCCGCGTACACCTTCTGGCCGTACGTTCTGAGACAGATTTTCTTCCAGGAATACAATCATAGCTTGGAATCATAACTGGGATAAAACTGGGAGTGCAATTTCCATGTGTGATGGATCGATAGTGCAAGAAGATTCAGCTGATTCGTCTGGAACGATCGAATGAAAGATATTTCTTCTTGCAGCACGATAGTGCGCAGTCCCATACCTGAAGTTGTTCTGCAGTTTCTAGCCGAAAAAAAAACATATTATATTTTTAACAGCTCTCTCTCTCTCTTTTTTTTTATTCCTGAAAATCAAACTTCACATAAAGGACCAACGCCATTATGACGTAAACAACATTCAAGCGAAAGTAACACTCAAGTTGACTGTTAGATCCCGAGATGCGGGTTCTTGGGCCGAAGCCCTATCACAGTATAACATTCGTAGGCAAAAGAACATAACGTAGATAGCATAACACAGTTGCATAACACATTGCAGATGAATGTTATAGTAAATTAAATACATACTGCAGTAAATAAATACTATAGTAATAAATAAAGTAGTAGTATTGCTTATTACTATACTATGTACAATTTATTTACTATAGTATTACACATGATGTGTTAGTTGAATAAGATTCCAAACAAGGACTTACTTACGGTTGTATGAATGTTCTGTGAGTTGTCCTCAATTTGGAGGGAAGACTATGTAGAACGTTTGAAGCATTAAAACTTTCATTTTAAGTTTTCTGTAGTTTTCATTAATCCGTTCTCCAAACATTTAGGGCAGACAGTGTATAGAGTAATTTCCTTACTGCTTTTTTCCTTATTTCTTTGCTCATAAAATTCAGCAGTAATAGAAGGGCAGTGTATTTAACGTACATTTGATGTCCCTAAGAAATTCTAAGTTTTCAATAATATTCAACAGTTAAAAATAAACTAAGAAAAAGAATCCATATTTCAGAAACGCCTGACAATGTCTTGTTTGTGTAACATTAAATTCCCAGATTAACGGTATAAGATATTTTCTCCCTGTCTTCTGCATTCCTTAGTAGTGTAACGTCTGCACACTCGGCGCGTATTTCAGAGGTCCAGGTTCGAGTCCCAGCCAGAGCTTTCTCATTTTTCACATTTCCTCCTTCAAAATAACCTAATGTCTCTACAGTGGCGCTCGAACTGTAAAGGTGGTGGAGGATGATTCTTCACCACCAGGATTTGGCGATTGGGTCTTGTAATCCCCAACCGCCCTTTAAATCCCCAATCGCCCTTTAAAAGTTGGAGTATGGTTAGTCGAACTTCCTGTACCGCCATTACAGGCTTAACAGGGCTTAGTGGAGCTGTTACTGGCTCATTAAGCAGTAGAATACCGCCATACTACCTGAAATAACTTTAAATAGAATAAACAACTAAAATATGAACTTAGAGTCTAGGAGCTGGTGAAATTTACCAGCTACACCAACAAAAGCACATTATTAGATACTTTGAAAAATATAACACATGCTACTTACATGCATAAAAATATGTTACTTACATATACAAATAAATAAAATAACAGAATATCATAAACACCCTAGTTTTCCTTAAAGCAGACAGGGAAATATTAAGCACAATCAATATATAAATTCATTTAATTTACAGATACATATTTTATGAAATTTGACAATTTCAATTTATTACTGTATTTTTACTTAGATCCTTTAGAATATTAAATTTAGCAATGTCTGGAATAAATCTTAGAACAATATTTTTCATAGAAGAGCATCCAAACAATAGGTGCTCAATATCGACATTACTCATGCCACATGGACAGGCACAATTTTTAATCGAAAACCTATTATAATAAAAGGGAAAATGTTCATGATTAGTTAAAGCTTGGTTTAGGTACTTATCACTTAGGCATCTTCTCTCACTTACAGTTGAGATTAAATTAATTATATGTGAATATTTCTTTAGAATCTGGGTCGTTCCACTTTGCTTGCCATAGAGTCAAACTTTTTCTTTTCAACAAGGATTTCAAACTGTCAAAGGAAGTCTTTACTTCAAAATCAATAATTTGATTTCCAATGGCAGCCTTTGCCAATCTGTCTGCTAACTCGTTACCAGTGGTACCAATATGACTCTTGGTCCAAAAGAGTTTAATATCTCTTAAAGCGCTAAGAAAAATGAGCATAACTTTTATCTGTTTAATTAGATCGTTACTTGCACAAACATCCGTAATTGAAACAATTGCGCTTTCGCAGTCACTATATATTTCCACAGGATCTAGCGCAGAATTAGAAGTAAGCCAATATAAGGCCTCTCGCAGGGCCACTAACTCAGCCTGATAGACAGAGGCATTGTCAGAAAGTCTATATTTCCTTTGTAAGCTTAGTTTTTCGTGTGAGAATACGCAAAAGGTATCCCCCACATGACCATTTAATTTAGATCCATCTGTAAAAACCGTGTAGCTTGTCATATTGGGGAGGCCTTTATGTCAATTCAACCGTTTCAATAAAGCTGGATGAATGTCTAAACTTTTCTCAAAGTCAAAATTTCTAGCTGAGATCTCCCTGAAACAATCGAGTTTTATTACCGGCTTTTAATTTAAAGATAGCATATTCTTTATCTCCTAAAATATCGAACGGAGGACATCCAGCCAAAATATTAAGAGCTACTGTGGAAACAGTTCTAAAACACTTAGTAATCCCCAATAAAACGATTCTTTGAATTTGCAAAATTTTGTTACGCATTCGGACCGTTCCAGTGTACCATGCCCCATATGCATACAAGATCTTTCTCTCAATAGCTCTCTTATAAACTCTTAAGAACTTTAGCTTGGAGATTCATTTTACTAAGTCTATTTAGAATATGGGTGCATTCGATCTTTATTTGATCTACGTGAGGTATAAAAGTGAGCTTTTCATCGATCGCAATGCCCAAATATTTGATTGTCTTAGAAGCTCTAACTGGTTGTCTGTACAGTTTGCATCTAGGATGTATTGATCTAGTATTAGTTTTGTAAATACCCAAAAGAAAGCTCTTCAACGGATCAAATTTGAGTTTAAAATGGAAAGACCACTTCTCCATTTCTTGAGTGGCGAAACTTAAAGCTTTATCAATAGTATGACGACCACTTCTCGTGGCCAATAAAACAAAATCGTCAGCATAAGCTTGCATACTAACATTTTGTAGTAAGATTATGTTTAAAGCTATATTAGCAATAATATTCCACAGAAGTGGACCAGATATTGAGCCTTGGGGACAACTCCCTTGATAATTTCTCTGATGCCACTTATTACCATCATATAAGAAAACTTTTCTTTCATTCAGAAAATCACATATTAATAAGGAGATATTTCTTGGACATTTTATATTTTTTAATTCCTTTAATAAAACTGGCCACCAAACATTGTTGAAAGCGCTCTTTACATCTAAGGATAAAATTGCAGTATATTTACCATTCCTTCTATTTCGAAGGATCTCAGAAATTAAATTATCTATGGCCTGGGTAGTACTTTTACCCGGCATAAAACCAAACTGATTTTTATTTAAAAGATTATTTGATAATAAATAATATTGTAATCGTTGTGTCATGAGTTTATCCAGCACCTTGCCCCAGGAAGGCAGTAAACAAATGGGGGGAAAAGAGGAAGGATCTTCTTCATCCTTTCCTTCTTTGTTAAACAAAATCAAATCACCCTCTTTCCAAAATTCAGAGCATAAGAAACATAAAATGTGATATAATATCACAACCGAAACATAATTAGCTTCAAAATATCACAAAATAAAACACTATAAAACAGTATTTACCGAAAAAACAGCAAATTTTCTAGAGCCAAAGTAAGCACAAACCAATATGGCGCGAACATGCGCATCCCCGCCCAAAAAAGAAAGAAAATTAGAAAGGTAAGGAGCGAAAGTGTTAGGAAGTATACTCTAACTGATTTAATTCTTCAATACCAAAATAGTAGTGAGAAGTAAAGTAGGATTTTATCCCAAATGACTGAGTTCCTTTGTGGGATTTAAATAAATAAATAAAACAAAATGTGATATGGGCGTCATGTGACTTCTTTGTACGGCCTATTCAATTATACACATCTTTTTTTGCATTTCATTTAAACTTTCTTTCTCGAATTTCATTAGAGGTATATTTCTCATTCAATCAATTTCGTTCTCACTTCCCGACAAGGCGAATACATAAAAATTCAAAACACCTTCATTAAAAATTATAAAATAGAGATAAACCTAAAACATCAAATACAGCTAAAAACAGTTAAAAAACAATTCTTACAATTAAAACTAGAGTTTCTAAGTAAAAATAAGCAATACTGCCAGCGGACAGGAAGTCAGATTTATTGGTGCACAAAACTTTACTTTTCTTCCACTCGGGAAAAAGACACTGAAGTTGTCGCAGAAAAAGACTTATTTCAGAATTCTACTACTAGCTTGAAATGTAGAAATGTAAACTGGTGATGGCTTCATTAGGCTAAACAAGTGGTGGCTTCGTTAGGCTTAGTACCACTTAAACAGTTATTAAATTGTTGATAATTCTACCACTATTGCATGCACATTATATAAAGGCATAAAATCATTAACTGGAACATGAGAACAATATAATTCAATAACGTTTAAAGCAACAAATGCACAACTTACCAACATACACTCACGTTTGTGAAAATTGCAACACCAAGAAGGAATCGTCATAATTGAATGCAATTTAATACACAGTTGAGTGGTAGTGGTACAAATAAATGATTAAATGTTCAAAGCAAACAATTAAGAACAAGAGATCAGAATCAGTATTTTGTGTGGCCACCACGCGCCGCAATAAGTGCTGCTA
>KK122391.1:97381-119673 GCA_000611955.2 Stegodyphus mimosarum
ATTAGAGACGAGTTTAAATTTGTTAGCGCTAAATGAGCACTTTCGATTTTTCATTCTATTTATTAACAATTCAGAAATTCTAAATATTTTATTAGTATAACTACGAACCTTTTTACGAATTTGTAATTAAATGTCACAAGTCTATATTTTAGGCTATACTATCCAACAATTGCTAATACGCTAGTTTTCACGCCTCAATATTCACTATTAAGTACAACTTTCAGAATACGTCATGCTGCATTACTCTCCAGGCTTCACTAATTGCGAAAGCCAGAAGACATCCAATAGACTTGTTAGCGGAAGTTTAATTTAAAATTAATAGCAATTATGATTAACTGAAGATTGTAACGGTCATTAAAATGCGGAAGTTTTCCGCACAAATTGGATATGTTTAAGGAGTTGTTAGAGCGTCATCCTTCTCAACTGTATCCATTCACACAGCCGTCTGGTATCTACAATATCACCTTCATTTCCTATTATACCGATCTTTCGTTTCCATACCTTCGAGCTGAAACCATCTGAGACAAACCTTAATCATATACTGGTTTGATCGCCCCGTGCCAAGGCACCAGCGCTTGTTTTAATCATGGAACAATATCGCAGGACGCCTGATCGATTCTTCAAGTGAGGAGAGGGAAAGGAAGCATTTTAATTAAAAGCATTGGGAAATCCGTCGCTAGCAAATATTTAACCGCCTAATTGGAAGTTCATATGTAAGCGATTGGGTGGGAAACTGGAATATTAAACATATTAATAAAATCTTCTCTTTTCTTTGCTTTAATTATGCTGTGCTGTGTTGCCCTTAGAGTGTTTTGTTGACTTTAGAGTATCTTGCCTTCAAACGCTGCGTTTCCTACTTTAAACTGGTGCAATTAGGTATTCTATGGATACATTGAAGTCCTTGTTAAAAGATGGGAATCTAAGTTACTAATTATATGGACATAAATAGAATGGAATGAATGGATGAGATGAGATAACTTTTACTTTTGATATCGTTGCTGTATTGCTTCCTCTTCTGCACTCGATAAAGGCTTCTTCTTTTACATTCATTTAAAGATAAAAGTTTTGCGATATTTTTATTGGAAAGAGAATCTTTTCGTAGAAAGTGTATCATTCTCAATTCACTAATGCACACAAACCCAAATTACGAAAACTGAAGTTCAAAAAGCCCTTATGCGCTATATATATGAATGGCAGCACTTGAAGTAGAATGCTACCGTCCATTGCCACAAGCCGTAGCTTGTAACTTTAAAGCAGAACTTAGGTAATTTTCTGTCTCCCGGTTTTACATAACCATGGGAACAACAGTTGCGGAAAGGAAGTCGAATTGCTTAATATTTTCATCCACTACATTTCAGTTTAGCATGTTTCGCTTCGTCAAAAGCGCGTGAGTGAAGGCTGACTTAAACTATTGTCTCAAATGAAGAAGAGAAAATAAGTGTTTCGGGATGATGATGACACGATTGCAAATGGGGAGAGATGGCAATGGGCTTGAAGTTCCTATTTTACAGAAACACACTGCACACTGTACGACTGTGCAAGTAGATTAAAAATATTTCAGTAAATTGCATCAGTTAATTAATTCATCATTATTAAAGATAAGCGACTTTCATCCAAATAGTATATTGAAACAAAGAACTGAGTAAGATAAGCAGTATTTAATTAAATGTATTAATATCTATTTTATTTTGTCTCTGGAGAGTAATAGTCTGGTAAATATTATCATATTAAATAATAAGTTTTAATCGAAGTGTTTTAAAATTAGCATTGAATTCTAAAGAATATGTAACTTCATACAACTATTTGCATGTATAAATGCAAAATTTAAAAAGATTGTTCCGGTCTTCATAATTATTAGATGTATTTTGAACTCTGTTTACCTTTTTGACTATATAGAATTACAGTTTGTCTCTTATAGCTGATCACATAGACAGCAATATAACCATTAGAATTTAGATCTAAAGAATGTCTAAATAATCACCATTTTTTATTTTGTTCTGTTTATTCACTTATTCTTTAGCATCAAATGCACTGAAATAAACAAAAGAAGGAAAATTAAAATTTGTGACACGCTTTTCCTTCCTGTCGTAACTACAATACATTTAGATATAGTTAAGCCAGCTGAGGTTTCATATCATTTTGTTTTCAGAATCGTATGATTCACTATCCAGGCTTCGATTTTCTAAAGGAAATGCAAATTTTAATGGCGCTACAGAGGAAATTAAAAACGTCAATGCAACTTTTGTATAAATAATTTATTATAAATTTTATAACCATACGTTCATAAAATCAGAGCTCATAATTACAAAATAAATGAAATTATTTGAATGAAAATGTTTGTATTTTTATCCATTTACGCAAAGAAATGCAGAAATATTTTATATATTTCTATAGCCTTGTGATTTTAAACTAGTTCACATTTAATTAAACACTTCGGTTTAAACTACATTTCAATACGATTTCTTACGTCGCAGAAGAATTGCTACGTTATTTTTATGCCACATTATTTGCTCATAATGAACAAAGGAATATATATTTAATGAAATGTGTCAGAAAATGTAAGTATCATTTAATCTTTTGAATTTATTTTTATACGATTTGTATATTATTTACGAATTCCCCCCAAAAAAACAAAGATAATTGTCATGATCCTTGACCGATTCATCTCTGCGGGTTCGTTTTCATCCACTTATGAATGTTATTCGTCGACTCTATTCGCAGAAATAAAATTCGCACACTTATGCAGGTTTGACGATAACATGAACTATATTTTATTGAAGTATATATATATTCTTTTCACAAAGTATTTTTTTCACAATTACATTAAAAACGCACAGCTATTACATTTAACCTTTCAGTTTTTAATAATAACACATCAAACTTCAAACTTTGGAATACAAAAATAATCAATTCAAAAATGTTTCACACGAGCCTCCGTCTTTGTCGCATCAAGCACGTTTTCTTCTTCTCGTAGCCAGATTTTGCTTTCTCTCCGCTTTCCAGATAGACAGTTTTTTTTTCACACGAGCAGGCCGTTGGCTTAACTGTTCTTTCATCAGGGCTTGGTTGGTAGCTTCCTCTTACCGAGCATGTGCATGACACGCCCCTGCCCAGAATGAAATTTGTCCTTTCTTTAGGACGTATTTCATTAATCAATATCCAAGCAAATTTTCTGTACACTACTTTTACACAATACAAATCTCGTACAATATTAAATAAAACAAAACAGAACAAACAATATAAGATACAATCATACAGAAAGCAAAGAAAAAAAAACAAATTATATTACTCATATTATATCTGATCCAGACGTGAGAGAGCATCAGCACTTTGGTGCTGCATCCCTGGCCTATGACTAATTCGCAAGTTCCATTTCTGCAATGCCAAAGCCCACCTCGTCAATTTTGGACTTCGAGGAGTAGTTTCGTTCAAATATCTGAGAGGATTGTGATCCGTTATAATTTCTACCTGAGCCCCATAGATCCATTTATCAAATTTATTCAGGCCAAATAAGACTGCCCAAGCTTCCTTCTCAATGCTTGCCCAATTTTTCTGAGTTTGAGAAAGCTTTTGGCTTGCAAATGCAATAGGACAATAGTTACCACTCTCGTCTCTCTGGGTTAAACAGCAGCCTAC
Organism: Stegodyphus mimosarum; assembly: GCA_000611955.2. Taxonomy (NCBI): domain Eukaryota; kingdom Metazoa; phylum Arthropoda; class Arachnida; order Araneae; family Eresidae; genus Stegodyphus; species Stegodyphus mimosarum. The sequence goes on from KK122391.1 coordinate 101,018, forward strand.
CGCCAAATTGGATGCATCACAATGGATCTGAAATGGCTTTCCAATATTTGGTGTGGCCAGAGATGTCGCTTGGCACAAAGTATCCTTTAATTTGTTAAAAGCATTCTGTTCCAACTCCCCCCATTGAACAATATTGGCATGCCTCTTCTTAGTCAACTCTGTCAACGGTGCCGATATTTCTGCATAATTAGGAATATAAGATCGATAAAATCCCATTAATCCTAAAACCGATCTCACATCTTTTTTTGTGACTGGCCTGACGAGTTTTCTAATTGCTTTGACCCTTTCTTCATCAGGACCATGCTTGCCTCCTCCAATTATATGCCCCAAATATTTGATTTTTTTAGCTGCAAAAGCACATTTGTCCAAACGTACAGAAAATCCTAATTTTTCTAAGGTGTCCAGGACCAGAGAAATGTGTTTCAAGTGTTCCTCAAATGTTTTCGAGAAAATCACCACATCATCTATATATGCCTGAGCATAATCGCTATGACTCTGTAAAGCACGATTCATTTCCCTCTGGAATGTCCCCGAGGCTCCTGATAAACCGAAAGGCATTGTTCTCCACTGGTACACTCCATTAGATGTCGCAAATGCAGTCAAGGGTTTGCTCCTTTCATCCATTCGGATTTGCCAATACCCTTTTCGAAGGTCGATGCTTGTCAGCCAGTTAGCTGCACCCGCTACAAAAACCAACTCCTGCATGTCCTTCATGGGAAATGTTGGAGTTTTTGTAACAGCATTCAATGATCTAAAATCTATACACATTCTAACTGTAGCATCCTTTTTCACCACACAAACTATAGGATGAGCAATTTCTGACTCAGAAGGTTCAATTAATCCTAATTCTAGTAACTCACGTATCTGCCCATCTACTGCTTTGCGATATGCCATAGGTATTCCATAGCAGTGGGGTTTCTTCCTAATAGCAGTAGGAATAAGTTCGATCTTGTGTGTACCTACTCGGGCTGGTTGCACTGGACGTGTAAATAATGTTTGGTATTTCCTCAGTAGCCCTAAAAGTCTACTCCTTTGGACCGAATCTAAATTAGACATTTCTAATCCTTCCAGAGATTCAGAAAAAGTTTTTCCTCCCTTGTTGAAAGGTGTAAATTCAATTTCGCCAAACTCTTCTTCTCCCTCCAAGATAACATTTATTGCTTGAGATCTAACTACATAAAGTCTAATCTTATTCTGATGAACATGCCTTTTGGTTCCATCGGGCATTCGTACTACAAAAGAGTGAGGACTTTTCTGTTCCAATATATTTGCAGGACCCTGCCATCTAGCGTAAAGCTTATTATTAGAATCGGGAATCAAGACTATCACCTTATCTCCCACCTTAAACGTTTTTACGGTAGATCTTAAATTATGATAGTGTGCTGTCCTCTCTTGTTGAATTTCAGCTGTGAGCTTTGCCTGCTCCGCTGCCTTCTCAAACCTAGCCTTTAGATTTTGTAAATATGTATAAACAGGAGTTGCATCTAATTGTAAATTTTCATGTTTTCCTGTCCATGATGATTTTAATATCGACAAAGGTCCTTGAGGTGTCCTGCCGTACATTAGTTGAAATGGAGCCACCCCAGTTGTTGAGTTGGGTACTTCTCTATAGGCCCACAACACATAAGGAATTTGCAAATGCCACCCCCTACCTTCTTCTCTGATGACATGATGCAACATTCTTTTTAAAGTACCATTAAATCGTTCAACTAATCCATTAGATTGAGGATACCCAGGGGTCGAAAACTTAGGACTGGCCCCTATTCGTCTCTCAAATTCTTGAGTCAAATCTGCTTTAAAGTTTGTTCCATTGTCACATGCAATTACATTTGGAATACCCGTTCTTGAAAAAATATGTAATAACTCCTCACAAGTCGACTTGGCAGAGAGGCTAGTTAGGGGTATTGCTTCTGCCCATCTGGTATGCTGATCAACTAAGCATAATATATACTTATGCCCCTTAGAGCTGGGAGGATCAATCGGACCTATCACATCAATGTTTACAATTTGGAAGGGCAGATCTGGCCTCGTTACTGGGGTGATTGGTGTCCTATCAACAGTTTTAATTGGTCTAGTCAACTGGCACTCTTTACACGCCTCGCAAAATTTCTGGACGTCTAACCTCAGACCTTCCCAATAGAAAGAGTATCTAATTCTCTCCACAGTCTTCTTTACCCCCATGTGGCCACTAAACACCGAGCAATGTGCTAACTGCAAGACTTCCTCCCTTCGACTCTTAGGTACAACTAATTGTCCCACGCTTTCCCCAAGAATTTTGTCCTTATGAAAGAGAAAGTTATCCACTGTATAATAATTCCCCTTTCCTTTTTGAGCATTCTCCCATGCTCCTGCCAGAGATTCACAAGTCTCCTGCTCTCTTCTAAAAATATCCGCTGTACATAGTCTTCCTGACTGAGGTTCTTGGCTTTCACTTGATTCCACCTTTTCTTTCTCATCGAGATTCCTTCCCACACTAGTGTTTCTTTCTAGTTTCCCTGTGTTTACCTTCACAGACTTTTCATTTCTCCTAACCTCTGGGATGTTTGTGGTTTCTTCAGGTAAGTTCTCTACCACCTCACCTGTGTCATGTAACTGACCCCCTAACATGGTGAATACTTCCGGAGGAAGCAACACATCCTCTGCTAGAGATTCTGCAACTGCACACAAAATCTCTTGATGTGTGACACTGGAACTTTCTCCTACAGTGATACCCAGTGGAATGTTTACCAAAGGGCATTTAACAGCTGGACCAAATATACCCTTCAAATATATGCTCGATCCTTCCTCCAGTTGGAGATTTTTGGTTAACTCCTTTTTAACCACCGTAATTTCTGTTCCTGAATCAACGAGGGCCTCCCCTATTGTTCCATTCACACTAATAGGAACCCTTTTCAACTTACACAGCTTATAGTTGTTTACATTCCCTGGCTTCCCCAAAGGATCCACACGAGCTACCACAACTTTGTCCGCTAGGATATCATTATCCTGACCTTTTTTTACCCAGTTTACCCTAGCTTTATCCTTTTCCTCATTTCGGTTATACTGCCTAGAACCTTTAATCTGAGGACAGTTCCTTTTAAAATGCGAAGCTGAACCACATACAAAACATGTTAAACCTTTAACATTCCCTGTGTTTTTCCCTATGGTTTCTGACTCATGCCGACCGCTTCGTCTCTCTTCGACCTTAGGTTTCTCACCTATTACCTCATTTAGCATCTTAGTTTCACAAGCTTCCCTACGTACGTTGTAGGACTTCCCTTTAGCCGCAAAGAATATGTCACACTCCTTTCCAAGCTCTCTTGGCTTGAACCACGAGTCTCCCTGCCTTATACCTATGTGTACTGCAGTTTCTGTATCAAGGGTCTGGTAGATTTTGTCCGCTACCACCAACTGATTAAGACCTTCAAAGTCTGTCACCCCCCTTGATTTCACATAATTTTCCCACATGGCAGTAACTCTAGTAGAAAACTGGACAAAGGTCTCTTCTGAACTTCGTCTTGCTTTCCTGAAATTCTCCAGGCATACCTGAGGTGACGGTTTGAATTCTTTCAACACAGTTTCCTTTATTACTTCATAATTCCCATACTTATCCTCCCTTATCAATGTTAATAAATTTGCCGCTTTATCTCCCAAAAGGTAAATCAAAATTTTGGCCTTATACTCATCAGGGACACTTTCATTGATATAAGCTCTTTCTAAACTGGAGAAGAAATAGTCCCAGCCATCTGCTCTACTTGGAACCTTTACTGTCAATAACCTGATTGTTCTCGTTAACTCTTCTACTGATCTTTCCTTCCCATTCTCCCCCCGTTCGGGTGTGGTACTCCTATTCAAGTAACGATCCTGACAATCTACCTTATACTTCTCAATGGCAATCCTCTCCTCTGCCTCTAACTTTAGTTTATATTCCCTTTCTTGTCTGTCGCGTTCTTCTTTTCTTTCTACTCTTTCGCGTTCTTTTTCTCTTTCTTCCCTTTCCTTCTCCTCCTTTGCCTCCCTATCTGTAATGATAACACTCAGAAGGTCCTTTGCTACCTGCTCCTCATAGCTTTCACTAGCAAGAATTTTTTCCCTCAAGTCCAAAATTCTAAATGTAGGCAACACTTCAACACCAAACTCTTGTGCAAGGGCGACTAGATCAGCCTTTCTATGTTTGGTCAAAAATGACATTATGGGACTTTATGTTCAACTTAATTAAAATAACAGAAAATCAAAACTGAATCTCTGTACATAAAATTTTACATCAAGTCTTGAACTTCTAGTGAATCATAAACACCTGGTATCTGCATTAAATATGCACAACATCCAAATATTCAATCAAATAAAAAAATTAATGAGTATATATAAGCAATCAAAAATTAATGAATGCATGAGAATTAATGCAATCATATCTCTTAAATAAAACACAAGCATTAGTTAAATTAATACTCATTCACTCATACAATAAAAGATAAATGCACTTTCAAAGTAATTCAAGTCTCATATGATAATCACACTGATAATTCCTATGTTATAAAATACTTCTTTAAGTGTACCGCTACATTAACAGCAAATTTTTCATAAAAAATGATAAATAATACACTTAAACGAGAGAACCTGGTAGAAGATAACTGTTCCACTTAATATGCTTCGCAGCATTCGTAAGGCATTTACTTGAGCTTTTTCCGAGTCGACAAATATGCATCCGAACCGCTGCCGCCACTGTCATGATCCTTGACCAATTCATCTCTTCGGGTTCGTTTTCATCCACTTATGAATGTTATTCGTCGACTCTATTCGCAGAAATAAAATTCGCACACTTATGCAGGTTTGACGATAACATGAACTATATTTTATTGAAGTATATATATATTCTTTTCACAAAGTATTTTTTTCACAATTACATTAAAAACGCACAACTATTACATTTAACCTTTCAGTTTTTAATAATAGCACATCAAACTTCAAACTTTGGAATACAAAAATAATCAATTCAAAAATGTTTCTCACGAGCCTCCGTCTTTGTCGCATCAAGCACGTTTTCTTCTTCTCGTAGCCAGATTTTGCTTTCTCTCCGCTTTCCAGATAGACAGTTTTTTTTCACACGAGCAGGCCGTTGGCTTAACTGTTCTTTCATCAGGGCTTGGTTGGTAGCTTCCTCTTACCGAGCATGTGCATGACAATAATATTATTTTTATAGCTACTGTGCGTTTCCATTAATATTGTAAGGTATATTTTAATTTTATACAAGTTATTTAAATTTGATGCATCTTTCCTATTTCATCTAGTTTCATTTTACAACTCCTTACCAGAATGATTTCTTGGAATCGCGTTAAATGCAAATGAGAAGGAGAATAGTATTTAAGTCAAGTTCTACTGAATTCGACATAGAGAGTGAGGATTCCTGAGTAGCGCGTGTTTGCCTTTGGGCTACGTCTCTCTAAGCTGTTACTACGCTCAGCCGTAACTACGCCTGTTACTAGGCCTCCCTTTTGATAGTTCGCTGGCTAATTTAATATTACGGGCAAACTAGTTTAGAATTGTGTTAGCTTCGGCTAAATCTCTTTAGTAAGTCATTAGTTAGTTTTTATTTCTTACGCTTTGAGTTTAAGCTCAAATGGAGACTTTGTTCTACGCCCAAAGAAAGGAGCAAACTGTTAAACTTATTTTGAGCAAATAAAGGGTAATTAACCTTTCTTGAGTTTACGTTTCTATTCTTGGACTTAAGCGATTATTCGCCAAGCAGTTCACTAGGCTCCTTGACACTTAATTTGACAGAATAAAAGTGAGGAACCCTATAGTATAATAAATGTCCTGTAAAATTAAATTATTGATTTACTTAAATTATTATTATGTAATTGAATGACTTTTGGAGGAAAAATATCTGCATTTTTTACCCGCTAAGAAAAAGGCTATATATCAATATCTCAGAAATCGATGGAATTATTTGAAAACTCTTCTTTAAGCAAAAGGTTATTATTTATTTATTTATCTATTATCCCTATAAATTTGTACATCGCAAAATTATTTCAAATAGAAAATTGTGGCAAAAAACCCCGTGAAAGCGTTTTATACTGCAAAATTATTCCAAACAGAAAATCGTGGCAAAGTACCCAGTGACCCGTGAAACGCGTGGCATTCTATAAAAGTATCAAGGCATATTCAGAATTTAGTGTAAGCGTTTATTTTTAAAGACCTACGCAATATATTTTTGCAGCTGTTTGTTTGGAAATAGCACTTTCGTTGCCATGCTGATATACTACATAGGGATGCACTCATAGGGATATACCACACAGTTTCAACAAAGAAACTGTCCAAGTTCCTCACATGTTGATTGTAACTGTTCAGCGTAAGCATTTCCGAAATTTGTGTGTCATGTCTCATGTCCAATGCAACCGCCTGCAGTGTATACATTAACTGATCATAAAATTTATGGACGGATGTGTTAACAGAGTCAAGTAAAAGTTTATTTTATTAAACTCCCAAAGGAAAAAGTGATATGATGTAAGCTTTGGCGAAAGGGATGGAGAAGAGGCAACATCTTTGTCCCCCATCTGCAGCGTAGCCGATCCAGAGGTGTAGAAGAATACATTTAAATATTATTAGTGCAGATGCCTCTGAAAATATAAGGCACATCTGTCTTTTTGTGAAACGTAATCATTATACAATTTCTATTCAGTTGAGAAAACAATCAGTTTCCTTGCATATGCAACCAGGAGAAAGAATCAAACTTCCTACATGTTAAGAAAGTGGAACCTTTTATAGTTGCTTGAGGGAAGAAAAGCACAGCGCTTCCTTTCAGTTTAGTTTTTTTTTGATCAATTCACAGAAAGCAATGATTTTTGGTGTATACTGCGTGCTTTTTAAAATTTGCACGAAATTCATTTTAATTATACGCATGTAATCCCACTTCTGGATGTAAGAAACCGGAGCACATACAAAGCTTTCTCCTGCTGCAAAGCCATTTTCGAAATTGGCATTGCTACTTTTCAGTAAGCATGAAGCGAACTATAAGTAATGTAGGAGGAAAACATGCTTTGCTAATGATGGGAGTTGGGTTTGTATAAGCTGAGACATAAATTTATTACTTTCTTTTGAAACTCCTTCATTCGTTTTTATATTCCAGCATTAATACTATGCATGATACAAGAGATGATCGAAAAGGTTAAAACTGCCCCTGTTTCTCTTTCCTGATGGGAAGAATGACAGCCATGAACTGGATTTTGTGACAAAATTATAATGTCAACGTGCTTAAACCCCTGCAGTTGGATAGCCATCGCCTTCAATATTTGGTCCTAGCAGGTGGAAGTTAGCACCTGGTAATGTAATGTAATGTAATATACGAGTGGGCTGCAACCCTCTTCCAATAATAATCGGCCTCATGGTTAACGTAGCACACACGAAACAGACAAACAAAATACAGGTCAAAGATTAAAACAAAAATATAAAAAAAATCTTAAATGTTCCAGATTTTAAATCACGTCCAAAGGGGCGTTTTTAACGTTTTGTGTGTTACCTTTATTTATTAAATATCATGTTCTTCGCTTTTAAACCATAAAATTCAGTTCAGTATAATTTTAATAATTATAATTAATTATAATTTTATATAATTTTAAAATGAGCATATCTTTAGAATTTCGAGTACACAGTTCCGCGCGCTGGAGATAAAAAGGGTTTTTTCCTCTGTGGAGTCAAAAATTATATACGGATCCGGAATTTCACGGTATGAGGGTACTTCTAAACTCTGCATTATTAAGATTAAAAAGCTGATCAGTACATCACACTACTTCCTTGAACGGAATATTTAATTATACGCATTTCTTCCTGCATGTCATTTAAACTTATTTCCTCGAATTTCATTAGACATTTATTTCTCATTCAGATAATTCAGTTCTCACTTCGCTGCAAGGCAAAACTACATAAAAACTCAAAATATTTTCGTTAAAAATTGAAAGATATAGCAAAACATAAAGCACCAAATACAGTTAAAACAATTAAAAAACCAGTTTTTGCAATAAAAATTACAGTTTGTACCCAAAAAACAAGCAATTCAGGCAAGAAGGCATATTTTTCAGTGCACAAAACTGAAAGATTTCTTTTCGTCCCACTTGGCAAAAAGACAATGAAGGTGCAGAGGGAATTAATTCACTATTCTGCTAAGTTTCAAATGTAAACAAATATAGCTGCTGTTGTAAAAAATATTAGGCTTAGCCGCACTTAAGCAACTGTTAAGTTGTTGATAATTCTACAAATATTGCATGCAGATTAACTGAAGGCATAAAAACCTTAACCGGAAGATAAGAACAACATAACTCAATCATTTTTAAAACAAAAAATGCATAATTTACCAACATATATGAATAAAAAGAAAAACTGAGCTCACGGAATCGAGTAACCAAAAGTATATATATATATATATATATTTATAAATATATAATTTCAACGTTTTGAGGCTACTCGCTTTTAAGTTATGCGGGATACATACATACATATGTACGTACGTACAGACTCCATGAAAAGTTTCTGAATCTATTTTAAATCAGTTTTATATTTCGTTTTGGAAAATAAGAGTCCCTTTTTCTGTCATTACGTACATAATGCCACTCAAAAACTTAAATTGCATTCGATAGCGGTCAGAATGGATATTTTCGTTGAAATATTGTATCCGAAATTTTTCGTAATTACAATACTTCCTTTACTTCGTACAAGGAAGTAAAAATAGGGCATATTAAATATCTGCTATAAAAGTCTCCTAATTTAATTTTGCGCAACTGTACTTTTAATTGCAGTTATTCTCTATTATTTTGTTGCATTTTTTGCTGTCCAATTTCAAATAATGTATTCGGCATTTCATCAAACAATATATGAGAAACAACTAATATTATAATGCTCTAGCTAAATTGTGGTCTTTAGCAACTAGACTACTTAAGAACTGTTAGCGACTAATCCTTAATCCTAATGCTTCAATAGCAAGTCCAAAGAAGGGTTAAATTACCTTTTTATTCAAGTCAAAATATTCACAGGTGGCCCCCCTCTCAGGCTTATAGGAAGCCTCTACTTGGGCTACTAAGCCTCTACTTAGGACAGAACATAAGAAACTAATCTAATGCTAAGTAAATTAAACACAGCTGAAATTGCACAGAAATAACTAATAGAGTTGGCTCTTATTGAGTATCACCGACGAGTACTAAAAGGCACGTAGCAATACGGCCTAGCGTAGTAAGAATAGCTTAAAGCAACTACGTGGTCAGAAGCCAGAACACGCTCTGCTAAGAACTTCTAAGCTCTTCTCCTGAAGTGATGGACATTTCTATTTAAATACTGGTTCTATCTCATTTACATAAAACGCGATGGGGAAAACTCATTCTGCCAGGAAATTATAGGTGAAAATAAGAAATTAAAGGAAAGCTTATTCAAAAATAATAACTGTTAGAAAATTAAAATAAACCCCTACAATATAATCACTAAAACCATATAAATGAGGAACAAATAATTTTAATCCAAAGGTATCTGGTTTATTTGCATTTTCAAGGATGTACTGATTTTATAAAATGAAGTAATTAATCAAAACAAGAATTTTCACGCCCATTGTGATAAATTTGATTTAACGCAATGACAGTAATATTACCATTTTAAATTAAAGAAACAAATTCTAAATTAAATTTCGCGATCCTTTGTCTTCCTTCACTGTGTACTCTTTCAGGATAAATAGGCAGCAAATTCGAAACCTTCTTGTAAAGAATTGATCCCGTAGCAACAAAGTTCCCCTAATATAAGTCAATCCTTATGCTCCATAAATTAGAATAAATTTTGCTTTTGTAACAGAAGTAAAGTCATTACATGTAATCCGCTTTGCCTTGGAGCGTTACGACAATTAATTTTGCCGCATATTGAGCAAGAAATTTTGTTTCTCGGGCCATCTGTTGCCTCAAAAGCTTTGGCATTAATGGGGACTAATTTGTAATTCAGAAAATTTCCTCTCATGTTCCGTCCCGAACCGTATGCATCAGAAAGGGCGCAGTGCTAGGCCCTCATTTAGCCTGATGATGTGTGTTGTTAATAAAGTTTTGATGCATATGGCGTAATTTATTGGATACTTTTTTTCTCCAAATTAGATCGAGAAGATGAAGGGTTCTTAATATGTACCAATGCTTCGGAGAAAAATATATAACATCATACTAAATCCAACAAAGTTAATTTCACTTTCACCGTATATAAAGATACCACTCTCTGTGTCATTCAACGTCATTTATAAGTAAATTACGTTAAAATAGGCTATGATTTTTTCAGCTATACTTTCAGCGAGTTCAAATTAAGGATTTAAAATAATCATAATAACGTCCTTAAGCGAGATGAAATCTGATTGAGGTAGTACTCCAAGAACGGGATGACATAACTTATTTTGGTCCAATAGAGAGACAATAGCCCCCAGAAAATCAACAGGTTAAAAGGAATCACTGCTTTTCCGCATGCATGCTGTTGTGATGTAAGTGGAAAGCACGTCCAGCTAGCATCTTAAAATCCTGAGGTTTGAATCCTGACGATAGGGCTGGTTATCCTGCCTATCCCGATTCTAAAAAACCTAAGTATCTCTGTAGTGACATCCGAACTAAAAATATTGTGGACAATAATACGTCTCAACTTACATTTGATCGACTGGATTTCGTGTCTTCCCCGATTTGCCTTTTAAGTGAGGGAGAATGTAAGGAATTATCTCATTTCTAGTTGTGCTGGCGTGATGTGTGTGCTTAGTACGCCCAAACAGCGGTCGGAAGATCCGGAATTGAAATGCCGACTAAGGTGCAGTTGAAATTTACATTACAACTTGGCTTTAAAGAAGCTAATATATTTTTCAAAATCGATTGTAAAACATACAAACTGATACCAACTGAGACTGATACCAACTGTAAGTCATGCGTACCGAAACTAAAGCGAAAGAAGTAAAAGAATAAAATTTAAAAAGATGTTTATAAGTGATAAAATAGAAGAGATGTAAAGTTCTACTATCCTTCTGTTATGTAGAATCTTGAGAAATAGTGATTGCACTGAGAAAAGGTTAAAACTGCCCTTGATTACACTTTTTAACTTATTTACAATGCGTCAACTTGACGCTAATATACTATGCCTCAACTTGGGCCGTAACTGAAACAGTATAATGAAACTTAAAATAAGAGATATTCACAAGTAGAAGAATTAAACTACAGGGCTCATATAATCCTGTAGCCTGCAGCGTGTAGATGAGCAAGATAATGACGCTTGAGCCACGTCAAACCAGCAGTAACTGCTAAACAGAAGTTTGCGTATAAGCACGCACGGCAATTTCCCGGACTCTCTCTTTCTCTACTGGAACGTCGATATTTAACTTATTCTTCCACTGGTAGAATTTGTATTTCTTACGCGCGCGCTACCTATTCTGGCACTGACAATTAGGGGAATGAAGGCTTATAGGAAAGTAACTTAAAATTAAAATTAACTGGTTATTTAAAATGAATATAAATCCCTACAGTGTTAAGTCTAAAATTATGGTATTTTTAAAATTAAAAAAAATTATAAAATCTATGATAAAAAGAAGAGTCAATTCTACATAAAATAGAAGAGTTAAGTGTAAATTATGGTAAGTTCTTAAAAATAAAAGAAGAATTATAAAATCTATGATAAAAAGTCACTGAATGGTTAAAGTAATTCTGCCAGAATAGTAGAACTGCAAAAATTTAAACGACACCATCAGAAATTACGTAAATATGTTTAGAAAAATTAGCGGCTTTTGGTTTAACGGCTGTCATATGACAAGCTAATTGCTCTGGTAGCTTAAATAGAAAATTGCCATTTTAGACAAATATAAAATACGCGTTGTAATCTTCTTCAATGATAATTGTTTAGAATCTCTTCTCGGCAGTGAAAGCTGTTAAAAATTAAATAGTTACCAAAATAAAAATTTTAAAATGTGCAAATATTGTAAGCACGAGATACTAAATTAAAAAATAACTGTCTGTTGTATACTAGGATGCCATGTCACGGAATTAACGGGAATGCTTTCAATGCATTGCTAAATTAAACTAGATAAGTATCTTTAGATAAATGTTGATGAAGAATTCGAATTGGGTGATTCGATTTTAAGCAGCAAACTAAAAATAAATTTATTATCCAGTGGATTTATGAAAGCTAATTCCTTAATTGAATAATCTTTTAATATTCTCTAAATAGCGAATGCCGAAGATTTAATAATGTAAAAATAGTTTTTTAAAGGATTAGATTCAAAATAATGCATATAAACATTAGCGAGAATATGAGGGAGAGGATTATTCATGCCTAACATGTTTCTTTGAGGGTAGTAATTATTCTGAAAAACAGTGTGTGCTTCTTTTAAAAGTTCAGTAAGTGCCATCAGATTTTTAGTATTAATATGGCAAAAAATGAAATTCTTAAATATTAGTTACTTTTCCATTTCAGACTACATCACATTCGAACAGTAGTGAAAGTGGATTTTATAAGGAATGACAGGGCACTAAATTTCCTACGCTAATGAAAAACGAAACGGAATACAAATTAGTTATTAACGCACATTTTATTAGATTATAATGAAATCGTAGTTAGGTAAATATTTGAAAATGTATGTAAAGTACTGCCTAAATTAAAAAGAATGAAGAGAAATGGAATAAATTTTGTGAACTTTGGAAGGATCTTTGCGTTTTAAGAATACAAACAAACGTAACTAATTTAGAAGAGTAGTGTATATTATTTCTTTAATAATAATAATAATAATAACAAAAAAAATATAATAGCAAAACAAGAACAAACATAATACCGTAATAATAACAACAACAATAACAGTAATAATAACAATTATAACAAAAGAAGAAAAGATGTAATTATTATTCTGTTTAAAAAGTAAGTCAGGCTACAGAATATGGAAAAACAGACAATACTTTCTCTCTAAAAGAACGAATGGGAGCGATGTCTTCATGGAGAAATTTTTAATGGAAACTGGTTCGTATTCCGGTGCTTTGGATCGAAATAAAATACCAAAATTCAGCGATTTTATTGCTCCGTCACCTGGTGCGCCTCTCTTTAAGCCTTTCGTCCCTGAATATGAATAATAGACTTCAGGCAAAAACAAATCAGACAAAAACAAAAGCAATTTCTATTATTATAAGGTTACTCATTGTAGTTTTGTTATTTTTTTCATTGTTTTTTCTTAGGGGATTGCAGTTGCATGCCATACATCCTATGCATGCCATGATGCCGTGATGCCTATCATGCCATCCATGATGCTGTTGCATGCCATGCATGATTGCGGTTGGCCATGCATGTACCCAAAGCCGTATAATTTATTGTCTCTCACAATAATTTGCCAAAATTACGTTACACGTATGGACTGGTAATAATATGTACCAATAATGTACACATATATACCGTTGATAATACCAGTTGGTTATAAATATACCAGATAAACAAAAAGATAAATAATTTCTAAACTCTAAGTAATTCATACATACCTGATATTCTATTTCTTTTTTAAACGTATTATAAGTATTGCAGAATAAAATTCTGTATAAAAATCAAATTTATTCTTGTACGTTCGGAACGAAAGGGTTAAAGATCATTCAATAGCGCATAAAATAATGACAACGGAATGTAAATAATTCATCCCAGGTACGGTTTCCTACGGCCTGAAAGGGTTAATGAAGTTTTCGAGGATTTCTTCTTATTTGAAGCGGTTACCAGCAAACTTATTTTTCATCTAGGAAAAAACCCTTTTCAAAGCTGGTAGCCTACATTTATTTGCCGTTATGAGTACCTAAAATAACTGAACTGATAGAAAATATTTGAAGAATTGCAATGCTAAACAGAAATGAATTTATTTAGATCTTTTTTTAGAACAGCTATTTAAATATATGCATTGTATCTAAACAAAGTATTAACGTCTGTGTATTGATTTATTTATTTTTATTTATTAAGTTTTTCTCAGAAACAATTTTTTAATCTCTTTTAAATCATTATTTTGAAATCTGAATTATGTTTTTTTACAACAAAAGGAAAATACATTTCTGAAACTAGAAGGTTTAATTTTAAATTCTTTTAACATGTTTCGAAACATTTTTGATAAAAATCTATTTTTTTCAAATATAAATTAATAATTTTATTTCATCTTTAAATATTTCATTCTTATAAAACATTAAAGTTTCAGATTAAAGAAATAATTTTTACGCATCTGATAAACGATTAAGAACTCCATTTCATTTATTGTAATTTAGAAGCCAGAATACGCTGAATTATTCTAATCCAAAAACTATGTTTCCTTTTGTAAAAAACATGGTGAAATGATTGAAAGAAAATATTTTTGTTTTATATAATTTAAGTTAAAAAAAGGGCATAGTTTGATCTCGTGCTTGTTCGAACATAGTTTTTCATCATGAATGATGCCTTTTCTTTGAAAAAATTCTATTGCAGACTTTTCTTCCTTGGGTAATTCCCAAATTAACCAGTATTTCAATGGCGATTTATAAATGTAATACCATTTAAAATACGCGTTTTGAAATTGGCGCGTTTGCTAGATTAGGCGCGTTTGCTAGATTAGGCGCGTCGTTAAATGAACGCGCTTCCTAGATTTGCACATCAAGGTACCTCTGTACGTAATGCCATTACTGATGAGACACCTACACCATTATTGATGTCATGCTTCCACAATATTTTTATGATATTACCTGTCAATTTCTATGTATTTTCTCATGTCAAATTTTATTTTAGATACTTCATCTTGGACAGCCAACCCGATGCCTTGCCGCCTCACACATGACTATTGGTCACTCCCCATCTACATCCTAAATTTGTCCATAAGACCCACCCTGAGCATTCAAATCACTGCATCGCTCGTAGTAGCACCATATGTGACGATAGCCGAAACCAAGCGAGCAAATTTGCAAGCTTCTCGCAGCCTAACATCAGAACTGGAACTGAAACTGCATTTAGCGCTTTTGCGCTTTCGCTGCAATTTTTTTCGGTCCCTAAAACGGAATTGTACCTTAAAATTATTAAAACTAGCATTATGTTTGAAAATAAATGACACATAATTGTTTTGTATAATTCAGAGAACTGTGGGTAAACTTTCACGCAAGTGTAAAATGCACATAAAACGTTTACCTTTCTGAAAATACAAAAGAAATGCCAGACATTTTTAATTGGTGGAAAAAAATTAAATGTACCGTTCCGTACAATTTTTGGCAAAATAGTTCTTTCTAAAATACTATCTTTGAAAACAGGCAGATTTTTTAGAGTACTTTAGAGTTTTTAGTTTTTATTATAGTGCATCAGCAAATTGGTTTGCTCTTGGGAAAATTCATTTTTAAGGATCATTTAAAGCTCAAGTTTTGAAAACGAAAGAAAATGCAAAAGAAGTTTCAGTGAATTTTACTGAATTTGTTGGCAATAAAATTGAAAGTATTCTGCTGCCATTTCTAATTTTAAAGTTATGCCAGTACAGTTGGAATTTTTTTTCTCAGTACTATTTATACTTATTTAGAGTATTTTATCTTACTATTTTATATTGAACGCTAAAAGAAGACAAGCAATACATCAGGTAGCTGGAAGAAACTAGAAATGAAGTAAATATATATAAATTTATTCCATAATGTTGCAGTTTTACGAATAAGATATTTTTGAACAAATATCATCGATACAAGTGCATTTTATTTATTTATTTTTCCTAAAGTAATTTTTTAAAAGCCAACACAAAATATAATGATTATAACTTAATGCATAAAGGTTGCTAATAATTATCAGAATTGGCTTCTTGAAAAACGCTGTCAAAAATGTTTTCTGCATAATAACTTAGATTACTCAAGAAGGTGATAATATGCTAATCGTAGCAATCTTACGCTGCTGTTGTCATTCGCTTTTAACATTCACTTTTAAAGCTGTTGAAAATTTCATTAGAAAGAAAGTACACTGCGGGGGAAAAAGGCGGCAGTTTTATATTTCCCGTTCTACTGGGCTGATTGACGAAATTCAACTTACTTGCGTTTTTCATGTCTCGAAAGCGCGACTTAGTATATATATAGCATTGTTGTAACATAGGTACTTTGACACAAAATCGGACTTTTTTTTAAATGACATTAGAATTTGTTTTCCATATTTCGATTCTGCGACTCAAATTATACTCAGTATTAAATTTTTCTAAAATTTGATGAGAAATTTACGGAGAAATTTAAAGATTTACCTTGGTGCATTTTTTGTTCAGTTCGCGCCAAAAATAATTCACTTGGCGAACAACTTATTATACCAACCTATTTTCCTTTCCTTTTCTTCATTATACACGGGCGGAATAAATGTCACGTTTATTACTTTCTAATAATTTTAACAAAGTGCGTAAAACTCATTTGGCGTTAATATCACTTGTAACGAATGTGCCAAATGTCAAAACACGTCATCATGTAAATTGACATATATCTTAGGAAATTTTGAATAAAAAACTCTAATTTTTTGCAGGTGTGCCTTGAAATACATCTACTTTAAGATGATGGTAAAAATTTCATAGGTTATAATGCAAAAAGTTTTCTCGAAAAATTCATAAATAATATTTAAAAATAAACCATAAAAAATGTGCGAATTATACTTGGATTAAGTTTAAATTTCGAATTCTGAAAGAAAGAATCAAGTACGTGTAATAAAAAATGAGATATTAACAAATATATAGCAATTTCATTAACATTGATGAGTTTACTTTTGAGAGCTAATTTTTTAAAAACTACTGGTGCGAGTTTTACGAAGCTTGGCAGTTTGGCATAATTTTAATCGTAGAATATGGAAAAAAATTGTCAAGTTATTTCAGAAAAAGTCCGATTCTGTGTCAAAATACCTATATTAGAACAATGCTATATATATAAATCTAATGTATGTCCTAAGCCGCGCTTTCGAGACATAAGAAAACGAAATCTGAATTTAGTCAATCAGCCCAGTAGAACGAAAGATATAGAACTTCCCTCCCCCTTTTTTAATTTTTTTTTATTTGTGCGCAGTGCACCTAGATCATTTTACATACTTGAAAGCAAAACAAGAGATGTCTAAAAAAGGATTGAAATGAACTCTGTGTAATAGGTCTAAGTAAAAAATTCTCTGACTTTAAAAAATTTAGTGAGAAGAAACTTCGATTCGGTACTCTGTAGAATTTTTAATTCCTGCCTAAGAAATCTTAAAGTTGATTTCATGTCAAATTAGAATACCGTTTTCAAAAATTTGTGTTTTTGCATGTCTCCAAAAAGCACGGCAAAAAGGTATGTAAAGCATTTTACTCATATGCACGTAAATGTGCTATTGTCTAAATAGTAATTGACTTAGTCATTCTGAAAATGTCAAGTTCTAGTCCGAGTAAAAGTATGATCGATTTTTCAACCGTGTCTTTTCAAACTGCTAGTATTAATTCTCTTTATTCACACGGCCACCGTGTTGAATTTCTGTTTCTTCACCTAAATATTTTTATATCATATTCTGTCCTCACATACAGATGTCACACAAAAACGTCATTAAATTGCATTCGATAGCGGTCAAAATAGATATTTTCGTTAAAATATAGTACCTGGAATTTTTGGTGATTACAATACTTCCTTTACTTCTTGCAAGGAAGTAAATATATGCCATATTGTAAAGCGGAAGTACCCGATGCCAGTTAAGTTAGATTGAGAGTAATGTATCTAACAACAGAGATAACGATCCCGCTGTAAGCCATATGGAATAACGATGCAAAAATTACGATTCGTAGTACGATATGAATAGTACGATACGAAAAATACGATATGAATTCATAGTCATGCATTTTTCAGTCTGATGCGATATGAAACCCACATAAAAAATTTCGATAGAAAAATAAACTAATCCTCTCTCATTATATCAGCAACAATGACACGCCGTTTTTTATGATTTTCGTCTTTCTTATCAAATGATCGTAACAACTAATGTTATAACTTTCTAATCAAATGATCTTAGCAAGTTCCAACCAACATATCACCTATATTTAATTAAATGTGGCAAAAAAATTTATCGTAATTGATCAGAAATCAATAACACAAACAAACAAACAAATAAACACACAAACAGGTATTCTTCTTCATATATATATAGATTTTGTGAAACTTATAAATTTAACAAACTTTACGATTTGAAAAGCGAGCAGTAGCAACACTTTTCGAAATAAATATTTTTATATCCAACGCGCCAGACTTTTGCCCCTCGGAAAAATAAGCGCGAAAATTAGCACTTTCAGAGTTTTTAATTATTTAAAAAGTTAAATTAAAGTCGGCTAATTAAAGTCATACGAAGATGGGAAAAACCGAAATGGCTTCCGACGAATTTTGGAATCGAAATAATGGATTTAATGTTTGGCAATGCCATTTTTTATTTCATCGTAAAACTTACAATTTTTTTATTAACGAACTCTAGGATTTGATAGCCAGCAGTGGCAACAACTTTCGAAATAAAGCAGATTTTCATCTCCAGCTTGCGAGACTGTTGGCACTCGGAAAAAAGGAGGACAAAAATTACTGTTTTTTCGAGTTTTTAATTAATATGTCTGATTTTAACTACTTTTTTTTCGCGGAAAAAAGTGGACGTCGAGCTTTCCCATGACACAGAAATAAATTGTAGAAAGTTTTGTGAAGATTGCTGTAGTAGTGACTGAGTTATTA
>KK122391.1:119684-164457 GCA_000611955.2 Stegodyphus mimosarum
TTATATTATATTAACTGCAATACATAAGAAAGAAAGAATTCGGAAACTAGAAAGAAATAGAAATGCTGCTTTTTCTCTGGATTTCTCCAGGGATTTTCAAGCTTTATTGAGACCATTATAGTGCGTATGTTCTGTCAATACGTATTTATTCCTACACCATTAGTTTTCCTTACTTTTTTTTAGCCTTAAATTTCTTTGATGCAAAAAAGCGATTTATTTTCATACTTAAGGAACTTTATATGTAGTAGGTATATAGATGTTACACATAAAGTACAAGCAATAGGGTTAAAAACAGGTTTCCCAGTTAAATAGTATTATTATTTTCAGTTCACTTGCAATATCGCGCGATTCTAGATTATGTTTTAAAGCACATTTATTTATTTATTTTTCTTTTTTGAATGCGATAGCAAATAATTATAATTGCTGAAAATAAATATCGTGATTTTCGAATGTATAATTTACTCAGCTATTTCTTTAAAATAACTTAAAATTTTTAAATCCAGCTTACAAATAGAATTACGTATTTTAACATCCTTGTAATTAATAGATGAAAGAGAAACATATTAAGTCGTTGTTTAAAATTATGAAAAAATTCATATTGGTTTGGCAGAAAAGCTGAATGCATTTCGAGGGACACTGATAAAATTCCTATAAGCAACTCCAATATTCTACGATCCCTTGAAAGAAATACATCACTTAACAGTATAGTTATAACATTTTGTTCATATTTAGAATTACTACGGTGGTTTCTAACTGACACACTGACAACAATGATCTTTTTTTCCCACTGTTTGTGTTATAAACACATAACGAACGATTCCATGGAAAAAATTATTTTTCTGGGATATTGCATATTAGGAAACCAAAAGCTTTCATTTATAATAATCAAATTATGAATTATTCACTTAGGTGAATATAAAATAAAGTATGTATCATATGCAAGTTTCCTTCAATTTTTTTAAAATTATTAAGAATTGTTTTAACTATAGTTACAACCCTATGCATGTTTGATAAACAACAAAGTAATACAATATTGTATTACATTAATACCATAAATTTCTAACATATTTTAGAGCTGTTACCTTTTTTAGCAAAAAAAAAATGCAAATTATTTCAGCCGGGACTGAACTAAAGATCTTCCGACTGCTAGTCAGATGTGCTACAAGTTACACGATGACAGGACGCAATTGAGAAGGCTTTCATTCCTTATCCAATTACTATCGAATCACTGGGCCCAAAACTGTACGATTGTCGCTTTTGAGCTGTGCAAAATGAATACACGCGCTTTGTGCATTTATCACATACAGTTATATTTGCTTGTCTTAATATTTTGGAAATTTCTGAGTTTATCTGAAAATTAAAAGGCTATTGTTAACGAAGTCGTATCCTTTAGATCTCGCAAGATATACATACGAGTTAGCTTTCTCTGTTGTTCTGATTTCAAAATATGTTTTCATCTACTAAATATGTCTCCCATTGTTTCCTTAAAAATGTGCTCAAGTACATATAGCTACAGAATAAAAAAATATACAGAAAAATAACCAAACTAAAATTTGCCACTAGCAAGCGTTGTAATGCAGACTACTCGAAGTATTTCCTTTATAAAAATGCTTGCTAATCCATGAGCTGTAATACTTACGTATATTATGGTTTCGTAATGGATTGAAGTCCATAGAATCAATGGTAGCTTTACAAAATTTCTTTTCCCAAAAGAAACATTTTACAGTTCTGAAACTTTCCACAGAAATACAAATGCAGCGTTTCTCAGGATAACAGAATACAATCAGTAGTTACCACTTCAAACTACTAAGAACGTTAAACATAACCCAATGCAAAGCGCATCTAAAGAGAGAAGCTTGCACGAAGATTTCTCATTACTCCGAAGTCTTCTTTGAACTAAACTTAGAACTGATGCTCTCTCCAGTCTAATGTATTTCTCTTTCGGCCACCGAGAAATCTCTTATACGTTCCATTTCTCGAAATTACTGGAAGGCACATATGGGGTTAAAGTTGCGTATAAAGGTCGGATACAGTTACATATACGGATCTGTTACAGTTATTCAATTACAGTGCCAGTTACAGTCGACCAGAATCGGATCAAAATGTCACCATGTTTAGCAACTTTTGAAGATTTCTAGCCAAATTTGGCGACAGAAATTAGTCGCGGAAACCATCGTCATATTGGCGATATCTCACCAATTTAGCGGGATAGCCATTTACCTCAATGTTGAATAGACTTGATTCCTTATTTTTCTTATTTTTTTTGGCACTCTCTTGAGGCTTTTCATGTTACATTATGCAAAATTCGGAACAATTCAAACACCGTCGCAATGTTTGCTGATTAAGGGTATGTCATGAACACCGCTGCCTTTTTATTTTGATAAAATTTGTTGAAGAATGCAGAGCTCAGAGGGAACACACTTTTCTTCTTTTGGGTACTAAAAGGCATTACAATGGAGCAGAAGCTAAGATGATTTACATTTTGTTCATACAATATTTACCAGAATAGTCTTTCTGTATTTCGTAAAAATTAAATATACTTAAAAGGATCCTTCATAGATTTATATCTCTCGATGAATTCACAACATAAGATTCATAAAACTCACACAGTAGTTTCACTATGCCTTTATGCGACAGACCACCTATTTGCATATCTGAAATTTGAAGGGCACCTTCAGCTATAACACTTTGTTCGCAGTTTTTAATTTTTTTGAAGATAAAATCAGCCTTTTAGTGTTTCAGTTTTAATATACAACATTCTAGAACATTCAGAAGGAATAGCAATTGTATTCAAAACGACGAATTTAATAAACAATAGTTTGAGAGCAATTGTTTTTGTTTTGTTTTTTGCAGATGTGTATTACGGCTATGTCCTTCTCTTTCTAACCATTCCATCTCTTTCTGACAGTAACTATAGAACACACCTGCTAAACAGAACCAGTATTACCCTTTCTTTCCTAATATTATATCCCAAATGCTCTACAGTGAACATTGAACACTGGTTGACATAAAAGAGAATGGTTCTTATCTGCCTTGGGTTAGCAGTGATCTATCCTAGCATTTCTATTATACACTCTCTACCAATAATCATTTGGACCCTCATGAAACTGCTGATACCTTCGATTCTGGTATACGTTATTCCCTCCACCATTAAACGTCGTGTAAGAAAAGTGGAAGGTTAGCGGTGACTATCGGAATGTGCTTCGAGTCGGAAGAACCGCGAAACGGACAGGTAGGGATCGATAGATGCTGTCCAAAAGAATTCGAGAGAACCGCACGAAACCGATGGCCCACATACTTCAAGAGTTTTAACGGGCAACCGAGACTGTTGTTTCGATGAATACCATCCGGGAGAAAGCACATCTGTTCTTTTTCATGGTCGTGCTGCTATCCATTAGCCTTTGATCGCAAAGTTGAACTGTACTGCTTACTTAATGTGGTGCAAAGCGAGCCAACAATGGACCATTGATCAATGGAAACGAGTGCTCAGGAGCAACGAATCAAGGTTCATCTGCTCCCGTTCGGATTGCAGGATCTAGGTCTGGCGTTTGCCTGGAAACCGTCTTCTCCCACAATACAATGTGCCCACAATAAAGTTCGGCGGAAGTGAAAATATGATCTCGGAGTGTTTCTCCTGATATGACTGAACCTCTGGTCCAAATTCATTGTAAACTCAATACCGACGCCTTATGCACTATTTTGGATGATACAGTGTTTCCTATGTTGTGGCAGTTTTACCGGTTGGACCCATGTTATTTTCAGGAGGTCATCACCAGCTGTCATACTACGAGGTCCATCATGGTCTGATATGGTGACAACTGGGTAGCCGAATGGACTGACCTGCCCAAAGCCGATATCTGAACGCTATCGAGAACGTCTAGGCCGAGTTGGATTGTCGAATCAAGACTTGCAACAATCAACCAATATCGGTGAAGTAAATTACATGTTTTCTCCAAGCCTCGCGTAAGAAAAGTCCAGTAGCCATCATTGAAGGACTTCTAAAAAGCATGTTCAGGGTTGAGGCTGTAACTGAGGCTCGTTAAGACGCTATCGACTATTGAATTTGAATAAATTTAGTTTTTCTTTTCGATCACAGGTGTCCGAATATTTATTCGCAAATAGTGTATAAAAACTGGAAAGAAATAAAGGTAATTATTCAGTTCCAAGGAAATTTTGTTAGAAAATGAAATTTAATATTCCTAAAAGCAGAGATTCAAACGTATGTGTCAGAAAGGCCCGCCTTAGAAATCTTATATTTATGAAACGAAAATGCATATATAATAAAACAAGGATCTTTTCCATCAAAGAGTGTCAAAGCAAAGTTTAGTTTTGCATACTTTTAAACCTATGTTAATGGCTTTCTTTTATACTTTTTTATTTTGATAAATATGGCAAATAATAAAGTTTATAGGAATTATTACTTTTATTATTTGGTTGAAAATGTATATAGTTATAGCCTACAGAATGAACCAAATACGTTACACTATGGGCACTTTTAAAGGTAATCATGCATGCACTATAAAACACACTCACAAAATTAATGTTTCAATATACGCCTTCAGTAGAGATAATTCCTTTCAAAAGATGCTCCTTGTTCTATTCAAGATCTTTTCGTTTTAAAATTGAATTTCATCAAATGTAAAATTCAAAATTTTACGTTTTCGAGGACTACTAGTTTGAAGCTAGTTTCTCTAAATTAATGGTTTTCTAAAGAAATTACTTCATATATATATAACCATTTAAACCGAGAGAGACATAAATTTGTAAAGTGTCGTCAGTAGCTTTGAGCGTTTTTAATAATTCAGATAACATCAAAAGTCCAGTTGCCATCTTAAATACAAAATAATGTGTCAAATATATACACTGACTACCAATAAGTATTTGGACACCTGTGATAGAAAAGAAAAACTAACTTTATTCAAAATCAATAGTTGGTAGAGCCTCCACGAGAGGTAATTACAGCGTGGACCCTCCGGGGCATACTTTCCACAAGTCTTTGTATGACAGCTAGTGGTATTTTCTTCCAATCGGCTTGGAGAAGGCATAGAAGTTCCTTCACCGATTTTGCACGGGTAGTGCACCCCTGAATCCGGCGATGCAACTCGTCCCAGAGGTTCTCGATAGAGTTCAGGTCTGACCTCTGGGCAGGCCAGTCCATTCGATGAACTCCATTGGCACTATACCAAGCCTTGGTTAACGTTGAAACTTGACAACTGGCATCCTGAAAGTAACAGGGGTCCAACCCGTAAAACTACCACGACGTAGGAAGCACATTGTCTTCCAAAATAGTGCAGTAGGCATCGGAGTTGAGCTTTCCATGAATAGGGACCAAGTGTCCCAGCCCATACCAGGAGAAACACCCCCAGACCATAATTTCACCTCCGCCGAACTTAACTGTTGGCACAATGCATTCTGGCAGGAGACGTTCTCCAGGTAGACGCCAGACCCAGACCCTGTCATCCGAACGGTAAAGGGTGAACTTTGATTCGTCACTCCAAAGAACCCGTTTCCACTGATCTATGGTCCAATTTCGATGTGCTTTGTTCCACATTGACCGAGCAGCGCGGTTGGACTTTGTGATCAAAGGTTATGGGCAGCAGCACGACCCATAAGTCTTTGATCACATGAAAACCAAGCAGATGTGCTTCCTTATGGATGGTATTCATTGAAACAATACTCCCGGATGCCTGTTGAAACTCCTCGCGGATGAGGGCCATCGGTTGGGGGCGTTTTTTCCTAATTTCTCTGGACAGCACTCGTCGCTCTCTATCTCCCAGTTTTGTTGGTCTGCCGACTCGGGGCACATTCCGACAATCACCGCTCACCTTCCACTTCTTAATCACATAGGCCACTGTCGATTTTGGGTACTTCAGATCGCTAGCTATGTCCCTTAAGGATCGGCCACATTTGTGATACCTGATAATTATACCTTTCTCGAAATCAGAGAGCTCCGAACTGCGAGGCATCTTGCATGCGACTAAAGCCGATGTTGTTTCCTACACGATATATACCGGCGGAGTCCGTGACGTACTTTAGGACCGCATATATCGTCATTTGCATAGGTGTCCAAATACTTATTGGTTGTCAGTGTATAAAAAATATGCTCGTAACATAAAAAATACGCAAATCAAAATTATAACTTAAATTAGGAAGAGCTCGTTTATTCCTCGTTTTAATTTGGGTATTTTCCCTCTCTATTCTAAAATAGTAATAACTTTTCTGGACTGTGTCATTTCTGTATTAAACCAAATCATATAATTTTTACACAACGATGATGACGTAGCTAATTTCGGGAACTGAAATCTTTCGCTGAATAAGCTGCCGTATTCGATAACTATGCAGTTGCTTCTGTTTATAAGCGAAGGCAGACTGCTGCTTGTAGCTTTCCTTCTTACTGTGTAACTATTAAAAATGTAAATGTTTTGAAACAGGGTAAGATTAGAGTGCAAAGTGAATTGTGGCCGCAAATGTCAATTGAAATAAAAATGAATATTTAATCAGCCTCGGCTGAGTTTCCTGTTTATTATGGATCAGCATCTAGCTATCAATATTTCAACAGCATTACGTCTAAGACAGCATCACTACATTTAGTCGATAGAATCACAAGTGCAGGTACACCAAAGAAAATTCATTCATGGGATCAGTGTGTTAATGATGAATTGAAGTTTTCATATTACTACTAATTTTATGTTCCTACATTCAAGTGGAACATTGCTCTTGATCTCATGCAATATCCAGAAGTGAAAATAAATCCTATCATCGTTCTTCTGCAGTGCTTAGAGTAATGTTTGTACCAGCATAATGCTAGTACTAAAATTCATATAATGAATGCTTTCAAGGTTGACTGTAAGACGTTCCAAATCATATCAACTAAGCATTTCCAGTGCTTTTGAAGGTCGCTAACCTTTGTTTAAACAATATAATTTAAGTTTGTGTTCGATTAATTTATTTTCGCTTCCTCTCTTAGTTCTTAATCGCATCATTCATCTATGAAATCTTGAAATTATTATCTCCCAAACATGTTCATTTTTCAAAGGAAAGAAACTCACTTAATGCTATGGTTTTTAAATTTCACATAAATGCTTTTATGAATAAAGTGAGTTAGATATTAATGGAGCAAGAAATACATTAGCAGCATTAATTACAGAGAAAGTGCTAACAATTAATCGTATTTGAAAATTTAAATATATAATGCTGTTTTATTTTGCTAGGTTTTAAAAATTTAGGATTATAGTGTGAAAATAATTAAAATTTTATAATAGCAAAAGATTAAATTTTCAATAATCAAGTTTAATAAAATCAAGTAATGAATTTCAAGACTTATTTTTTTTTATTTAGGAAAGGTTGTCCTTTTAGTATATATAGTATCTTTGAACTCGTTACAAATTTTTGATTTAATATTGAGAATTTTGAAATTATTTTGAAAATGCAGTAAATATAAGACATTTATAAAATAATTTTGATTATATCTATTGAAAATAATGTAAAATTATATTTATTACGTAATATAGGAAATTTGAAATGTTTTGATATTAAATATCATTATAATTATCATAGAAAACGAAAAATTTAAGAAATTGTATGATTGTGACAGTTCATATGACTCATGTAAATAAAAAGCAAAATCAAGTTGAAATTATGGTAAATAAATGTTGCAATTAATTAACAATTGTATAACATATAATTGATAAATACACTCACTTCCAAAAGTTAATCACGGAGAGGAAAATGCTAATTTCCGGAAGCCAATCAGAATTGAAGAGGATGCAATGCGCTGCAGAGGTAGATGGTAGTATGCAAATACGTTAGCAGCTAATTGCACTTTCATGTCAAGAAATATGCAAAAAAGGCAGTCATATAAGAAGCCAGCTTTATGAAAGGTTACAGAAGTTGATTGTAAGTGCTGATAGAAGGTGTTTAAAACTTTCCTACCATTTGTTTTCAAGACATACATGTTTCTATGACTTCCAGAAGACGAATGGAAGATTCTGAGCGCTGGCCTGCTGTGAGGCGCAATGAAGCAGGACAGTCGATCACAGATGTTGCTCTTTTCTTCGGCGTTCATCATTCTGTAATTTCACGGTTATGGAAACAATCACAAACCACACAGACAGTTGTCCGAAGGTTGACAGTAGCCGGTCGCCCAAGGGTTACAACCCTCGCGGAAGATTGATATATTGCTATTGTAGCCAAGCGGAATCGCAGAGCAACCTCCACACCTGTGACATCTGGGGTTACAGCGTCCATTGGTAAGGTGATATCTGCAGCTACTGTACCCCGAAGATTACATATGAGTGGACTGTACGCCCGGGTACCTCGAGTTTGTGTTCTTCTATCTGTCCAGTCAAGAGGCGCACGATTACAGTGGTGCCGGGAACATGTCAATTCGAATGTGTCTGACTGGGGCAATGTAATGTTTACTGATGAGTCAAGATTTGCTCTAGAGCCAGATGAAGAGCGTATAAGGATATGGCGTGAACAACGAACACGCAATCAGTCCTAAAACATCACCGAACATCACGCATTCCGAGGCAGAAGCATTATGGTGTGGGCAGGGATTTCATTAGGATATCGCACCGACCTGCACATTTTTAAGTGGGGTTCCTTGACGGCTGACCGGTATCGAAATGAAGTCCTAGAACCCATTGTGAGATTGTACGCTGCAGCAGTTGGCCCTACTTTTGTTTTAGTGGACGATAACGCACGTCCCCATAGAGCTGACAACGTCTGTCACTACCTGGATAGTGAAGGGATTGCGCGTATGGTGTGGGCAGCATATTCGCCCGACCTTAATGTCATTGAAAATCTTTAGGATGCTCTAGGCCGTGCTGTATCTTCACGTTTCCCACCTCCAGCCACTCTTATTGAGCTGGAAACTGCTCTACAAGAAGAATGGCGATTGCTTAATTCTGCGGTGGTTGACCACCTAACTGAAAGCATGTTCACAAGGTGTAAACTTTGTATACAGATGGGGGATCACATACCCTATTAATGCCCTTTCTGTTTATTTTCACTTTATACATAATTCTGTATAAGTTTCCAATATGTCATTATGGGAAAACTTACAAAAATTTAATATTGTTTTCATTTCTGTATATAATTATCGATTTTGTTTTATGCATAAATATACTTTCCTGCCGAATTTTGTATCAATCAAAGCAGTTATTTGTTGATTTTTTTTTTGCATTTTACAGCTTCGTGCTTAAGTTTTGGAAGTGAGTGCAATTGTATGTAAGAATAGAGTGCGTTAAGGAAGTACTGGTTCAAAAATAGAGAATTCTTTTTACTTAGGCATAACTGTTCCTTTTACCCTCTTCATACAATATAAACTTTAAAGTATCCCACCTTATAAAAATGCAATTTCTTAATATAAAATTATTTTTATATTTATTTTTTCATGTTATGGGATATGGTTGTATTTTATTTTGTTTCATATATAATGGAATGGTTCAGCCTAGTTCACAAAGGTCAGCTAATTTATGTAACAAACGAAGACCTTTTTAAAAAGACTGCCTAGCATTCCTTAACCACTGATGAAAATTAATACATCAGTTAGCTAAAGTGCATACGCCCAGCTCGATAATTATTTTCTGCCAGGTCTTACATTTTCTGACAAATAAGGAAATTAGAAATGACTTAATAACACTAAAACAATAAAATTAATAATACTCTCACAAATAATTAAAAATGGAAGTTATAATAATTAAAATTCGTTATGTAATTTTGAATTTTTTTGTGATTATTCAAAATAAGTATTGGGTGTATAAATGTTTTATGTGATAATGTACGGAAAGTCGTCTCTGAACAAATATAATTATGCGGAATCTAAAACACAAAGACTTTTGACCTGAAAAATTAAATCAAAAGCTAAAATACTATCAAAGTTTATATTTTGCAATAATTTAAATTATTATTTTGTTAAAAATTTTGGACTTTGTGTTCTTCAATTTGTGTTTCTTTTCATTTGTTAATGCTCTAGCACTTTAACTCTCAAAAATACTTTCCTGTCGTTATGCTTTTTCTCTTTGAAGGCAAGAATGTGCAAGGTAAAAAACATGTAAATCAAAATTATAACTTAAATTCGCAATAGCTCTTTAATTCCTCATTTTAATTTAGGTATATCCCCTCTCTATTCTGAAAATTCCAAATGTAAAAACCAATCTCTATTCCAAACCAATCTCCATAGCAAATGCGAGACTGTCTTCAACAATTCTTGAATACGGTTCCAAAAACTTTTAATTAAGGACAACCTGGATGATTTTTAGTGTATGAAAATAATCTTTTCTTTTGGCTAGTAGATTAATTCATTTGTAGAATGCCTTTTTTTCATTCACATTTTCTCTCATTGTTCTCTGTAAAAATTTAATTTTACAAAAGATAACAAGTGAGCATATTTCCCTGGGTTTAAATGTCTTTTCACTTAATTTACTTCTTAAGTTTATATATTTTGTAAATCGATCTATATATTTTACAACTTTATTTTTAATACTTTAAATATAGACTTAACAATAAATTTCCTGTGAGAGAAATACGAGAGATTTAAACTTTAAAAAGAACCAAAAGGGTAGTTAGATTTTTGGTATTCAATCTAAGTTTGAAATTTGCCTAATTTAAAATCTGTTTTGTTTATTTTAATATATTCAGCGCACTTTATATATATATATATATATAATGCTTTCACAAATTTTGTATTTACGTCAATTTAATAACCCCGACCTATGTACATTTGTTGATTCTATGTTTTGTATGAGATTCCAAACATGATTCATACTTAGGCGTGAAAAGCAAAGCCTAGAACTAAAATATGTATCCTATGGATAAGTACTTTTTTAAGAATCTTTCTATGATATTTTAGGTTTATTGACATACACCATCATTTATACGATATTTCTTTCACTTTGCTAAGATTGAATGTATGTAAATGTAATATACGGGTATTTTGTTTAGTGTCTTATTAATAATTTGTTTTTCAGATTTGAAGACAATGCCTTCTTATATTTGCTGTTCCATTTATATGCGTTATTTATACAGTATATAAAGTACACTAAGTATACAATATTACTAAGACCAAAAATTAACATGTATATTTAACTTCAAATTTATATAAAGAATTCACATGTTCTTTCCAATATACACTAAAACATATTACTGAAAATTCTATGAAATTTCATTTTTTTTTGTTTTTCCTTTTGCAGTTCCTCCAATGATATCGATTCCAAATCAGCTGATCGGTGCTTCAATAGGAGAAGATGCTACTCTGGATTGCAATACTGAAGCATACCCAATGTCCATAAACTATTGGACTAAAGAGAACAGTGTAATGATAGTTTCAAATAGTAAATACATTACCAGTATACAGGATAATACGTACAAAGTGCACATGAAACTGACTGTAGTGAGTGTGCGGCCCGAAGATTACGGCACCTACAAATGCTCAGCAAGGAATTCATTAGGTACTACAGATGGAGCTATCAGACTATACCGTGAGTACCACAATTTATTTTACATTCAATAAATAGTGTTTCATAGAATTTGTAGAACAAAACTTTATATGTATAGTATATAAAGTCACCAAAGTAGAATGTTGCGATCGTAAAAACGTTTTGTCTGAAAACCTGTAATCTACTGAAATATTTCAAATGTTGGAATCGTAAGAGACATCCAAAGTTTTACCAAAGTTAATAGGTTTCGATATTCTCCCTTTTGATCTCGCAGAAGACTAATGGAAAGTAATTTTGATATCCGTTGAATCTTGCCATCGTAATCGATAAATCACAAAATTTCATTGAATTGCATTGAAATTAGTGTCATTAACTGTCCTTCGCCCCTAATGGCGGGCATAACAACAACGTCGTGGCATTCCGCTTTCCACCGAATTAAATGGCACTAAGGATCTTCACCTCCCTCAGAACTGGGACAGGGGTTCAACCCCTTTTCAGAACCTTAGAGGGATCAGCGCAACGCACCTGAAACACGGCGTCACTGGTCGTTAATTTGCTACTTACCAATCGCTCGGGCTGCCCGTCACAGGGGTTCATTACGAAGTCTACCCGGGGCTTTATCCCAGGGTTACTAGAGCCGTTCTGCTCTAAGATCTGCCAGACTCCGGGCAGAAAGATCCGGTCAATAAATGACCTTTTCGGAATCTTCAGAACTACTAGATTCATGATTTGTATATCCCCGTGACCGAGACTGCCTAGGTACAGATCCTAGCCAGTAGCTTAGGTTCTCATAGACGTCGTAACTTCTCGGCTTCCGGACGGTTTAGCTCTTCTAGAAAAATGGCAATTTCGTCTTTTAATTCATAAACACGTTGTAAAAATTTCCCACGTGATAACCATCTTGCCTCACAATGGAACAATAACACTAAATCTACTGCACCATGTGTCTTCACAAAATACAGAAAATATTCTTGATTTCAGAGGTCTCATTTTAATGTAATTTACAATGGTTGCAACCGTCGTTAGCAAAATATTCAGGCAAGGACTCATTTTAGAATTCTGAGCTTCCCCGAGGATCAGATAACTGTGGAGATTTTTGCTTCACAAGTGCTTGTGTACTTTGAAAAGTTCCAGATATTGAATGAGCCTCATTGGTACATATTCCGACGCAGCTTTTCTGCTCTATATTTGCCTTGTTTATAAAGTTATTTAAGACAGCAACTAATGCGATTTTTGTTCTTTGAGTTCCATTAGTTTACAGAAATGTAGTTCTGCTTCTGACATACTATCACAAAATCGGACATAGGCAATGCAATGAACATCTTATTGTAATCTGTTGCATCATCATGCTGAACTGAAAACAGTTTGTCGCGCAATGTCCCGAAAAGCTGATGCTGTACATCTTTAGCTATACCACCAAATCTACGGGTAACAATATCCATGGACTGCAATTGCTCGGCAAAATTATCTCTAGTTTCTACAATCACATTTGCGGCTGGCAAAATAACGTCTTAGCCAGTGGTATGAGGCTTGTTACATCTAGCTATTTTATATGAAACTTTTTAAGAGGTAAATAAAGCGTTTTTATTCACAAACCAAATTTTGTAAAAAATTATTTTTTCTCGTCATATGATTTTAATTTTAATTCGAAGAATTCTCGGGGTTTGATAAAGCATTCACTATGAAGCGTTTCCTAACGTTGTTCATGTTTACAAGGATTAATGCTATTTGCTGCCAAAATATTTTAGTCAATGACACAGAGACCTTTCGCTTTCATTTATTTCCATACTGAAAAACCCAGAATTGAACTATTCTTAAGAACATTTTCTTGACATCATTTTCTAAACCATGCTCGTCTGTACTCTTGTTTGATGCTTCACTATGGTCTAATGCTTACTTACTTACAAAGTACACATTCACGGTAGATTCCATAACGACACAAATCGGAACTTCACACGAAGTCGCTAGAATTTCCGATATATTGGACATAAGATAAAAAGCTATCGATTCTAGTTTTGTCAGTGCAGTGGATCGATTTTGTCAAATTTTAATAAATTTAGTTACTCTTGGTAATTTGTAAGGTTTGTGGTTTAGGCTGAAGTTGAGCTTTAAACATGGAAATATTAAAAATACGTTACTATTGTGTAGTATATTGTTATTGTATGAGAGGAAGCGTGATGAAAATTATGATTGAACATTGTATCGCAATTACCACAATGTTGAGAAATGATGTCGTAGAAGATCTTTCCTGACAGTGATTTCCTATGTTTCTCTATTCGTAACGGAAATCTTGAAAGGATTGTCATTCGCGAAGTCATCTTTTAATGGAATCTGGTCCCTGAAGACATCATTACTCCTAGTCAAATATCCTTGACAAGCTTTTGTATAGCCAGTTAACTAACCAATCAACAATCTTCATAGACACATACAAGAATTTCAGATTGACTAAGCAGAGCAACAGTATTTAAAATATTTATAAATTTTCAGTATACAGTCTTTCGAAATTTTTGGCAAGCTTAATGAATGAAATTTCCATCTATCTTAATTTTTGCATGATGTGTGTGATTAAGACCATTTAAAAATTACTCATTATCATTTATTATTCATTAAAGGATGAATAGATCTTACACCATTCCAAAAGATGTGTTTTATCTTAGTACAATCATAAAAGGTAACTTCAGAGATGAGCTAAAAACGGAAACTTTCTGAGATTGAGTACATTGTTTATATCTAACTTTTTTTTAATAACTTCACCTACCCGCAGCCCCCCCTCGATTCTATATCTCTCCTGTTTCTCTATATATGACGTTTTTCTTTTCAAAAGCAGAGAAAACATAAGCGTATATTGAGCATTAGATTTCGATCAAATTACAGGTAGTGACAAATTATTGTTTACCGTATTTTATTTCATACACCATATTACAATTCCGCAGTTCCTGTGCCGGGATTCTAAATAGAATCTTATGTTACTGGATTGAACATTCCAAAGATTCAAGTTTTCTTATTTGAACACTTTTCAATGAAATACGAAATTTGAGGATTTAAATTTTCCATTTCTGTATAAAAGTCAGATTCACATAAAATGGAATTTCTTGTGTTCGATCAAAGTAAAAACGGTAGTCATCAAAGAAATTATAGCCAGCCTACCAGTAACGTTTTCTGAGCTTATTTGAAAGATATCCTATTTGGTCCTTAACTACAGCCCTCTCCATTATCGAATATATCTTTATTAAGTTATCGTGTTGCCATTGGAACTTATTGTACCATACACAAATAACATTTGTTTTAAACTAAAATTTTCAAAATAAAAATTCAGATTTTTTTTGGAAGTATGAACGATGACTTTTTTCCTCTTATGTACAATGAAAAATGGAAAAGAAAATAGGTTGCTAGAAATTAAGAATTTCGCCAAGTGAATTATTCTCTTGGCACGAACTGAAAAAAATTCGCTAAGATAATTTTTTTAATTTCCCCATAAATTATAATTTGCTGTTATAATAAATATATAATATAAAAATTTGAAAATGAACTAATTGAAACAATAATTTTTCTCTTTATAGTTTTCTTCTTTATAAGTAAATCAGTCTATGTGGATGAAGTAATTCATTGAATTAAATAAATCTAAATTGTAATTCTGAAAAATTAACTTTTGATCTGAAAGCAAGGGGAATGTCTTGCTTTCAGGTGAACTAAATTTTATTTCAAAAGTTTTGTCCATATTACTTCGCTTATATTCTATTTTGGATATTAATAAAATTTATCACATGTTTTTATTTAAATGTTAAGTGTATTGTTCTTATTTCTTAAAATGTGTTCTTTTTTTCAAAGTAAATGTTGTCAACAAAATAATTAATTTGTGATATTCTGATTTGCTTTCAGTATTAAAAGCTTTCTAATGAACATTAGAACCTTCTGGTTAGAAATATTAATTTGTTGCACATATTTTCAAAGAAACTGTTTGGGGCATGTTTGCCTATAGTGGAAGGGATTCCCGTATTTCTTAAGGTTTCATATGATTATTATTTAACTTTTTTATCTGAAGTAGCTCACATAATAAATTGACAGTTGTTTTTTGGAATGTTTAGTGTTTCCAGAAATTTCAGTCTTCTTATATTCAATTCTTATAGTATTTGAACACTTTCGTGTCATTGAAATTAGGCCAATGAAAAACTGTGCAGTTGCATCCAAAGGACAAGAAAATCCTGATATTAGTTTAAATCTAAAGCTAAAAATTCGTAAATCTTAGAAAAATACACATCAAAGTCCCACAATTTTGGAGTCTAAGCTTCTTTTACCAAAGTGCCGACTTGGTGAAACTGAACTCCTTCAGAGATGTTAAAAATGGTCTTCTGGTTAATAAATAAAAAAACGCAAAAGAGTCTGATGGATTTATTTTCGGCAACAAAGCAGCGTGTGTCAAATTTATACTGAAAACAAAAATGAGAAATTCAATAAAAATGCTTTCCAAGTGATATTAAGAAACATCGAGTAAATAATTAATTATTAATGGTAAGCAATAAACACATCTTTAGTTTGCAGTATACATGATATGAATAATACACCAGCATTGTCTTTTTGATTCCTGATACTCCTAATGTATCGCATAGCATTTGCTGATTTTAATGCCAAATCTTTTTCTTGCATTAAAAAGTAAAAGAAAATCATCTTGTGTAAGATACTTTTAAAAACACGCTGTTCTTTTATCTTTTATTAATTTTTCATCCCATCCACTTACGCAGCATGCATGAACTTCCGAATCCAGAAAAGATGAAATTTTACTTCGTATTGATTTCTCGCGTTGCATTTTTGAAAGAAATTGCTACTTCTGTCAAAACGATGCCCTCAACCTATGTTCAAAGAAGCGTAAATGAAATATTCGAAGGCAGGGGAGTTTTCAAAAGAAAGGCTTGACATTAGTGGATATAAATCAAAACTTTTCGGTCCCCTTTTACTTGAATGAAAGCGATAACAAATAACAAAAAAATCAGATCAAACATAAAAGGCAAAACAAAACTGGTTACAATTTTTCGGAACACGTATGTTTCTTAACGCGAAATTTGTTTCACCTTTCTCAACTTTCAGTCGAAAAGTAAATGCGAAAAATATTCACGGATTTTCTGCAGTTATTCGTTCGTAACAAATTCTATGACAAAACTGAATTGTTTTTGTTTTGCAAGAATATAAAATGTTCATAACATCCAGACCTTATTAAATATATAAATATAATGTATTTACATTCAGAAAAAATAAAAGAACGTATGTTTCTACGGTATATATGTTTTAAGCTTGTTTTATTACCTACTAAATTCTCTTTTTCAGGTTTAAAAAAATGCATTTTCCGAGTATGATCTAAATTTCAGTTTATAAAGTATCTGTATTTTAGATGCATAGTTTTGTAATACTGTTATACTATTACTGTACTGCTATTATTATAAACAAAATAATTTTATATTAGCCAACCGCCATCTTTGAATTTCTTTGAAATAAGATTATATTTTTAAAAAATCAAAATCTTTTTTGTTTAAAATCGTAAGTTATTAAAACTGTGAAATATTTAATGTAAAAAAAAGTATGATTGTAACGGGGGAAAAAAAACAGTTCTATATCTCCCGTTTTACTGGGCCGACTGACGAAATTCAATTTGCGTTTTTCATGTCTCGAAAGCTCGACTTAGGAAATGAACCAGATCTGTATATAACATTGTTCTAATATAGGTATTTTGTTGCAAAATCGGACTTTTTTTTAAATGACATGCCAATTTTTTTTTTTCCATATTTCGATTCTACGACTCCAATTTTGTCAAACTACGACGTTTCTGTAAAAATCGCACGAGTAGTTTTTAAAAAATCCGCTCATAAAATTTTAGCTAATCAGTGTTAATTGAATTTTATATATATTTATTAGTATCTCTCTTTTTATTAAGCTCACTTGATTCCTTCTTCCAGAATTCGAAATTTAGGTTTAATCTTAATATACTTATTTTATTATTATACCTGAATATACACACATATTTTATGATTTATTTTTTAAATTTGTATTTTTAAATATTTTTTATAAATTTTTCGAAGCAAATTTTGTATTATAACCTATACAATGTTTAACATCATGTTAAAAAATGTGCATTTCTATGCACACCTGCAAAAATTAGAATTTTTATTCAAAATTTTCTAGGATGTACGCGAATTTACATATTGGCGGTTTTGAAGTTTAGCATATTCGTTATAAGCGATTAATAACGCCAGATGTGGTTTATGCGGTTTTTAAAAATTATTCGCAACAAGGACATTAGCTCAGAGAGGCTATTAATTTCGTTTTGACATTTGGATTTCATACACTTTTCAAATTGTTGCCGCCAAATACTACAGCTCTTTATTATATTTAAAAAAATTAAATAATGAAAAATCTGCGTTAATGTATGTATGTTTCTCGCACTGTGATAAAACAACGGTACCTAGAGCTATCAAATTTTGAATAACGTAATCCTCCTCCGAATATGGGCAACAGGAAGCCCAAATTTGGAATCTGTTTTATTATCTATTTCATATTTTGTCAGACATTAAAGAATTTTTGATTAACAAATTCAGCGATTTCAAAGCAAGGAATGGCAACACTGTACGAACAAAAAAACATTTTTATCTCCAGCGCGTGAGATTGTGTATCGGAAATTCTAAAGATATGCTCATTTTAAAATTATTTTGCGATATTGCTGTTGGACAGAATTTTATGGTTTAAGTGCGAAGAACATATTTAATAAATAAAGGTAACATACAGAATGTTAAAAAATTGTTTTTTGAGCGTGTTAAAAAATGATGTAAAATCTGAGAGCGTTCAGTTATTTTTTTTTTGTTTGAAGTATGAACGATGACTTTTTTCCGCTCATGTACAATGTAAAAAGAAAAGGTTGCTAGAAATTAAGAATTTCGCCAAGTGAATTATTCTCTTGGCACAAGCTGAGAAAATGCGCCAAGATAAATTTTTAAATTTCCCCATAAATTTCTCAGCAAAAATTACAAAATATAATATCTAGACATAATTTGTGTCATAGAATCGAAATATGGAAAAAATTGGCATGACATTTCAGAAAAAGTCCGATTTATGTCAAAATACCTGTATTAGAACAATGCTATATATAAATCTAATATATATCCTAAGCGAATTTCGTCAATCGGCCCAGTAGAACGGGAGATATAAAACTGTTTCATTATTTTTTTTTCCTTGCGCAATGTAGCTTTATTTCATTTAATCATCTTCAGTAAAGATATTTCATTCATGAAATCCTTTTCAATCGATGCAGATTTTAATTTTTACTAAGGAAAAACATTCTTCAAGTGTCATCTTATGAGCTATTTTATTTAGAGCAAAAATTAAAATAGCCTAAGTCAAACAACAATTCAGTTAAAATTTGATCACCAAAGAACACTGAGATGAAGCTCCTATCACCGTCGAACCTGTTTGGTGAGTAGATTTCTTCGCTCATTCCAAATTTCCCAGAAATTTTCTGCTGTCCACTAAACCGACCACTATCCAGCTTAAGATATCCCCTGTCTTCTTATTTCTTCGTAGATCACAATGCGGGCTCTGAAAATATTAGCAGCGAAAAATTTCATTTTTTAAGTAAAATATATTTAGCATTCAGCAAGAGTAGGATTGAATCGAGGCACAAATGAAATCAAGTATAAATGAGAAACTAATAAAAGATGCTTCACTGTAACTTTCCTAATCATTGAAATGAAAGAGGACGTAATATGCTTTATTTACAATAATAGCTTTTGTTGAAGGGAAGTCATTTTATTCATTTGAAGGGAAAGCAATGGTTTGAAAATAAGACCTAGAGACTTCTGTGCTGAACAGAAACTCACATTTCTGAAAGGAATGCAAAATTATCGAGAGTTTTCTGTTATTTGAATATGCAAAACATACAAGGCTGTCTGCCTGAAGGGAAGGATGCATTCGTGGAGGAACTTCTATTAGAAACTACCACGCAGCTCTGTTGCGGCAGGGTAAAGCGGGATCGCAAGCACTGAAGCGAAGTTATTTTAAATACAAAAAAAAAATCTGAAAGATTTCAGATTTTAAATTACGTCCAAAAGCGCGTTTTTTTAGCGTTTCGTGTGCTACCTTTTTTTATCAAATATCATGTACTACGTACTCAAACCATAAAATTCAGTTCAAAATCAATATCGCAAAATCATTTTAAAATGAACATATCTTTAGAATTTCCGTAAGTCTCGTGCTCTGAAGATAAAAATGTTTTTTTTTTTGGCACAGTGTTGCCATTGCTCGCTTTGAAATCATTTAGTTTGTTAATCAGAAATTCGTTGAAGTGTTACAAAACATAAAATCGATAATAAAGCAAATTTCAAATTCAAAATTAGGGCTTCCAGATGCCCATATTCGCAGTAGGATTACGTCATTCAAAATTCGATGGCTCTAGGTTTTATCACAATGCGAAAAACATGCATACATTTATGCAGATTTTTCATTTTTTAAAATTTAATGCAGAGCGATAACATTTAGTGGCAACAATTTGAAAAGTGAAACGGGCATTCAGAGTGAATTGACGCAAAATCGCAAAACGAAAGTAATAGTCCTTCGGGACTAAATCCCTTTGGACTAAAAATCATTCTTAAATTAGCTGTCTAAGAGAATTTTTATCTAACAATAACTATTAAATCCCCTCCATGTAATTAATACGATCCCAGTATTTGAAGACAAAATGCCGCTTTATATCGTTGAATAACATCTTTAGATGTGGATTTGATTATCAGGTGCATTTTCTTTTTCCAAATCAGGATATTGTTCGGAGGAGAGCCTTGACGCCAAAAACGGAGAAACAGCTTATTGTGGTATGGCAGGCAATGGTTGTCAATCGATGACGTACTTTCTCTAGGCAGACAGCCGTAATACTTTTCCCTTGCTAAGGGATTATCTGTAGTATTACTTATTATCTGTAGTATTTATTATTGGTATTTATTACTGTAGTATTTATTATTGTAGTATTTTCTTATCTGTAGTATTTACTTCCGTTGGCATAATGAAATGTCGCCCATACCCTTAAAGAAGCCAAGTATCCATACCGTCAAGTTGGCGCAACCAAGGCTGTACTCCGAACAATAGCCACAAATCAAATTAAAATTGTACATATTCAAAATGCCTTTTGGAAAGATTTGAAATGTAATACCAATACATCGTGTTTCCATCGTATTTTGCTTTTTTTCTGTCGATATCCCTAATAAAAGAAACTTGATTGTGAGAGTAACTTGCAGAAATTAATTTATTTTCTTACTGTTTGTTGACTTGTAAAGTAGTTTTGAAGTTGATGAATATCATTGCGCGCATAATGTAATGTAAAAAGTAATTAATAAGCAAAATTACTGATATTTAAGAAACTTTAGTAACATAATAAAGTCTTTTTTCTTTTAATTGTACCATATCTATTTTAACTAAAAGAATAGGGCATTGCTTAAAAGAAAACCGTCACAGTGAAAATATTTTCATTGTTCAGGGAAATATCATTTCCCGAAATTTTGCGCACCTTGTTACGCATTCAATAATTAGTGTTTTATTCCAGAAAACTAACGAGTGTAATGGAACTATTCTTAAATATCTGAGCAATGAACATGAGATGGATATCTAAAACCCTTCCTTGCAGAAAAGTCAGGAAATGAAGAGTCACAGATGACTCTAATGATGAGATTTTGATGATTTGGAACTTGAAACTCATTCCATATTAGATTGTTAGATTAAACTGTGGGTGAATTTAAGTAATTCTGGATGGAAAAACATGGCAAATCTATGTGGTACAAGAAGAAATATGGCCCAAGAAAGGAGTTTTCTTAATGTTGAAAGTATCCTAAACGTGTTAATGATATAAGAAATGTGGCAAATTTTGAAGACGCATGCATGTCCTTCTTTAGTCAATGATAAAATACCAGACAAGTGCAGTATGAGAGATTTATATTGAAGAAATCAACTGAAGATCCAAATGCGAGCGTACACTAAAATGATCAGAAATTAATGCAAATCTTTCACTTGTTTACCCACTTATGTTAGATTCCAAAAATTTTGTTACGTGAATGGGTTAAATAACAATAGATATGCCTGGGCTTGCAGAAAAAATGTAATAGCTGAAGCATTCAGAAGCGCAACGTCTTGTAAACATTTCCTTTTCATTTCATACCGTCTTTTAAATATTACATAAGTAGAAGAATTGTTAAATCTAATAAATTTAAGGGAAAAAATAGGAATGCCAGCTATCGCATTGTACATTTTTGCTTTCGATAATATGACGTTATGCTGTCGTGTTAAAATTATGCAGAACAGAATTCCTGATACATGTGCGTTTTAAAGAAGAAAAGGACATAGATGATAAACATATACACTGCTGGCCACTGTAAATGCAACATCCTGAAGGAAACATGCAAATAATATGAAATTTACAACATGCATTAGCGGAGGTGAGATATGCAAATGATTAGAATTTCAGCGCAGACGCACATCATGCTCGCTTGTGGCGCCACTTCAAAGCGCTATTTAAGGCTTGGAGTTTTCGATGATTTCATGTTCGCCAATTGTGTTTTTATTGAGGTTTTTTTTTTTCAAAAAAACGATCAATTATGCCTCAAGTAAACAGCGATTATCGTTTGATCAAGTATCCGTCTTCAACAGAGGAAGGATAGTGGCCTACCGAAGGTGTGGATTACCTTTCAGGGAAATCGGTAGTCGTGTTGGGTGAAACCAAACAACTGTAATGCGGATATGTGACTGTTGGATGCAGGAGGGTACGATGGACCAACGTGTTCGATCGCACGCACCCACCTCAGTGCACCTCTTCACGTGATGAAAGGAACATTGTACGCATGGCAGTGACTGATCGCTCAGTCACATCACGAACCAAAGCACAACACATTCAGCGTGTAACGCATCATCCAGTGTCTGCGCGTATCATTCGACTCCGTTTACAGCAGAGTGGTCTCTCCGAAAGACGTCCATTCCTTCATCTACCCTTGACGTAGAACCACAGACGTCTCCGCCGCCAATGGTGCGATGGAAGAAGGATGTGGTCGGCAGAATGGAATGAAATTGTCTTTACTGACGAGTCACGCTTCTGTCTGCAACCCAGTTGCACTTCCTTACCTTCAGGTCTTGCCCACAGCCTTATTTCAACAGGATAATGCGCGACCACACGTGGCACGCATTGTCCAAGGGTTCTTCGTCAATCGCCAGGTTAAAATGCTTCCCTGTCCGGCTCGCTCTCCGAATCTTTCGCCGATAGAAAACATGTGGTCCATGGTTGCTGAACGATTGACCCAGATTACATCCCAAGCTGCCACACCAGATCAACTTTGGCAACGCGTGGAAGCTGCTTGGTCTGCTGTACCCCAAGAACACATCCGAAGTCTCTTTGAATCAATGACGAGGCCTGTGGCAGCGGTCATCTGCAACAATGGCGGCTACTCTGGTTACTGATTCTGGAAGGAACCACACTTCACAGAAGTCTATAAATTTAATTATTTGATACTTGGTCAACATGTTATCTACTGAATAAATTTTGTTGTGATATCTCTTGTCTTTCTTGGTGTTACAATTTGGGTGGCCAGCAGTGTAGATTTATTCTAAGATTTCTGAATTTGCTAAATTTTCTAATGCTTCTTTCAATAAAGAGTATAAGTACTTGCTTCAGTATAAACCTAGTTAATTTTTAATAGGTTATATTACGTTCATTTACCTACATAATATGCATCAAGAACTATCGTCATCAAAATTTCATACCCAACCCAAATTTTAGATGCAGTTTTCATAGAGGACGAGCATTTATAATTATGAAAATTTTCTTTCATTTAACATTTTATCAAATATTGTATTTTACATCTATTCAGGAAAACACAATAAATAAGTATACATCTTTTGATATACTTTCTATTTTATAAAAGTCTTAATATGCGACATGAAGGAATGTTTAATTTTGAATGATTTTTATTTTCGGGAGTTCATTTACTAGTTAAATCGGGACTGACATTTTTCACGTTCCTAGCACAAAATATCCCTGATGATACTACAATGCCGCCGCAACTAAAAATGATGGACAAAAATTCGTCACCACCAGGATTTTATGACTGGGTCTCCTAAATCGCCCATTAAAAAGGGGTGTATATAAAGTATTTTCTCCCTCCTTTCCGCATGCCTTCGTGGTGTAACGGTAGCACACTCGGCGCGTATTCAAGAGGTCCAGGTTGGAGTCCTGGCGAGGGCATTGCTCATTTCTTCATTAAAAATTACGTGAGCGCTAGTTGCCTAAAACACATAAACCACCGTTGAGGACTTTCTAAGGAAGCCAGGCCAGCGTTTACCATACACATGACAGCAGCCTGCATGCAGCCATGGTCAAAATACAATTATTAAACGATTTCATCCATTCGGCCATTGATATTTGTTTTAAGCAAAATAAATTATTTGAAGATCGTTCTTGAAGACGCTTTTATGGCATTTGTTGTTAAGACGACGAGGAATCTATGCCTACAGCCCGTTTGCGGGGATTTGGAAGTGACAGAAATTCTAATGTTCAGCGGTTTCTCTGTTCCTCCTCTATGACTCAAATCAGACGACTGTCTTAAGATACTTTTTTGAAGAAGTATTTGTTATTGAAATTAATGTTATGTGTTGTAAAGCCATTAGGATGTTTTTGAAGTAGGAGACATGAAAAATGAGAAATGCTCTCGCCTGGACTCGAACCTGAACCTCTCGAATACACACCGAGTGTGCTACCGTTACACCATGAAGGCATGCAGAAAGGAGGGGGAAAATACCTTATATACTCCCTCCCCCTTTTAAAGGGTGACTGGGAATTAAGGGACCGAATTGCCAAATCCTGGTAGTGAGGTATTATTGTCCAACACCTTTTAGTTCGAG
This sequence comes from Stegodyphus mimosarum, assembly GCA_000611955.2. Taxonomy (NCBI): domain Eukaryota; kingdom Metazoa; phylum Arthropoda; class Arachnida; order Araneae; family Eresidae; genus Stegodyphus; species Stegodyphus mimosarum. Next base: position 144,035 of record KK122391.1, read on the forward strand.
CGCCATTGTAGAGGCATGACGATTTTGATGCTGGAGAAGTAAAAATTGTGCATTGCTCTCGCTGGGATTCGAACCATGACCTCTCGAATACGCGCCGAGTGTGCTACCGTTACAACAGGAAGGCATACTGGAAGGAGAGAAAAATACCTTATACTCCATTAGAGCAGGACAAATAAAAAGGTGGTCACCGTCCGTGAAGCCGAAATTGTAAAACGGACACTCAGAACTGTCGATTATTCAACTCTGGTTCAAACATACAGCCAAGCAGTCATGCCCAACTGCAGTAATAAAATGTAGAAAATGCTAGAACTTTACCTGCCTAAGTAATGTGTTGAAATTAGCACAACTACCAAGCAGGTGAATTCTAAGGCAGCAAAAGGCATGCAGAAGGGACGGGAAAAATACCTTTTGTGTAAGACTGGAGATCTTCAAGAAAGAAATTAATACCAAACGAATTGAAATTTCTAAATTAGATTCTTCTTAATAATATTCATTTTAAAATAGTTCTATGTTGTCGAGTTATGCTTTCTGAGAACATAAATTAAAAAAATGAAAATAAGATATCTTCGTAGTTTAATAAACACTAAATTTGTGTGTTCCAGAAACCATCATTCTAAGTATAGAGGCTTTCTCTGTATAATAGCAACACTTTATACACTGAATATTCTTATAAACATTTTAAAAATATAAATGAATATAAATTTTGAACGACTTTTGTGATGGAGCTAAATTAGAAATATCCATCAGATAAATGTCTGGAATGCTTTAAGTATATGCAACGTACTGCTTAATTGGGTCTCTTAATTATTTCTTCTTCGCTAATGTATGCCATAATATTTTTCTAAATGTTTCGTTAAAGCAGTCTCTTTAATTATCAAATTATTTGAATTGCTTGAAAAATGCATTTCATCTCAAACTTATCGAAATGACATTAAATGGTCTGAGAAATGAGACTGCGTTATGAGGATAAACTCATTTTAAAATCATCTGCTTTGTTGATCAAAATTTACGGTTCTTCGGTCTACGAATTTTCTCAACTAAAGCATATCTTTCAATGATTAACAAGAATTTAAACTCAGAGTTCAAGTGACTATAAATCATTCTTTTATTTTTCCTCTTTTTATGATAACGTTTTATTGTTCTTATAAATTGTTATAGATCTCTGCGCGCAGGTTAATCGGATTAAAATTATGATTTAAAGCCAAAGAGTAATAATAAAAAACAGAAAAAGGCCAAAGCATGTGAACATATTTTTCATACACACCACATATTAAAAAGCTTCAAAAGTATATTCGATCAAATTGTTATTCTACCGCCTTACAAATCGCAGCTGTAAACGATTTAAAATACTAAATGCGGTAAAAGTAAAATTTTTAGTTTAATTTTACATATGAAAATACAAATAAAAAAAAAGAAAATCTGAAAGGTTTCAGATTTTAAATTACGTCCAAAGAGGCTTTTTTTAACATTTTGTGTGTTACCTTTATTTATTAAATATCATGTTCTTCGCACTTAAACCATAAAAATCAGTTAAAGAACAATATCGCAAAATAATTTTAAACTGAGCATATCTTTAGAATTTCCTATACACAGTCAGCGCACGCGCTGGAGATAAAAATGTTTCTTCTGTACAACGTTGCCATTGTTCGCTTTGAAATCCTTGCGTTTGTTAATCAAAAATTCGTTAAAGTTTTACAAATATGAAATCGATAATAAAACAAATTCCAAATTTCAAATTTTTTCTTCCAGATGCGCATATTCGCAGCAGGATTACGTCATTCAAAATTCGATGGCTCTAGGTACCGTCGTTTTTTCACAACGCGAGAATCATACATACATTTATGCACATTCTTCATTATTTAATTACTTTAAATATAATACAGGGCTGCAATATTTGGTGGCATCAGTTTGAAAAGTGAGCCGACAGTTAATGTTTCCGACGCAAAATCGCAAAACAAAAACAATGGTTCTTCAGGGACAAAGCACCTTTGAACTAAAAATTTCAAACACAAAAAGGGAATAGCTAGTATAAACAAAATCAGGGATTGAACTAGCTACAGAAAAGTATTTGTTCACCTGCATTTTAAATATATTTTACATGTTGTAAAAATGTAAAATACATTTTAAAATTTAATCAGTTATATTTTTGTTGCGTAACCTCTTAAAATGTGGGAGTTTTAAATCAATTCGTTATTGAATCCAATAATGATTGCTTCAAATTATTGCTGTTTGACACAAAATGCTGTACTAAATTATCTGTCAAATTACTGTTCCAAAATGTCGACTGATTAATTCGATTCATTATTGAAATCAATAATGGTTGCGTCAATTATTGCTAGATTATTACATTCAGTCTGAAGTTTGAGTTTTAATTTTTTACAGAAAATTTACTTCTATAAAATGTATTGGGAGAGTGAAGATTTCTTCATTTCTCCCCATGCGTTTTTAATGATATTAAAGTCTGCCGATTGAAGTGAAGATTAAAGATATTTTAGTACATCAAGAGAAAGAATTTCGCGATGTTCGTCAAGGAATTCTCTCTTTTGATATTCCAAAATGTCGATTGATTTATTTGATTATTTCAAAATGTCGATTGATTAATTCAACCGTTTTAAAATGTCGATTGATTAACTCGATTCATTATTGAATCCAATAATTATTGCATCAAATTATTGCTGTTTACGCACTTTGTTTTTCCAAATTGTCTGTCAATTTATTGTTACAAAATATCGATTGGTTAGTTCGATTCTTATTGAATCCAATAATGATTGCCTCAAATTATTGCTAGTTTATTACATTCAGTCTGAAGTTTGAGTTTTAACTGATTTTCATTTTTTTTCAGAAAATTTACTTCTGTAAAACATATTGGGAAAATATTTTCAATTCTGCCCATGCGTTTTCAATGATATTAAAAAATCTCACGACTGAAGTAAAGATTAGACATTTTGGAACATCAAGAGAGGGAATTTCGTAAAAGTATTTCGTTAAAGTACTTTGGACAATCAGTTTCTTGGAGACGAAGTTTTCTTTAACGCCAGCATTAAGGTATTATCAGTTTAACTCGAAGTTTTATGTGAAGTCATTTTGAACAAAAATTTACTGAACTGGAAAAAAAACTAGCGTTATTTAAAAAAAATTTTATTTTACAGAATAACGACAACAATTTCTCTTTTCCAGTTCAAATCATTAATTTTAATTTTATGTGCTACAATTTCTTTTCAATCTAGGTCAGGGTTCGCCAAACTTTTTTGATCATCGCTCCCTATATAATTTTTCGAAATCTCCATAGACCCCCCCAAAGGTAATTTTCAGGTAATTAAAATAAAACTATATATTAGTCTAAATATTTAATAAATCAGAAACAGTAAGTAAAGTAGCTACAGATTTTTTACTTCTTAATGAGATGAGTGTGCCTGGTGTTTCTTGGCAAGGTTCGCTATATTGGGTTCGAAATAGTCAATTTTAACCGTAAATCCCCTCGAAGCTCCACATTCGAAAACCCATAAGAAAAAAAGGGGCAGATTGTTTTCTGATTTATTATTTTATTTTCTATAAAGAATATAATATTACGTCAATTATAAAAATATTTTAAATTTTTACGTACACAGTTAGATATGTGTGATTTGCGTATTAAGAACTATTTTTCCTTCGAGTCCCAATAGACCTCCATTCGACCCCTTGGGTCAGATAGACCCCTACTGTTGTTAAATAGACCCCTAGGGGTCTACATAGACCACTTTGGCGACCCCTGATCTAGGTATTCGAAGAATAAAATATTGTTTCTTATTTATGTTTTAAATAAAAAACTAGTATATGGAGTATTAAAAAAGAAAACACTTACATTATTCATCTTTTCAATTTACACAATTGATTATTTAAGTAAGGCCTATACAAATATTTATTTCACCTTGCATAAATATTTACAGCTTTATTTTTCTGACATTGGTTATTTTGACATTGTTTACGCTTATTTACGGAACGAACAGCTGTTACTCGCGAACTTCTCGTGGAAACGAGAGGAATCTTCTCAGAGAAAATGTAATTTTTTCGCAACTGTTTGGCCACATTTAAAATAAAGACAACTAACTTTTGCATTGCCATAGTCTCTTTACAGACCATCCATTCGTTTACCATAAATAAATATAAGGCATTAAAAATAAGCGTACTGGCCAACGTCTGTCTTGACGGAATATTTGGGGGCCATTTGATCCAAAATATCTATTCCATATTTGGTAGCATTGTAAAATTTCACAACCTGTCGTGTTTACTTCTCATTTGATGCAACTACCACAGTTGAATGAAATGAACTCATGAGAGGAACATTTTTTTCCATTTTTAACTTGATATAAAGTTAAAGATATCTTACCACGCTGGGTAACTTAAACAGAATACATCTTTCATATTCTTGCACGATACAGGAATTTCCTTTTTTGCACGATCCAGTGTGTCAACATAGCCAATTCTTTTTATTTCTCAATTTTTTTACTAAGTTCAAAGAATTAAAGAAATTATACTGAGCAATCAGTTGTTATAAAAAAACTCAATCAAGTGATAAACGGTATGTTTCTCAATAGTTTAGCTGGTCTACTTTTATCTTTTTCCAAGTAAGTATATCCATTTACAAAGTATTTCGTTTTTACGTCAACTAAACAAATCAGCATTTTACGCCAAATTTAGCGAGGTTTCGTGGCAGTGAATAAAAGGCATCTTGCCTTTGTAAAGAACAATTGTTCATCATTTGTAATATTTGCACCATGATTTTGATTTGAAATATTGCCAGTGTTTACTTTTGCTTTAATAACTATTCAGTTTTGGCCAGTCACACTCATTCACAAAATACTGTCATCCTCTTCTTTATATTCTTTCATTCTGTGGCAGACGATGATAACGACAGCGTCATTGATGTAGCAAATTTTTGTTTAAAATTCGAAAAAAATATTCGAAATCTTTCGTGTGTAACCTAAATTTCTCCTACAGGAAAATTCTTCGTTTTTTTTTGCTCAAAATGCGTTTGTTTATAAATGATGTTTCTTGGATTCCCCAGTGCTCAAACTACTTATTTATAGAAACTAAGTTTCTTTACCGAGTTTTAACCATGAGATTTTGCTTTATGACGAAAGTGGGGGGCATTAGTAGTGCATTTTCATTACGACCATTGGAGAACAATCTGATTCGACATATTTTCTAATACATATTCTGTATAATATAATTTTCCAAATCTATACTAGAAAGGAATGAAAGAATTTTCTGCATTTTGAATGAAAACAAACATCAAGGGATTTCGAAAGCGTTATACAAAAGATAGTAGTAGCAGTGGTCACATTTTAACGGAAGTATGAAAACGTAAACTATTCCAAACAAATTATATGCAGTAAATAAAATGTGTAAATTGCTTGTGGGATGCTTTTTGCATTTAACAAATAAAGTTAATAAAATCAGGTAACTAATGACACGGAATAATCTGTGAATCCTTCTTTGAAATCCAAAGAAAGCATGCATGTATTATTATTATTTTGAAAATGAATTGAAATTTTGCCAGTGCAAAACGTTACTTGTTCTTTAATTGCTGCATAAAACACAGTGATAAACATGGATTTTATATGTACGGAACAAAATAAAAATGCAACTTTAAGCCCCAAATAGAGCATGGTAATTAATGTTCACGTTTAGTATACAAGCTATATTATTCAGGCTTTTTGTAGTGAGTGTTTCAGACATTAGTCTAAGAGTCTTTACCTCCAAATCAATGACATCTTGTTCATTAATTATTCTACCGTTATTTTACAACGGCTAAGACTACGTATGCACCAGGTACACCAGAGTTCAGAAGAAATTTGTTTTAGAAATCATTTTCAATAAGTGTATTTACACGTACCGAACTTTGAGAAATGAAGCTGCGTAATCTCTTAGATAATGCGCTACATTATGTACACATAATTATTCACATTGATAGGCTGGACACATCACGCAATTTATTAACGGTTAATTCGATATTTTCAAATAGAAAACAGTACCTTATTAAAGCTGTATTAAAATGTTTATCACATTTAGTGCAAACGATTTCAAATTTGGAAGTGATATACAAATATTTTTCGTCAGATGTGTTCAATGATTTGGTAGTTAATTTTAATTAAAATGAAAGCACATGTGTGCTGTCTGTCGAGGGAGAAATATCACCGCAGAGGATTTAATTCACGAAACTGCAGGCAGACATACATTTGGCCAGGATTCCAATTCAGTTCCAACTTTGAGCATTCAACTTAGTCTCCTTCATCACACATATATTTGAATTGAAAGAGTATCTTAGGGTTTGAAAGAAATTGATGTTTCAATAAAGTAAATAATGTCTAATAAATGAAAAAAGGAAATTAAGAGAAAATATTTCGATAATGTAAAATAAATGATTTAAGACAGCAAAAAGTTATAAGTTACTTACTGTCTATGACCATTTTTATAAATATCACAGTTAGTCAAAAATATCCTATTTTAAACATTTTAATACACCTTCATTTGTCGTAAAATTATTTTAAAAGCTGTTAATAATACCAGAAAATAGGTACACATAGAAATTAAAAAACAATTCGGTTGTTCATGTAGTCAAAAATGGTAATTTATCTCTTTTAATGATTACTCCGCAAAGTGAATAACATCTTATCTTTAAAATACTGAAATGACTCGTGTCATTAAGGAACAAAAAAGAATTAAATGATGCTCATCGGGATTGTTTTAAGGGTGCTTTATGTTTCATTATTTATTTCATGCTCATTAAAGTTTTCACTTTTTATACCTATCAAAACTTCAGTGCTATTAAAGACAATGACATCAGATTTATTCCTAAATCTTTGGTGTCTGAAGGAAACAAAGGTAAAGACAAAAATTAGCGTAACTAATCTTTGCGTGAAAAAGAGTCGATGGCATTCAAAACAAAAGGGAAAAAAGTGCAAACAGAAGGCAGAAGAATACTGGAATGTTATACGTTGGTTACAGCTGCTAACATTTTTGCAGCCATCAGTGGCAGATTGTTGTTTCATCTTCAGCTGAACTACTATGAGCAGATGATTTTGAAACTATCGTCGGATTCTTGCGTGAAACAAGTGTAGCGGATAATATGATTAACGGAACAGCAACTTGAAAGGATATTTTCAGAATTTTACAAGTATCTCGTACAAGCAATTAACTTTGAAATTTAAGGTCAACAAATTAATATTTCATGGTCTTCACATTTTGCTGATACTTGCGAATTAATAGAAGTATTGTTTGATTTCATCAACCTATAGAAATTAATTTTGACAGTTGTTTAATTTGAGAGCTATTCACTGTTTTTGTAATAATAAGCAAGTATCGGTCTAAATTTAGTACTTTATCATGATTACAAAATCATGCGATGGAAACTGATCATCTATATATATAAAGCAGAAAGTCTGTTTGTTTGACCTCTAATAAATCAGTCACTACTATAGCTATCGTCACCAAACATTCTAAAATTCTTTTCTGTGTTCTGGAAAAGGTCGATGTCCACTTTGTTTTTTAAAACAATCAGTTAAAATAAGAGATATTAATTAAAAACTCGGAAAAGCGATAATTTTCGCCCTCATTTTTCCGAGTGGCAACAGTCTCGCAAGCTGGAGATGAAAATCTGTTTAACTTCGAATGTTGTTGCCACTGCTCGCTTTCATAGCCTAGAGTTTGATAATAAAAATTTCGAAGTTTACGAGGAAATAAAAATAGCATTGCTAAACATTAAATACATTATTCCCGATTCCAAAAATTCGTGGGAAGCCATTTCGGCTATTCCCATCGTCGTACAAATTTAATCAGCCGAAATATTAATTAAAAACTCTGAAAGCGCTAATTTTAGCATACATTTTTTCCGAGTGGCAACAGTGTCGCTCGTTGGAAGTAAAAGCACTTTATTTCGAAAGGTATTGCTACTGTTCTCTTTCATATCGTAGAGTTTGTTAATAAAAAATAATTTTACAAAATCTATATATGTAAAGAAGAATGTCTGTTTGTGTGTTTGTTTATTTGTTAGCGATATTGATTTCTGATCCATTATGATGAATTTTTCTGCCACATTTAATCGACTAAAATTGAATACAGGTGAAATATTATATGGAACTTTAGCTTTTACGACCATTTGATTAGAAAAACGAAAATCATGAAAACCTGCATGCCATTGTTGCTGATATAATGGGAGAGAATTAGTTTATTTTTCTATGGAAACGTTTTATATGGGTTGCATATCGCACCAGACTGAAAAATGTATGACTATGAATTGTATTTTTTCCATTGTTATTGAAGAAGGATTACAGCAATATCGTTATCTTTGGTTTTAGATGCATTACTCTCAGTCTAACTTAACTGGCATCGGCTGTTTCTTCTAGTATTTTATAAATAGGACTTCTGAGAATTTACAAATGAAAATGGCATAAAACGAAGAAGGTATTCTGCGTACGAAGAAGGAAATCATGCGTACGTTTCACATCAGTGAGTAAAATACGTATTTAAATTTGTACTGCTGGAGACCGTACTCTGTTCTCTTCATCGTACGAGAACGTAGATGTAGCTGAGAAAAACTGTGAAATTAATTAAAGCTTTTCAGATTATTTTGATTTAAAATGAAAATTTAAAAAACAATTGTAATTATCTCTTATGTTACTTCTTCTCATGTTAATAAAATAATACAATTCTGTTCTTAAGGATGTTTTTCTTGACAAGAGTATTTGGGAATTTGAAGTATTTCTTCTCAGTCTGTTGAAATATATTGAACAAACCAAACGTGTTTTAAAATTTCACATCTAAAGTCATGCCTTATGTTAGATGAAATTAAATAAATAAATCCTTTGTTATCCACGTTTGTACTCGATATTCAATATTGCTTAAGTGAAAATCATCTAAAGTGTTCCTCTGTTGGTGACATGGACTTCTTTAAGGCCTTCCGTATCCAACAACAATCTTTCAAGATTGGTCAAAGAGTCACTTCCAAATCATTTTTCTAAATCTGTCAATAGAGCCCACCAACGGCAGAACGGTAAAGTCGCTGGGCGCTGGTAATTCAGTCCAGGTTTCGAATCCCGGCAGATGGACTGGCTGTTTGGGCGTTTTTGTGGTTTTCTCCAAGTGTAACATGCCATACGATCCAGGTTTCCATAGAAAGTCGTCTACGAAGGTATTTTTCCTTTTATGAAAATAGCGCTCGAGTACTTTGTCGTAATTAAATAAAATCAAACCAAAAATCAATCTGTCAATATACAAAACATTTCTGTTACAGATTTCATTTCAAATAGAATTACTTGCTGTATTTCTTTTCATTATTTGCTTCTTTTTCTTGCATTATAGAAGTCGTTGAGAACTTACTTGTGTGTCCTGGAAAATTCGTTAATCTCCCTTTTCTGTTGTAAATTCCATTTCAGTTAGCAACTGTTATGTAGCGATTTTTAGTTAGTTTAGAATTATGGATTAATGTGTAGTTAATTGCAGTTTATTTGTTAATTAATTATTGTGTGAGTCAAATTATATGCACTAATTTATGCTTATTCTAAATCTTTCTTCACGAGTTGTATTGCTTACGTTATTGAATCAATTATTTTTATGCGAGTTAAACAGAGTTCTCATTCTTACGTTACGCGTTCGATAGTAATAGCTTTCGGGAAAAGGAGACAATGGGAAATCGGTTGCTTTCTGCGTAATATTTGAAATTTAAAAATACTTCCTTTTTATTCACATAGATGAAATTTATACCTCTTAGAGAGAAAAAATTTAGCCTTCTTATGAATCTACTTTCATGACTGTACCTCGCCCCGTTGGAGAATTATGCCCATTTAATTGCTAAAATTGTTGAATTTCGTGTCTAAAAATTTATTCTGCTAAAAGAGTCCATTTCGAACAAACCCTTCGTCAAGGTCATGTACTGCGTCCGGTCGGAGGTAGGTTTGTCGCATTCTTTCCCTCACCCCTCCTTGTTGGCGAAGGGGGTGGCGAGGGTGGAATTTTTTTTTGGTGTGAAGAAGGAAAAACTAAGTTTTCGCAGCACTGTTTTGTGTTTGGCGAGATTTGCATACTAATTCACCAAATTTGGTGATTTTCGAAAATTCTGGATTCTGGACGATTAAAATCGTCGTGCAAGGCCATGCTCAGCCCTTTTTGGCCTTGGATTCGCAGCTGTAAGAAGACCCTGCATTTTTCTTCATCTGGAAGAGCCGATGTTGACACGGGGTGTCCGGTAGTGGACATGTTTACGTCTTGCTGGCTACCATTTTTGGGGAGAGAATTTTTGCCTTGGATTCGCAGCTGTAAGAAGACCCTGCATTTTTCTTCATCTGGAAGAGCCGATGTTGACACGGGGTGTCCGGTAGTGGACATGTTTACGTCTTGCTGGCTACCATTTTTGGGGAGAGATGTGGAATAAGATAAAGATGTACATCTAAAACGATGAATTGAACGCCTACTCCTCCGCACTTTACCATCCCCGTGTAGGAGTCTAGAATGTTGTTTTTTTCTCATCGAACCAATGCGTTAACACCATAGTGGATGCAACTTGAATCCAGCTATCCGGCTTCTTCCTGATCGGTCACTTAGATCCGAGTACTACCATCAACTCGCCAGGATGGGTCTAGTTCCGAGAATTACAAGTTTCCACCTTCTTCACATCGGTCTATAGGTCCAGTTTTCTCGCTTCGAAACATCTATGCTTTTTCTTCATCTTCCTACTGAGATGGGCCTTCAGGAATGCTAACATCATCTCTGTGTGGATTAGAATCTCGCCCAGCTTCGGGCTTCAACTTCAAACGGCTGCTCGTCTGGAGATTGTTCCGTCTAAGTTCAAGATTGTCACTAGCAATGCTTAAATAAGTTTCAAAATTCTTCCCTTCAAGTGAGTTCAACCTTTTGATTGTTAATTTCAGCTGAAATTTAGTACAGCTTTCAACCTAAATTCCATGAACATGTCTCCTAAATAATAAGGCTAATTAAAATATTGAATTGATTCCTGTAATTGAAGAAAAATTTTCCAGTTATGAATTATTAAAGTAAGGAGTAATTATATGTATATTTAATTTCCAATTAAATTCTATTTAACTTTTAGTCAAAAGTTTTTCTGCTGGATCTTAAATCCAGGCTGTTTATTTAAGCAACTGCTGCACTATTACTCTATTTAGGACCTTTTAACTTTAACTTGGATTGTAATTTAAAATTTATATATATAATGAATTAAGATAGAGTATTAAATTTGTTAACTTATCTAAATTTTACCTTTTTACTTTAATTTGTTACTACTTTTGGTTGAGAATTAACTTTAATTTTTGCAAATTAAGGAACGATTAAAAATTTAAATTCTACTTTACCTTTGAGTAATTGAATTTAGGAATAAATGCAGTCATTTTTCTCCAACGTGTCTACATGAATATGTAATATTTTCTAACTGCCTAAGGGATTGCTAAATTGATGTATGTAATTTTTATCTGAGTAAATTAAGAAATTTCTTTGAACTAAGTAATCTCTATCAATATCACTTAAGACACCATGCTCGGTGATTCATAAAATTTCCTGTGTATTTTGATGCTGGCCAGCAGAGTTTGATAACTGCATATGAAAAGTTAATATTAATTTTTACGGTGTAAATTTTTGATTAATTCATCTCGGTGCATATTTGAAAATAGCAATATATATTAATAATTCTAAATGCATTATTTTAAATAGTTGTCACCCTGGTACCATAGATCTAGAAATTAAGTTGAAAGATTGCGTGTCTTCCTTATAATGCTGCAATAAATATCCTTGGTTATATATATATATATATTTGATTCAGAGTATTTTCTTATGATGTCTTGTGTAATGTTCTTAACACCAGTACTCCTGCTTGGTCTTAGGGGTTGTTCGGGTTAAGTTGGGGAAAGGTTAATCACAACGCAATTAAGAATTTGGTTTTTGATATTATTGTAGGCAATTTATTTAATTTCAGGTTTCAATTGTAACAGTTAGTAATTTAACTTAGTATTTAACGTCTGGTACCATAAGACCAGAACACAACTGCTGAAGAAGGCGATAGTTTTGAATCGCTAAAAGCTTTTCTGCTAAAATAAAGTCTACACCAAATAACGCTGTGTTTCTTGCCCATTGAGTAATTATTACTTTATATAACTATGAAGAGGTGTGAAAACTTAACTTATCAACTTCGGAAAACTCTAAAAATGTATTCGACTGCATATGAGCTTTTGACAAAACACCCTGCCTTCTGGAAAAGTGGACAAAAAATATGCTTTTGACTAAATCGATTGCATTAGTAATGCGGAATCGTAATCTGGTTTTGAAGAAAGTTAACTTTTTGCTCTCGAAAGGAAAATCAAAAGAAAAGAATTGAATATTTCAGCAGAAAATATGTAGAAAGAAAAAGCACGATGAAATATTTCATAAAATGTAAATCCAACTCACAATCTCATGAACAGAATTAAAACAGTAAAGGATTCAACAGTTCCCGAGAAAACACAAAAGAATAGCTGAGGCCATACTACAGATATATAAAAATTTTTATGCTGTAAAAATTGGAGCTATTTGAATTACAAAAGCTTAATATTGCCTGAAGATATGTTATAACAGTTAAAAAATGTAATGGGATTGAATGTTCATGAACAATTAATTAATTTGTCTTCTGCGAGGGAAAAATTATATGATACGAAAACAGAAATTTCAGATCAAATGACAAAAAAAAATGATTTCAAGACAACCTAATCGTTGTGTTCAAATATTAGTTCAAAAAGTGTTTGGTCGTTTGCATTACCAGTAAAATGATAATACGATCAGTTCCAGTATTCGAAAAAAAAAGACATTAATCATTTCAAAAAAAATCTAAAAAAAAAAATGGTATTCTTAAAAATTGAAGGGGTATATGAAAAATTATGTAACTTCTTGAAAGGAAAACACAGTTGTGCAAATGTTAAAAAATCACTAGAATTACAAATCTGATACGTAGGAATTAAAACAAAAGGAATCTGTATTCCCAACGAAATCTCATTAAATTAAAAGAAACCACTCACTTACATAAATGCATGCAACCATGATCAAGAATCTGTTATTAACATAAATTGCCAGAAAAAAAACGAGTTTTTCTAAGAATAAAATCATAATAGAAAAAGAAATTTTGAAAGCTTTCAGATTTCACTTTACGCCCAAAAGGGCTTTTTTTCAACGTTTTCTGTGTTACCTTTATTTATAAAATATCGTGTTCTTCACACTTCAACGATAATTCAATTCAACAGCAATATCGCAAAATAATTTTAAAATGAGCATACCTTTAGAATTGCCGATACACAGTCTCGCTCGCTGGAGATAAACTTTTTTTTCGTACACTGGTGACATTGCTCGCCTTGAAATCGTAGTTCCTTAAACAAAAATTCCTTAAAGTTTTACAAAATATGAAACCGATAATAAAACAAAACTCCGAATTCCAAATTTGGGCTTTGAGATACAGATATTCGGAGGATGATTATGTTATTTAAAATTTGGTGGCTCTAGATATCGTTGTTTTATCACGATGCGAGAAACATACACACATTTGTGCAGATTCTTCATTATTTAATTTCTTTAAATATAACACAGGGCGATAATATTTGGTGGCAACGGCCTGAAAAGTGATACGGACATTTACAGTGAGTAGACGCAAAATGCTAAAACGAAATTAATAGCCCTTCTGAGCTAACTCTGCTTTGGGCTACTAAAATAATGCTTACTAAAATGAATAAATCTAAAATATGCTCTTGAAAAACTAAAATTTCGAACTTTATTCAAGTTAATGTAATGTAGATAATCATTATCAAACAATTTTACAAAAGTTTGCAATCGAAATGCTGAATAAATAAAAATTTAGCGAAGTTATCACTTCTTTTTTAAAATGGAAGCTAAATAATAATTTAAAATACCCCTATAAATAACAGTTATAATCTTTTCTATCAAAACGCATAATCAGCAAAATGCAGAATTTTCGTATGGTATAGAATAATATAAAATATATTTAAATTTGAAGTAAATAGAATTAATTTAGCTAAACCTGGATAGAGAAAAATGAATGGTATATTCAGCTACTGGTACTGGTAGCAGCTGGTAGTCGAATAGTAATGCCCAATATTAGTACTAGTTTAGATTAGTTCTAGTTCTAGTTTAAATTATTAGTTATTTTCTTACTCAGTATAGAATTGAAAAGAAATAATGTATGCTTCGGTATCTTTAACAAAAGCAGGATAGACCTTTACCTATTAAATGGAAGAATTGAACATGAATTCAGCATTGTATAATTTATTCAGGAAGGTGCCATTATACTTCTTGAAGATAAGTTTTTTAACTATTTCGCATCAATATCCAGATGTCGCCCGACTGTCCACGCCAAATGATTTCTCTGCCAAATTAAATACATGACTCATTCTTTCACGGACATGTTGAAAGAACTGTCAATCATTCCTTTGTTGTTGTCCGAATGCCTGTCTTACCTGAGTATACCTTGTACTTTCTTTCTTTCCTTCTTTTTTTTTTTCTTCTAGCGTCAGCATTTTTTTTATCTTTCTACTCGCCTTTGCAACTCGTTTAAAACACGAAACTGAAAACCTACATAATAATCAACCTAAGGTTAATGCATAACAATAAACCCAAAGCAAAAAATAACCACTTTAGTTAAGAAGGCAATCAGCTGATGACGTTTTTACAGTTTATTTCTAGGGAAACGTGGAGGTCTTATGAGTTTGATCAGAAAACATTTTGAGGTTGCCTCGTGTGATATAATTAAATCCACGATTTACTCAACAGAAACAGTTATAATTACGCAAGTTGCAAACAGAGTAGCAATGTTAAATATGCTCAGCTGGTATATTGGTTAGCGTCACTGACTGCCATACCAAAGGGCCGGGGTCCAAATCCCGGAGAAGGCATGAATTTTTGTAAATGTACAGTGTCCGTGCGGCGTGAAAGCACTATAAATATGCGGCGAGCCTAAAGTCCTCTCGAGAGGGTGGTGTGAAGGGAAGAGACCCTCGGACCCGTCACCCCGGGGTTCTATCCATGAAAACTGGGGGGGAGGCGAGAGGCGGAATTGAGCTAAATCGCACTGTCACCTGTCACGTGATCAAGACTGTTGCCAACGACAGGCATAAACTTGCGCTTCTTTCCACGAGGAAATTCGTGGGCTTGGGCTGACTATAGGTCAGACAAGTAAGCATTAGCAACAACAACATATTATTTATAAGATGAGGTTATCATCAAATTATAAATGAGACAATAAGGCTCTGAGCTTGGTTTCATTCATGAGAGTCATGAGAAACCATAACTGAAAATTCTTCCCAAGAAAGATTTTTATCGCTTGCCTTGGTACAGTCCTACGACTGGTAAAGCGTTAAGCACGAATATGGACTAATGTATGCCATTTGAAAGCGAACGTGAAAGAGAGGTTACTTACACATAGACATATATATATATTTAGATAGAGCGTAGAGACATTAGGTACTTTTTTTAAAGCAGAACAGATGAAAAATTAGCATTGCCCTCGCCGGCATTCGAACTACGGATCTCTCGATTACGTGTCGAGCGTGCTGACACGACGAAGGCATGCATGCGAAGAAGGCGGGAGAAATATAATACCTCTTTTAAAGGGCGACTGGGGATTAATGGACCCAATCGCCAAATCCTGGTGGTGGAGAATCATCATCCACCCCCTTTCTATCCCGTTTCAGGTGCCAGTGTACACACATTATGTATTTTTTTTAAAGCAGGAGAGATGAAAAATGAGCAATGCCCTCACCGGGACTCGAACCACGGACCTCTCGAATACCCGTCGAGCGTGCTGACCACGAAAAGTGACGCCACGAAAGCATGCGAAGAAGGCGGGAGAAATACCGTATAAGAGAGAGAGAAAGAACATGACAGTTTAGATCTGGATGACATAGATTATGATTAAGTGTGGTGTATAAGTACGTGCATAAATATTAAATATATATCGCCATGGCCAATATCGGAAAACATTGTATTCTATAAGAATATATTCCTGAAAAAAAAAGGTTCACTTCTCGCAAAAGCCTCTCTCCCCACAATATTCAGTAAATGCATTTGTACCGTGCACATATTTGTCATAATACAAATGACAGAAGAAAAAGAATTTCAAATCAAACTCGAAGTACTCATATTGCGAAAAAACTAATTTGAAGAGAACCTAGCAAAGTAATTAGTAACACAAAAAAAAGCAAGAGAGAAATTCGTAAATTATAACACGGATGTTAGTGAAGCTACTCTTTATTTTTGTTAATTTAATAAGGTTTTGGTTTGCAAAATTTAGCTTATTTTTGCCTAGTAGAATTTGGCTATCAGAAAATGATCAAATTAGAAAAGAGACTTGACTGCCCATTCCAAATTAGAGGTTATATTATATGTCTTAATATAAATTATGAAATTGCTGATGATACGTAAATGTAACTTGAAGAACTTGCTGATGATACGTAAATGTAACTTGAATAACTTGCTGATGATACATAGATGTAAGACACAGAAAGCTGTGGTAGCCAATATACGTTCTTTTTATTCTTGGGATATCTTATTTATCCCTTAACTTAGACATATATGGTAAGGAGTATATAATATATGTATATATATATATATGTATACACACAGATATATATATATATATATATATATATTA
The DNA here is from genome assembly GCA_000611955.2 of Stegodyphus mimosarum. Taxonomy (NCBI): domain Eukaryota; kingdom Metazoa; phylum Arthropoda; class Arachnida; order Araneae; family Eresidae; genus Stegodyphus; species Stegodyphus mimosarum. The sequence continues at coordinate 160,704 of KK122391.1, forward strand.
CTTACTGCAAGGGTGGCCAGCAAATCGATCGCGAAGCCCATTTTGGTTGATCGCATGCAGTTTTAAGAACAGAAACTGATTACACTTATCATGCCGTGTAATCAGTTTCTGTTCTTATATAAAAACCAAGTCTATATATATATATATATAGAAAACCAAGTTTTCAATTACAATTAGAGAGGCATTAGAAAATTTCCAAGCATCACCAAATGTAGAAAATATATTTATTTATTGTTTCGGATCCACTTTCCTCTGCGAATCGGCATTTCCCTATCGGAAGTCAGCGAAGACTAAACAACCATCTGTATTGACTGATACACACACTGAAGACGCTTTAATATTAGTTTTGTCAGGATATACACCTAATTATTATTCCTTAGTTAAAGACATGAAACTTCAGTCTTCCCATTAAGTAATAAAATACATTCTTTTCCTATCTTTCCCTTTAATTTTTTGCTAACATTGTCAATCAATAATTTTATTGCTAAATTTATCTGGATATTTAAATTTTAGTCCATAAACTGTTTGTTTTGTAATGTCAAATAAATGTATAATAATAATTTAACATATTAAGTACTTTAACACCCATCTCGCGCTCTTTAAAATACGCCTGTGACAACGGGTCGATCGGGATGCATTTTTTGGAACAATATAGATCTTTTGTAGACAAAAGTTGACCACCTCTGGCTTACTGTATTTATTACTATTCTTAGTTTTTCCGTAGTTTTACATACTTGCATGCAAAGTTATTTGACTTCTCGGTATTTTATAAATATAAGCGTTGTTTAAATAAAAAAGTACGAAACGTCGCAACAATTAAACCGGTTGATTTAAATATGCCGCTTTGGCATAACGTAGTGAGACGCGTAAGGACGCGAATGTAGTGTCCGGTGTGGTTGTGCGCATGCACGAGCACCCGTGCATGACGCAAGAGAGAAGCAGGCAGTTGTGCGTTTTGTCCAATTGATGCGGCAGCGCGTATGAGGACATCATGGCATTCACATTGCTAAATTCGAAGACTGAGGAGAGCGAAGTGTTATCAGATTTCTGACTGTGGAAGGGTTTAAACCTGCCAATATTTATCGCTGGATAGTGGTCGTATACGAAGAGATTGCGTATCCGACAAGTTAGTGAGAAAGTGGAGTGCCAGTTTTCGTGAAGGCCTGGAATGTTTGAATGATGACCCGAGACCAGGCCATGCAAGCACGGTTATCATGGCCGAACTGATTGACAAGGTGGACGACCTGATGAGAAGTGACATCTCAAATGGAAACGCCTCAACACGGACGCCAAACTGAAGCACAGAGTGGAGGACTGGCTTCTGTTACGGCTACAGGAATTCTGGCAAGAAGGAATCCTTCGGCTCCTGAAACAGTGGGATCGTTATGATCAGGCTTGGGGTGATTACCTTGTGAATAAAGATTTCAATATATCCATAATGTCGTTCCACCCCTTATATGATTATAATTGAGTTATAATACAAAATAGGCAAATATGTGCAGATGAAAAAAATTATTTACCTCACACAAAGACAATATTTCAGAATGATTATTTAACACTTTTCATTATATGAATTAAAGGTGAAATTTCATAGGTTAACAACTATTGTAAGTATCAGTTAGCTCGTATTAAAATAAACATTAGTGTTTTAATAAAAATGTTTCCTATTCGATGTTAAAAAATCTCTCTTTTGGGAATTTTACAAAAGTATACGTGTATTAAAATGAAACATATGACATTTGACTACATATCTTTCTATTTTTCCAGTATACCTTTATACCACCACTTCTCCTCCAAAATTAAGAGTGAACTCCACAATAAGAAATACTCGTCAGACGCTCGGAAAATGCTTTCACTAGATTAAAAAATGTTCGTAACACTCAACTCTTATTCACAAAAAAAAAAATGCTAATTTCGTCTTAAATTTATATTTTAGCATTCCATGAAACTGCTATTATTCTAAATCATGATGAAAAGAAGTCAAAATATTTCCTATTTAAAGAAAATTGAATAACTGTGTTCAACCTTTTCATATAAAGTGTGATTTTCCTCTTCTTTAAAAGTAATTAAACCTTAAATTACAATAAAAAACGTTCAACAGAAATCTCTTCGTAAATATTCGATAAAAGTTATTGTTTTAAAATATCTTATTTAGTCTAGCTATTGTAGTCAATGAGCCCTGAAATCACAATGAGAAGTAAAGAAATATATTGCTTTATTTGAGTTCTTTATGTTACGAGAGTTCTAAGCTTCTGGGTAAATAATTTTACTTTTATTTCCAATATTCACGAATCACTGGGATCTCAATTACATGCTGGAATGAAGTAAAACAAAGTTCATTTGTCGTACACGCTGAGATAAGTGTAATGTAAAAAATAAATATCCATGTGCTTAAATTCTGGGCCTTTTGAACTTTAAATTGATTAGAACATATTTATTTAGTTACTAGGTCGATTATATTTATATTGCTCATTTTGAAATGATCAAGTCTTTTCATGTTCTTTAAATACTTGAATCGCATTTTTATTTCATGTAAGAAAGGTATTCCCAAAAATATTTTTATTTTTTCTGTGGCAACAAATCAAGATTATATTAATCGAAAGAACGTGTTGCATTTTTATTTTACCTGAGCATTTTCTAATAATAAGCGTTTAAGAATAATTTGTTGAGATTATTTTTTTCTGCGATTGCTTAAAATTCATCAAATGTCACGTTTCTTAAATAACATTTTAGTACTTTCTAAAGCTAATTAGAATTATAGTTTATTTTATTTATATATAATGAGAAAGAGTTTGTTTAATAGATTATGTAACATGATTTTAATTTCAATAGTTAGCTTCTTTTAATTCAGTCTGTTATATGTAAAAGTGGCTTTTAATTTCAGTATAATTAGCGCAAAGGGGTGATAGTACAGAAGAGGCATTAGTCTCAAAACGGTATTTTGTGGCGTTTCGCTATAAACGGCGAATCCCTTTTTAAATTGTTGCCATAAAATATTATCGCGCTGTATTGTGTTTAAACAAATTAAATAATGAAGACTCTGCATGAATGTATGTAATCTGGGTCCCCGAGTTTTTAATTTCGAATTTGTTTTATTATATATTTCATATTTTGTAAAATTTTAACTAATTTTTGATAACCAAACTGAACGATTTCAAAACGAGCAGTGTCAACATTGTACACAGGAAGAACATTTTCATCTCCAACCAGCGAGACTATTTATCGGAAATTCTAAAGAGAGGCTGTTTTTAAATATTTTAAGCACAAAAGAACATTAGCCCAAATACTCTCGAAACGTATATGTGTATGTAAATAAAAAAAAATGCCCTTTTCGGCGTAATATAAAATCAGAATGCTTTCAGTTTTTTATGTTTAATTGTTATTACTGTTTGATTTAAATCATAAAATTTTATGGCAGTTTTAGCCTTTCTAGTAAATACGAATAAGTGAACACAGTTGTAAACCCTGTGATTGGACTATTAAAACAAGGATTTGTTTTTGTTTGTATGTTTGAATTGTTTTTGTTTGTTTGTTTTGTTTTTCATTAGAAAGGTTTGCTAAATACTCATGTTCATGAAGTGAGAATGCAGTTTTTTTAATTACTATATTTCTTGAAAACAAAAATGAAGTAACTTAAGAAATGTAAAGTAGCTATCAAGAATCTTTAATAAATTAAATCTGAATTACCTGTTTATTTATCTATCTATCTGTTTATCTGTCTGTCTGTCTCTCTTTCTCTCTGTATATATATATA
>KK122391.1:164860-179707 GCA_000611955.2 Stegodyphus mimosarum
AATACTTCTGTAAAATTATTATTGGTTACTTGACTTTTAGTTCCATTTACATCATCAGAATTATGTAAGTGCCATATGGCATGGATCAATCTAGAAATGACGCAGTGCGTAGAGAGGTTATTATTTTTAGAATTGAGAAGAGAAATTTACGTTGTTAATTTAATCTTAGACATATTCTTTATTTTTCTTACATATATATATATATATGCATATGATTAATTAAAGTCAAAAAAGTTCCTTGCATACTGATAGCAGCAACAAATGGTGGTAATAATGCAAAATAAATAAAATAAAATGAAGACGCTTAAAATTCATCTCGTATTCAATTCAGAATAAACCATGTGCAGAAACCAAGTAGCAGAAGCACAGTAGCAAGCTGTAAGAAATAGGGGGAGGGGCAAAATATGGCAAAACTAAAAATGAAAATGAAATTTACATCTTTCGCTGCACCGTCATCGGGAGGTTGGTGCATCGAAAAGAGTAAACAAATAAAAAATAAAACAGCCTGTTTCTGATTCGGCAAAGATACAATTAAATTTTAAAATTTAAAGGTAATGTTAGAAAAAACAATCGAAGTAACATATATCTTTATGAGTCCAAATAATCAAAAGGATGAAACGGATATTCATAATTCCTTAATTATACTTATTTAATGTCTTAAGTATTTACCCCCTGATAAGTTGTTGATTATAACATTAAACTATTAATAATTGATAAGGTATTTTGTCTCCTTTTTACCGCGAAAGCGTGCGGAATCGAGAGACGAAATAACTATAAGCACGTTTGACGCGTATTCTGGAGGTGCGGAGCTCAGTTTCCTGTCATCGAAAAATTCTAAATGACTCTACAAATTAAAGTGCAGATTTTCATTAGTGGTTTAAAAATTTTTTAGAAATTTCTGGAAAATTAAAGAAAATTTTTTTTTGAATTTTTATTGAATTTATTATTTATTTCAAAGAAAAATTTGACTAACACTTTGTTTTATTTGCTTGAACATTTTTGCTGTTGCAACAGTTTTTGCTTTCCAATTTACAAGATAATCTTTTCCTAGTTAAAATTTTTATTTTTTAAAATTATACCCGTAAATGTGCATATTTGTAAAATATAAGTGTATATGTTTACAAGTTATAAATCAGAAATTTGGAAAACTTAATCATTATTAAAGTAGCGCAAATACTGCGAAATTAATTAAAGGATCAAGAAATAATAAGCATCAATTAAACCCTAATATAATTGTAAATTTATTAAAAGTAAGAAAAGCAAGCAAATAAATACGTGATCAATTCAGAACAGTATTCATGCAATATTAAACAATAAAATTAATAATAGTTGAAAATTCCTTGGTCTTCTTCAAGGAGCAGCCATAATAATTTTCAGAGCCACGTTTCGTACTTATATCTCTATGTGAATCAAATTAAAATCAATCAGTAGTTGGCAAGAAATTTTGTTTCAATATAACAAAGATGAATTCAAAAAAAAGTAATAAATAAAACAATACACGAAAGACAGATTATAAAATATAATTGACATTTGAGGTTCACATAGCCTACATCTGCAACATCCTAATCATTTATTGTAATATATCATGCATTTTACTTTTTATTCTCATGTTATTCACACGGTTACACATTATTACTACTATTATTTTTGACTTTTCCTTATTTTTATGAATTGTTTGCTACATCTAGGGAGTCAAACTGGCATTTTCTTATCTAGAACTCTTTATTCCAAGTTAGGTATGATTTGAATTTAAATTTTCGTCATAATTTTTAAATATTTCCACTGGTTGTTGAAGCTTAAAGAACATCATTGAGCTTTGGTTCGAACATTCCTCTTTTTTTCCCTTCTGTGTTTCTATATAAATGTTATTTAAAAAATATGACAGCAAACATCTTATTTTAATTTGCAATAGTCGTCTTATATTCTTCATTTTGATTTGTATATTTCCCCTTCCTGTCATAAAAATAGTAACTGTTTATAAATATATTAATCTAAAGCCCGTCATTTAAAAATTAAGCTCTTTCATGCCCTCTTACATAATGCAGCAATGAAGAAATCTATTCTCCAATCAGATTAAAGATTTCAATTGAACCGAATTTTTTCACTCTGTATCTCACGTTTCTTCTGAATGTGTATTCCCTCTTTTGCTTCAGCTTCCGTTTGGCTAAAAAGCGTGGCTACTCGCTTCTGTGTATGGCTTATTGTCTTAAGATGACCTAAGTCTTAAAAAATGTGGGCTGAACATTGCACCATCATGATGTGTGAATCAAATATGGCGTCTCCAGTCTTGCTTTATCCAATAAATAAATTTATCTTGAATTCGGCCATGTCTGTGGGCAAGTGTCATACTTCCAACTACGCATTAAAGCCTGGCCAACCATTTCCAATCTATTATATATATGGACAGATAGATAGACAAACAGATAGACAGATAGATATATATAGGTGGTGGTGGAAGTAGGTTTTATGGCTGATAATCTAAACAGATTACAAGTGCGAAACAAGAGAGATATGGCTATAAATACGAATGTGTGTGCATTTATTATGTAACCAATAGCTATGAAAAAAAAATCAATTAATGAAATCATAAAAAAATGCGAAATTTCTAAAAGATAAACTTAGGACATGTTGTAAATCAGTTTTGCATTATACAGCTCTGCTTATAAAGTATAAATGACTTTTTTTTTTTAAGTTTCTAAATTCAGTTAAAGGATTTCAGGAAAATAAACATTTAAATTTCTAAATCTTGGGGAAAAATATGAATCTTAATTTCATTTATGTATGATCTAATTTCTAATTCTATTAAAGTCATTATTAATAGTTAAAATAGAATAAATTAATAGAAGAGGCTAAAATGCTAAATTTGAGAAGCGTGCATCTTGGTAAACTTAAAATTAGAATTAAAATCGCAACGAAAATATAGACTTCGTAGAAATGAACAACTTTCAGAAAAATAACACTTGTTTTGTGTTTTCATGCAATTAATGTTTGCTTTGTGTGACTAAATGTTATTGGAGAAATTGGTTACTTAACTTTGTTATTGATAAAATTTATCTTCACTTGTTTAAGAAGAGGTTTCCTTAGTTTTCTTCTTATAGCACCAAACAACATTTCTTCCGTTCGAAATAGCTGGGTTATCTCCCTTTACCGTTAACTGCAAAATTGATTGGACAGTATATAAATTCAACTTTCAGCTTATCGCAATTCCCATAAACAAAATTACATGCTCTTCTATTTCCTAAGAATTCAGAAGATTATAACAGAATTAAATTCTTGGAAAGAGGAGTTATGGTATTGTTTTCAGTTCAGTTTATCACATTACAGTTAAAGCAAACACTAAAATGGATATAAGAAAGTATCTTAGGCCTGAAAGGACAAAAGTTAATATATCCTCTACACCTATCATTGCTAGTAGGTTTAAAATTCATTTAGCTTTCTTTCCATCAAACCTTTTCTAGAATACCTTCAGTGGGTGAACAGTCTTTGAAATTTTATCCTTTGATAAAATGCTGTGAATTTTAATTCATAATTTTATTTTTAACCTGCCATGAACACACGAACGCTTTTACTCACATTCTTTTGCTCTGTATATTCTTTATTTTCATTTTCGTTTTCTTTCAATCTAGTTTTGTTTAGCATATGATGTTATGTGTCTGTTACGTATTGAACTGTTTTACATAGGTCGGTTACTTACTGTTAATTATGATTGAAATACCAAGATATACAGGGTGTTTATAAAGTCCCGGACCCATTTTGATGTTTAATAACTCATAAAATAATGAAGATATAAACAAACTTATGGTATTTATTGATGGAATAACTTATATATTTCCCTTTTCAGGTTTGAATATCTTTAGTTTTGTAAATATCGTCTGCGCGCTCGCGTAAGCGCATAATGTTCTCCGAAGAAGCATCCTTTCATCTTTCTGGCATTGTTACTCGCCATAATGTGCGCATATGGGGATCTGAAAACCCCCATGAATACCGTGAGGCACAAAGGGATTCCCCAAAGGTTAATGTTTGGTGTGGACTAATGCACGACCGAATCATTGGGCCTTTCGTTTTTACAGAAAAGACGGTCTCATCAGTCGTATACTTAGGACATGTTGGAAAACTTCGTATTTCCACAAGTAGAAGAGCTTCAGCCACATGTCTTTTTGCAACAAGATGGTGCACCACCTCATTGAGTTACCATCGTTCGTAGTTCTTTGAATGGCTATTTTACAGGAAGATGGATTGGGCGAGGAGGTCCAATTCCTTGGCCACCCAGATCACCTGATAGAACGCCGCTGGACTTTTTCCTTTGGGGATTTGTAAAGCACAACGTTTACAGGAGGAGAGTGTTGAACATTGATGACCTAAAAGCCAGAATTACAACCACAATAGCCTCTGTGGATGTCGACATGCTTTCCGGTACCTGGCGTGAAATTGAATATTGACTTGATATATTCCGTGCGACGAAGCGTGCATACGTGGGAGTTCATTGACAAGGGTCATGAAACTTTTTGAGTCTATCTAACCATTTATGTTATTAATTTTAATATATCTTTATTATTTTATGAGTTATTAAACATCAAAATGGGTCCGGGACTTTATAAACCCCCTGCATTTCAAACTGTACTGAGCCTCCATAGATCAGATTAATATCAGTCTAAAACCGTAATTTATTTACTTTTTGTTTAAAATATTGCGTATTTCACAAACGCGAAAACAAAAGAGAAATCTGGGCTACAAATTTCACAAAATTTGTTACCTTCATATTTACTCTGAAAGCTTACAAAAACAACATATTAGCAGTTGATGATTTCAAGAAAGCCTAGCAAACTTTTAATCATCATTTAATGGGATTCAGCCGCCTTGATCGATATTGGTAGTTGGCGATGTCGGATGCCATATTGTTTGGCCCGGATTCCAGTTTAGGAGAAGACATAGATATTTATAAATATACAGTTCCTTTATGGCATGCGGGTACACAAAGTACCTTAGAACCGAAAGTCTCATCAAAAGTTTGGTGGCAGGAGAGCTGAGAGACTCTCATGTCCAACCTTTCTTTATGTTTCGCATCTAATTGGGTCAGAATTGAGTAAATTGGTTCTGTTACCAAAATGGCCGGGCCAATAGGTCCTAGCTTTGTCTCAAGGATCCGTGAATATGTTCTGCGTTAGGTTCAGATCAGAAAGATTAATAACAAAAACAAGAGCAATCAGATTTATCAATGGAAGAGAATATCATAGCCACGTAACTAACATGATCCGCAATGTTTCAGAGTTGTTATTGCTTCACCTAAGTTTTATTTTGTTTTGAAACCATCAACTGAGACATTCATTATTGGTTTACTTTGAAACAAATCACTATTCTGGTAACTTTAGTCTTTACATAATCGAGTAAATTATCTTCTTCACGCTTCGTTTCCATAATGCTGTTTGACGTCATTTTTATATGTGCAGATTTAAAATGAATACACTTTTCAAACACATACCAACATTATATAACAAATATTTAAAGCTATGCATTTAACGAGTGTATCAAGAAATTTATTTAATGGTTTCTTTTCTGTTATTACTGCGTAGCGTCTGATTCGAAGACATATGTTTTAACTTTTTAATTTGTCCCATTGAATATGTAGTGCCAAGATCTTCGTTACTTAACACCATTTCTCTATATGTGTGTGCGTCTCTTCAAGTTGGTTACAAGAACACAAATAAATTAATTCTTGGTGTTGATCTTTCTCTTCACAGTCTTTGGGGTTGAGAAGACAAACCTTTACTTTTCGTTGTTTTCTCTTTCCGGTGGATGGCTTGAGCCGGAAGGCACCATACCGTAATTCGCTCAATGTCTTGCAGGATTGGCAAACATGGTAGGTGAGAAGGCAATTTATTGGATTTTCTTCTATTAATGACTGGAACCTGTTATATCCGTTGGGGCGAAAATAGTATATTTTATTGATTTTGGAAGGTTCTAAACGTCATTCACGTATTTTTATGCGTATTTTAAGATAGTATACAGATTAAACTGAAATCTTTTGTGAAGTTTATAGTTCTTTTTTTTCACCGCTATACTGTACATGTCGTTATTCTGCTATTTTCTAAATACCACACCCAGTTTTACTAGATCATGAAATTCTCCACACATTATTTATTATTATTTTGGGCTGTAAATTATTATTCTGTTTTGTTTTATGAGTTAATGAAATATATAGCTTGCCCAAATCTTAATTAAAGAAAATGTCATGCAATAAAGGAATTCCGTTGTTAAAAATGTAGCAATATTTGTTATTTTAATAAATAAAATAGGTAAAAGAATAAAAGTGCAATTGTTTTCAAGCCATTGAATTTTATAATGTAATATCGGCTTTATACAATGTTCACTATGTTACAAAAGCCTCTTACATAGTGAAGAAAATGAGTAGCAAGGCTGTAATTACAAATATTACGCCTAGAAAATTTGTCTAATTTTATATTTATCCGTTTTCATATAATTTTGGTCCTTAATATTATTTATTTGATAAATAAAAGGGAAATTTACTCAAAAGCTCATTTCGGTCAACTCAGTGTTTATTAAATACTTTTCCCATTACATTAAATAAATATTGCGTAACTAAATACATCCCTTTTTAGTCATGTTTTTAGATTAGTAAATATAAATGTATATCTTAATCGATAAGAATTTTGCTTCACAGGTTTCTTTGCTGAGCACACTTATTATGTAAAGTGAATAAAAAAAGATGAAAAACTTTCATTCGATTTTTCCTTACTGTTAAGCGATAAAACAAAAGGTTTGTATATTTTTTAGACTTCGAATAAGGAAAATTCTTATGCTTTATCAAATTTTAAATTTTTCCTTAATAACTACTTATGTAATATGATGTTTATATTATATTACATATTATTATTTGTGTGTAATATAATATTTAAATTATTAGGTATATTTTATTGGTATATAATATTTAGGTAAACTGAACACAAAACAAACATCTATGCAATACAAGATTTTTGCATTATTTACGAATTTACAATAAGAAATGACATCGTTAGACACCATCTAGGTTTTGTCTGAAACACACGCACACGAATCAAGTAAACATTAACTCTCGTGCCATCTACTAGCGAAGGTTATCAATGTGCAATATGCTAAAAAGTATTTAATTCTTGCTTTAAATTTTATGCTATTGGAAATAAATTTTAATTGCTAATTTAGAACTGTTCCTTTCTCTCTGACGTTAATCGGATCATTGTGTTTCATTGAGCAACATAGAATATCCAATGCTGAAATGCTTCAGCATTCTTTCTTCGTTAAAATATTGCATTTGTACAAAAAATCATGTAAATACTGACGTAAATAAGATATGATTTAATTAAAATAAAATCTAATTTAAAAACAAATGTTTTACATGTTCCTTCTGTTCATTTCAAATCACATACATTAAACTAAAACTAACATCTGCTTATAGGATAATCATAAATGTATCATGAAGCTGGCTTAAATTGAGAATTTCGCAATGTGCGTAAACTCAAAACGATATCTGCAAAGAAAAACAATAACTTGCAAGTTTGAAATTTGCCTCAGGAGTCTAATATGGAGTTTATTTTTATGTTTTTAAATAAAAAACACTATGTATTTTTTTAAATTAAAATAAATTAAAACTATAAAATATTTAATATATATATATATAAATTAATTTCAGTTATACTAATTCTATTTTAATGGAAGTCATTTTTAGCGAAACACGGTAAACGGAATCATAACATTACTTAATTGATATTTAACAATATATAACTCTTCAGATCGAATATAGATAGCTATTCAGGAGAATATCTGATGCTTTATTCTCAAATTTCTCACATTTTATATTACATAGATTACACTTTACCCAAGCATAGTTTGATATCACATTACCTTTGTGTGAGATAACTTATAGCATATAACTCTCGTGAAGTCAAATGTTAAATGAGATGACTTTATTACTTAAGGAACTAGCATCTCGCATTTCACACGATCATAAAACTAAGTTGAACTGTCTTGGCCTAGCTTTTATTTCTATCATAAAACACAATTAGACAACATCGAAGAACGCCAAAGAGGTCTGGTAAGTATTGCAGGAAAGAAAGGTTGCACAATAAAGATTATCGAGGCTGATTTCCTTTACATCACTGTTAAGCTTAGGAAACAAGGTTATTTTGTTCTTTAAAAGCACTTGCGAAAGCCCATGAGGTAGGATTTAAGCTGTGAGCCTCGCCTATTATTTTCATTAAAGCTTCGGTAACAAGAGAGGCTTGATAAGCGCTCACGAACAGTATTTTCTTTCCAGAGAAGAACAGAGTTAATTGAGAAGTAGTAACTTCTGCCCAGCCATAGATAAAAGAGAAGAATCTAAACCTAAAATGTCCTTTTATAGTCTTGCCTTTTCTTTTGATAACGACTACATAAAATTATATTTATTGAAATGTGTTCGAAAAAGAATATCATTCATCAAAAATCAAATTGTTTTCTATATCCGAAAAATTATTTACTGATACAAGTTGCTTTATTTTAACAGAGCATATAATTTTAAATGTAATATATGTTTCATTATCTCTTTTGGACGAAATTTTAACAAAATAAATAATCAAAGGTGTTTCAAACTGAAAACAAAAAGTTGAGCAAAGCTAATTCTTATAACCCTCATTTTTAGAAACAGAAATATTTTTGCTTTTGAAAGAAATGAACCAGTGTAAGATGGCCTCAGAAATCTGAAAAGATTCCTTTTAAATCTGCGCCAAACTAAGATTGCTTTTTTTTGACTAATACAAAAGTCACTTTCACAAAGCAAACTATTCACACACACACAGGAACAAACACACAAAATCTGAAATCTTTCAGATTTTACATTATCAGCCACTGCTTCCTTTGAAACCGTTGAGTTTTTTAATAAAAAATTCATTAAAGTTAAAAAAATATGAAATAGATAATAAAACAAATTGGAAATTCAAGATTCGGGCTTCGAGGTACCCATATTCGGGTGATAGAGCAAGTTATTTAAAATTTAATGGCTCTAGCTATAGTTAATATTCCCATTTCGAGAAACATACACACATTCATGCAGATTCTTAATTATTTATTTCTTTAAATTTAATACAGGGCGATAATATTTGGTGGCAACAATCTGAAGAGTGATACAGCCGTTTATAGTGATTCGACGCTAAATGCCTTTTCGAGACTAATAGCCCTTCCGGATTAATGCCCCGTTGGGCTAAAAGGTTTGTAAAGACATTGGATTATTTCGAAGCAGGAAACATGAAAATTGAGCAATGTCTTCGCTGGAACTCGAACTTCGGACCTCTCGAGTACGCGCCGAGTGTGCTGGCCATTACACCATGAAGGCATGCTAAGAAGGCGGGAGAAATACCTTATAAGTTAAATTCAAATCGTCAACCTTGTAAAAAGTTCAAAATGTTTTTATTTTTATATCAGCATTTTACATAGCTGATATTTTGAATTCAAAACTTCATATTAAAACTACGGGAAAATACTAATTGCTTAATGATTTTAAAAACAAGAAGCATAATAACATAATTTTAACTGGCTTTTCTTGCAGTCGAGTGCGAAACTCTAATCCGGGGTAATAAAATTAATTGGTAAGGGAACTTTCTGGGGATTAGTAAGATTTAATTAGTGAGTAGAGGGATTCAAAATTCGCAATAGGGATCAGGAATGAATTATCAATAGTTCAAGATCTAGAAAAAGTCAAGTGAAGAAGATAATTGGCTAAGTAGAAAATGAAGCATTCGCATTGTATGAAAATTAAAACTATCTAATTAATTATGTTTGCATAACACGTTTCAAAAAATATTGTAGATATTTTCTCTAATTTCACTTCCTAGTCATATTCGGACCCTAAATCAACAGATAAATCATTAATAAGGAGATAAATCATTAAATAAAACGAATCAAGACAAGAGCTTGATATAAGAGTTGATTAGAATTAATAGCTAATTTAAGCATTGGGATTATCTACACTGACCACTGACTGACGCGCCTTTTTTTTAAGAATTTTACCTCAGCTGATGTAAGAGATTAAAATTTTCCTCGCAACACTGTGAAAATTTCTCGTTTCATAGAATTGGATTTTGAGTTTCCTTATTCAATTAAATGGATTGACAGTTAAGGAGTTGTGCTCCTTCAAGTGTTAAGTTTCAGTTGCGTCATAATTTAATTGTTTAAACCTGTTTAGTTGCCATTTTGCTTGCAAATTACAGGACTTACTGCTTATATTTCGTTCTGTAAAGTGACACTGAGGATTAAAATGAATTTAATCTATCCCACATTAAAATCTTAAATAGTCATATTCACTTTGGCTTATTTTCTGAGGCCGTTATGTGTTAAAAGAGAATGAGTGTCTGTAATTAAGAATCAATTAAGTTCAATTACATCTATCTTTTATTTATGAGTCGTAAACTGTAGGTGGTATATAATCTGAATATTAAATTTGAAAAGTCAGGAATGAGAAGTATAATATTTAGTGTAAATAATTTGTTCTAATTTTATGCAAAAAGAAATTAATGCTAATGGCATTTTGTTAAATTTGAACATTCATTAAATCATCACCATATTAATATTATTTCTAAAATAAAATTTCATAATTTTAATTAAGAGCGGGGTAAAAAGATAACATACTATTTCTACATTAGTGGAAAGGTAGTTGTAATTGTTCCCAAACAAAAGTTTCCTTCTATTAAATATTTAAAATAAATTCTATTGTTCTTTCTATTACATCAGTACTGAATTAAAAAAAAATTAGTTTTATATGTAGAAAAAGTTAGATATTCCATATTTTTTTTACAGCTGAAGTTTCACGTACCTTCTGGGAGATGAACAAGTATTACTACAGCTTTAATGTAAAAATATCCGTAAATAAATGGTGTTTTTTACGTAACTAGTGAAACTATATTTTGAACTCTTGCCGCTTACTCAGAATGGGTTGTTTACTTAGCATCCTGTTGCAGTTTAAAAAGTCTGTCGAATAAATTTTCTTCAGTTACAACTTCTTCACTTTGTAATTACAGCTATCAATAACTGAAACAGAAAGTATACTTTGTTAAAGTAATATATTCATTTTTAAGAGTTTCGTTGTCTTCTATAAAAATATATACAGTTCAGTCGTAGACTATGGTGGATTTTAGGAAAACGTTTTAGGTCTGCAGCATCTAACAAGTGTTCTGCTATATCAAAATATATATCTATATATATTTCCATAAGTGTAATGATTATTAACCTTCTATTTTATCGTTAATGTATAAAATCTGTGTTGATTTATCACCTATACTTCAATATAGCTTCTGTCTGTAATAAAACTGTGTTTCATATGCATGCAGAACTAAGATTATTTTTAAGCGACGACAGCCGAAATCATCAAAACAAATTTAAGTTACGTGGGTTATATTTTTAGTGTAAGCACGAAATTAACTAAAACGTCGACACTTATTACATTCATAATACAGTGCTTAATATCTTACATGAATAAAAGAAAATCTTAAGAATTTAACGCGAAGAAAAAAGAATCGTCTTAATACACTTTCTTCCAATTAACAGATAGATAAGCTTGCTGAGCAAGGAAAATTTAGACTTTAGACCATGACTACAATTAGAAATGTTAATAACAATTTTTGTGTTAAAAATAGCAATAGAATGTTTTAGCGTACATGGGAAAATTTTAATTGTTAGTAAGAGCTTCGAAGTGCCAAGAATAGTAGGTTTATTATAATTTGTTAAAAAATTACTTTTGTAATTGAAGATTAGTCTTACTACATTTTTACTTCCTTTGTACGAAGTAAAAACGAATTATAAAACTTATTTAAAATGGATTCAAAATAGATGTTTTTGTGGCATCTGCACGTGTGTATAAGAATTATGTATTATATTTAATGTATATCTGTACGTATGTATGTATTTCACATAACTCAAAAAGGAGCAGCCTCAGAACGTTGAAATTTTGTATATAGGACTGCTATAACATGTAGATGCGCGCCTCTTATTTTGGTTGCAATCGGCCACACCAAACGTATATAAATATATGTATATATATATATATATATCCACTCTGTTACTCGGCTCAGTGCGCTCAGTTTCTTTATTCTTATATGTTTGTAAATTGTGCATTTTTCGCCTTAAAAATGATTGAATTATTTTTTTCTTATCTTCTGGTTAAAGTCGTTATACCTTTAGTTAATCTGCTTGTTATGGTTGTAGAATTATCAACAATTTAAAAGTTGTTTAAGTGCGGCTAAGCCTAATTTTTCTTACCATAGCAGCCATATTTGCTTACACTTAGGAGAATAGCCATATTTGCTTACATTTAGGAGAACTTAGGAGAATAGCGGATTTCTTGCTAATCTAGAGAAACTAAGCTCCGCAACAACAAAGTAAAGTCTTCTTTTATTATTGCGAATTAAATTATGTTTAATCCATTCTGGAATTATAATTCAAGTTATTAAATTATCCCACATATTGAGTCAGCATAGCCTCCACAACAAAGTCAGTTTCTGCGCCTTCAGTGCCTTTTTGCCGAGTGAGACGAAAAGTAAACTTTCAGTTTTGTGCACCGAAAAATCTGCCTTCTCGCTCATTTGCCGGTGTATACATCAGATTTTTTATTTAATGCATATCTTTCCCACATTACAATTTGGAATTCAGTTAGCGGTAATTTGTGTGTATATGCAAAAGGTGGTATGGTTCCATCAGTAAAAGGTAAACTGTTAAAAACCAATTATCATCTGTTAAAATTTAACAAACCAAAACAAATCATAATGCGTGCTATAAACTCTGCCATTGGCATCAGCATTGCAGCGCTTTAATATCTTAGATTCGGTCAATCGTTGAGGGTGTATATTGAAATGCGGATATCGATGCGATTTCCCAGAGAGTCCCCTATCGTATAGGGACCGAACAATGCAGTTTTGCTAATAAAAGCATAGATCGTAAAGATTACGCATAAAGATACTTATGATGTATTGGAAAAACTGATTCCAAAGGTTACCGAAACACTAAGATTGCATTGCAAGTCTGTCTGGAAATTTTATCTTTCTTCCCTGAGATTTGAAACATATCCATTTGGGAGAGTTTTCAGGCTTCAGTTGGAGACGAAACATTAGTACACATAATATTATCAGTTGAAAGTACGCCTGAATCTGATAAGCCTATTCGTCTGAACCTGCAAATACGAACTTTCGAAATTCTTTGTCAACAAAAATTCGAAATTCCTTGTTTTGTCTGTTCTATGGACAATCTTATGAGAGTCAATGTATGGTTGACACAAAGACAGTTGCACAGTATAAACTCGCAGAAATACTTGTGAACAAGTTTTCAGCGAAGGATGCAAAAATATATTGTCTGATTCATGTAAAAAGTGTTTTACGGACCAAGTTTCTGCATTCTTTCTTTCAGTTTTACTCTAAAATCTGTCAGCCGGATGCATTGTGTTTTCCGAAGGAAACAAATCACTAGTTATGTCTATCATGCCTGAACATCGTTTTTAACTGAACGAGTTCCGAGTGAAACTTAGAAAAAGCTTCTGTCCGTTTGGGATTCACAAGATATAAGTGCGCTTTTGAGATATTTATAAAATACTTAATACTATTACTTAGGACAAGGACGACAGCTGTAGCTGTAATGAAATTTATTTCAATCAATTTCATAAGTTTTTAAAATAACTTTCTTTCGAATGATAACACTTATTTCTTCTTACATTTGGTGTACAATCAAATCTTGAAATCCTTCTGTTAGTAATGCCTTGCATACTGTTTTGATAATTATAGTGGTAGCGATATAAGATAGTGGACAAATACTTTTCAGAATGAGGTATGAAAAATGCCAGGATAGAAATTTAAGTGGTACATAAAGCTTTGATATGTTTTCATCAAGGTTATTCCTCAGGGAAAAGGCATTATGGCAACATAGCAAAGACATTATCGTCGGGGCAGGAGCTTGAACATTCCCAAATGACCAATGAACAAAAAGTTGCTTTTCATAGAAGGGTAACAGCCGAAAACATCGCAACAATAGCATCGCGGACGAAAACGTCGCGGAAACAACACAAGAAGAAACCTTCGTGGTGCAGAACATCGTGGGAGAAAACATCGTGGTACAAGATATCGTGGTCGGAAATAAAGCGGTTCAAAAACTTCAGTTTAAAAACATCGTTGTTGAAAATATCATGGTAAAAAATAAAGTACATACAAATCATCGCATGACGAAAACATTGCACACATGCGTTTTTTCAAATCTGATACTGACATTTTATGTAACTGACCTTCATCATAACTAACAAATTGACATCCAAAAAATTTATTTCACCCTCTCTTTGAGAATAAAGTGTGATTAATATGAAAATGTTAACCACACTTTAAGAATAAACAGAAACAAAACAAAATATAATTTTCACAATCAAATTAGCAAATGTAAAAGAAAACAATTTGATAATTAACTAAGCAATTTTTATAGAGGCAACCTTATGCAATTATTTATCTTCCTTTTTCTAAGCACTTTTAGACTGCATTTTTCATAAAAATTGTCAATAAAACTTTATAAAAAAAGGTTAATTTTTCACTGATAACTATGTAAATTTAAAATTAAGTTCTATACGTTGCGTTAATTTTCTATTGATTTTCAAATTTTAAATGCTTAAATTTATGGAAATATGAAAGTAAAAGAAACCCTCTTTCCTTCTTGCACTCCCAAATCATTATGCGAATATGCATTTACAACTTCTAAAACCTGAAAATGCATATGTGCGATGTTATTGTCATTCGTTGATTAGTAGATACTTTATTTTTTACAACAATATTTTCAACAACGATGTTTTTAAACTGCGAA
>KK122391.1:179746-217646 GCA_000611955.2 Stegodyphus mimosarum
TGAACCGCTTATTTTGGACCACGATGTTTTAGAACTGCGTTGTTTTTCGCTTCTCTTTCTTTTCTCCCACGATATTTTCTATCACGACGTTTTCGTCTGCGATGTTTTCGGCAGTCACCTCATAGAAGCAAGTACGCTTTATTTTATGGTGATCGGATTGTGGTGAGAGGAATTCTGTCAGCTTGAGTCTTTCTTCTAGAAATTTTCAAATTAAGATTATTTACTAAATGTTAAAAAATATACAGCTAAAATGCTTTGCGCTACGTTTAAAAACTGAAGAGTCATTTTAATTGGTATTGCGTAACCATGTTTTGTCATGGCATTTTACAAAATTTGAAAACATATTCATTTTTATTTTAGCGTTTAGAATACTCGTGCTTTTCTCTCCTTAATTTATGCTGTTGCGTTATACACAGTCCAGTCACATTAATGTGACCACCACGTACTTTCCATGTCAGAGTTAAATAACCAATCACAGAAGGCAGGTGGAGGCACAGTGCAGTTGAGCGTATATAAAGGGTGTGTGAGGGCTTCGGAAAACATTTCAATCGTTGGCGTAATGCAGAAACGAAGCGATTTATCCGACTTCCAAAAGGGCATGATCATTGGCTTTCGGGCCAAGGGTGGAAGCATTTCCGAAACGGCTGAGTTTGTGAACTGTTCGCGTGCCGCCGTGGTAAAAGTGTACCGTGCATGGCAAAATGGGACTGTCCAAAATCAGCGACGTGGCAAATGTGGTGCACCACGGGCCATAGATGACAGAGGCGAACGACGGTTGCGGAGATGCGTTCGGGCAGATAGACGGGCTACCGTTGAGCAACTGACCACCAAAATGAACCAAGGGGCTACCAAAAGTGTCTCCCAAAGTACTATTCAGCGAACATTGCTGCGTCTGGGCCTCCGAAGCAGACGCCTGGTTCGTGCACCTATGCTGACTGCTGTTCATCGACGGCGAAGGCTAGAATTTGCACGCCAGTACAGCAGCTGGACGTCCACTGAGTGGCGACAGGTTGCGTTTTCGGATGAATCGCGTTTTATGCTCCATCGGACAGATGGACGTTGGCGTATAAGGCGTGAAACCTCTGAAAGGAACCACCCTGCAACCATTGCCGGAACGGTCCAAGCTGGAGGCGGGAGCATTATGGTCTGGGGAATGTTTTCCTGGCATTCTCTAGGTTCACTGATCATTGTGGAAGGCACAA
Source organism: Stegodyphus mimosarum (assembly GCA_000611955.2). NCBI lineage: Eukaryota > Metazoa > Arthropoda > Arachnida > Araneae > Eresidae > Stegodyphus > Stegodyphus mimosarum. The sequence continues at coordinate 180,949 of KK122391.1, forward strand.
TGGATCAATACAAGTACGCATCTGTCCTTGCGGACCATGTTCACCCCTACATGCGCATTGTTTTTCCTCAGGATGATGGCATCTTCCAGCAGGACAATGCGAGGTGCCATACAGCTGCCAGTGTACGTGCGTGGTTCGAAGAGCACCAGGATGAGTTTACCGTCCTCCCCTGGCCAGCAAACTCACCTGACTTAAACCCAATCGAGCATCTGTGGGACCATCTCGATCGAGTTGTTCGCGCCATGGATTCTCAACCGCGTAATCTAGCGCAGCTGGCCACGGCATTAGAGTCGGCATGGCTCAACATCCCAGAGAACACCTTCAGGGACCTATGTGACTCTCTTCCTGCACGTCTCGCAGCAGTCCGCTCTGCGAAAGGTGGTTATTCTGGCTTTTGACAGATGGTCACATTAATGTGACTGGACTGTGTATCTGAGAAGGTTTTAGAAATATTGGCGGAATTTGTTGATGTGTACTTAGGCCTTTTCCAGGTTGTTGAAACAGGAACGATATTCTCAGAAAGTATTAGGTTTGAATTGAAAAACATCCTCTTTTCGTACGAAAGCGACTGCGTAATACATTAGTTTTGTACGATATGTCTTCTTCGTCTATCGCAGTTCTGATTAACTTAGCTCCTGTTTTATCTCTGTTTATTATAATTTTAGTAGGATTCACCTTTGGTAGTTGCTTCAAATTAAATCAAAACTTAACAATAAATGCAGAGATTTCTAAAATCGCACGCGTAAAATTTAGCTGCGACTTGTTAAATATAAACTTAAATAGATATTTAAATGAAAACTTACACAACTGGAGTTTAGTTTACAAAGAAGAAGAAAATTAACAACTAATAATTCTCCTATGCCATATACGGAATTGGGAGACCTTAGAATGAATATATGTGTGAAGATAAAGGTCATATCTTTAAAATGTAAGGGAAGAAATTAAAGCTAAAATTCTAAATATCATCCATGTGTTTTTAAATTCCTTCTTTGCCAGCATTAGATTGAGCTATTATTCACACAATACATGAATAAAATTAGGAAAACTGCCATGTATAGCCAGCTCGGGTAGAACTACCAATGTTCAGCGATTTTACTGCTCAACTGCTGTTGGGCCCTTTATCTAACAAGAGCTGATAATTTGGTACATCACGGTACAAACGAGAAATTCTGAGCTGGAAATTATGCTGCCTCCAGTGTTTGAACAGCGTTATTAATTATTATACTATTATTTTATTTTGATATCAAATCCATTCAAAATAATCATTTTTATTTAAAAAGCACAAAAAAGCACGGAAAAAATTCCTTAAAATATGTTTTTTTATTTACGTGGTTTTAATTACCTGTACTTTTCAGTATGTAATTCAATAAATTCATCACAAAAAAAAACTGTATGTAGAGTACCAACACTGAATAAATGAGGGTAAAAGTTTTTATTTTTATTCATAATATGTGTGTGTGAAAGATAAATATATAGCTGAGCAAAATATAAGTCCATTTAATATTGTGGACCAATGGTTTTAAACTGGTGACCTGCGGGCCGCATGAGACCTCCGAAGCAATTTCATGCGGCACCCAGATGTATTTCACGTTAATTAATCAGCATTATTATGAGAAACGTTTGGAGGAAGGTTTAAAATTTTAATGATTTGAGGTGCAATTATACATAATTTTAAGACACATGACATGAGTAAAGCTATAGAAAATCTACACATGGAGCTACACTGTGATTATTCTATTATATAATTTTTAGTCAAAGTTTTGAAGGTATAGATATCTTTAATATATTTTCATACTTGTCATAATGTAAATACCCTGAGTTACAATTTTTTGCGGTAAGAATAATCACTTTTTTGAGGGTACTGATATATGACATGTGAACAATCTTGTCGTTTTGTAAATGAATATTAATAAGCTTAAAAAAGAGATAAATTGACTCATGGACATTTACGATGCATGATGAAGATAATTTCTAGTAAATGTTCTCCAAGGTTACAATTTTTAGACAAACTTGAACGTCATGAGGTGTTATACCTGAAAGTTGTATGAAGAAATAAAGAAGTTTCTAACTATTTACATGCAAAAGGTACATTTTTTCATTTTTTCTATATGAATCAAAGAAAAATTTAGTAAAGAAACGAAAGAGAACAAGTTGTTATTATTTATTCTCAAGTTTGCCCCACTTAGGAAACGTTTCGTAGTTTGTTGCTTGTTTATTTTAGCTTAAGATAAATGTGAATTATTTAATGGGTTATTCAACACATTTGAATTATTTGAAATAAATGTCAGTCTCAAAATTTCACCTTTAGCTTAACAATGTTTGAATTACAAAGTGTAATATTCCAATTTCAAAATATAATTAATAAAAGTAAAAAAAAAACCTGAAAGGTTTAGATTTTAAATTACGTCCAAATGGGCGCTTTTTTTAACATTTTATGTGCTACCTTTATTTATTAAATATCACATAAACCACAACATTCAGTTCAAGAGCAATATCGCAAAATAATTTAAATTGAGCATATCTTTAAATGAGCGATACACACTCTCACACGCTGGAGATAAAAATGTTTTTTTCTGTACAACGTTGTCATTACTCGCTTTGAAATCCTTGAGTTTGTTAAAGTTTTAAAAATATGAAATCGATAATAAAACAAATTCCAAATTTTAAATTTGGTCTGAAAGATGCCCATATTCGCAGTAGGATTACGTCATTCAAAATTCGATGGCTCTAACTACAGTCGCTTTATCACAATGCGAGAAAGATGTATACATTTATGCACACTATTCATTATTTAATTTCTTTAAATATAATACAGGGCTGGAATATTTCGTGGCAACAGTTTGAAAAGGGAACTGACATTTAATGTTTCCGATGCAAAATGCCGAAAAGAAAATAATAGTCCTTCAATGAGCCTCTTTGAACTAAAAATTTTTTATTTTCTTAAATATATACAGACAATAAATAAATAAACAAATAATAATTAAAAAATAAAATAAAATAGAAAATCTGTCCTTCATTTGAGGGGGGATATTATCCGTCAGCGCAATCGAGATCGAGATTTGATCGAATATTCTGATCGAATTTCCGATCGAGTTCAACCCGCATTTAATTTGAGTTTGAGACCACTGGAGTAGATCATATGTGGAAGACCACCTTATTGGTGTCTAGTTGATGATAATATGTTTATCGTAAAATTGTGATAAATCACCATTTATTCTGTACTTTCAGTGCCATTATTTTACATTTTAGACACCTTTATGAAAAATGACGTCTATCCAAACCATATAAAATTTTACGAAATTACAATATATTAGCATAAAATAAATGAAAAGTTGCTGTTGAAAGAAGTTTTTGCAATACATATTTTGCATTATTCTTTTAAAGGTATTTTCCATAAACTAGATACTCGTTAAAGGTAAAATAATATTAAAAGAATCAAAGTACCTCTCAAATCAAAGGTAGGCAGTGCTAGCAGCAGCGCCATTCCATTCTTGGAATATCTAGTTCCTGTTGTTTGTTCTCTGTGAGGTAACATCCAAACTGCTGTGTTTGTTGATAAGAAAATTAAATTTTATTATGTATATTACGTATTACTTTAGCCTTGATATTCTTGCTTATTTTCGAGATCTGTTTTGATGAACTGCTCTCATATGCATTCATTTTATGCAGAATTTGAGCGAAATGGGTGAGATCAGAGTCATGTGCTCCCTTCTAAATTTAAATTTCCCTCATAAAAGCCTAGGTTAACTCTGAATATTCCAACAGCTATGTCCATGTATACAACTTACGACATGGATGGACAACAGTTTAATATTAAACACATTACCAAGAATTAACTCAGCACTAACACCATATGATCATAGTTCGTCATTCTTTTTCATTTAGTTACTAACTCACGTAAGTAATTCATTACAAATATAATAAAGGATAAAAACACGTCTTTATTAGCCCAAACAGCGTTAGCCCAGAAGGGCTATTAATTTCGTTTTGGCATTTTGCGTCGGTTCGCTGTAAATGACAGTTCACTTTTCAGATTGTTTCCACCAAATATTAGAGCCCCGTGTTGCATTTAAAAAAATTTAATAATGAAGAATCTACATAAATATATCTATGTTTCTCGCATTGTGATAAAGTAACGGTATCTAGAGTCATTAAATTTTGAACAACGTAACTCTCCACCAATTATGAGCATCTGGAAGCTCTAATTTTCAATTTAAAATTAGTTTTATTATCGATTTTATATTTTTAACACTTTAACGAAATTTTGATTAAAAAACTCAACGATTTCAAAGCGAGCAATGGTAACACTGTACGAAAAAAAAACATTTTTATCTCCAGCGCGCGAGACTGTGTATCGGAAATTCTAAAGATATGCTCATTTTAAAACTGTTTTCCGAAATTGCCGTTTAATTGAATTTTATGGTTCAGTTGCGAAGAAAATTATATTTAATAAAACACAGGAAAAGCTAAAAATTCTCCTGTGGCAGCGATGTAAAATCTAAAAGCTTTCAGATTTTTTTTTTAAATATTAGACTCCGTTATTTTAAGAGCGTCAAGATTACCTCCAAGTTTTAATCAAGAAAACCTTAAATTATATAGAAAACAGATTTATTTCTAGCACATAACTGCTGCCATGTTTCCACGATTACTTTTAATTACAACATCAAAAAGCATTTTATTGTCCAAAAACTTCCCTTAGGCAACTCATAAACGTACAGTTTTTAACTATTATCACTCGTATTAGTGAGCTGCTCAAGTGAGTGAGCATGATTAGGACTACGGCGCATAAGTGCCATTTGTTGATACTGTTTACATAACAGGAAATACCAAAGATGGTATTACGAAACACATTCTGACGTTGGAAGGAAATTTACTTCTATGTTGTGAAATATGTATTACTGCGTGTTTGTTCATTCAAGATATAAGAAATTTAGTCTTTAAACCTGAAGGTATATTTTTACTTTTTTAAAAGTCTACTTGTCTCATTACTTTGCTAACAATTTTTTACGCATTTTTACCTACATTATTGATGCGATTTCGAAACATAGCAGGAAAATAAAGAAATTTAAGAGCTAAGCATAAATTGAATAAATAAATTCGAAAACATCCTGCTAGTATATATTCATACCTCATTCGCGAAAACAGACTTTCAGAAACAAGATTCCTTACTTTCAACATATCGTTTGCCAATTATTCCTGCGATGTTTCTAAAATTCCAAGCAATGCTGGCGGGACGTTATAACAGTCTCTTCAGCGCAAATGATTTTCTGTGAATAAAAAGTGAACAAAATCATCTTTGTTCTTAATAGCCGAGGAATGAGCAAAGCTTAATTTTCACAGAGTGGATTCTGAATTTTATGTCACGGAATATTTTACATATGCCACATTATCATACCTACTGAATTGTTTCCTCAATACTTTCTAATATGCGCTATTTATTTCGTTTTGAATTACCTCTCGCCAATTTCCTATCTGAAAAACATACTAGTCTTATACGCATAGTTAAAAATTTGGGAACTATTTTAAGTTAAATTTCCTTCCATGCGTTAAACATCCCTATGGAAGGGAAAACATTTATTTAGCTCGTTTTTTTTTTCAAAATATGATATAAAAGGTGATTCCCGTTTTTTTACTCGCAACCTAGGGTGTCAGTATAAAAGATCTTCAAACTATGCTTGATATTTTTTAGTAACAAAAGGCCTGAAACAATCATATTTGCTCTTATGGTCGAGGCTATTTTAAGTTCGGTTCAAAACATTATTTTAAATTTACTGCAAATCATGAAAGGCTTGTATTTAATAATTTCATATCCTGTCTTCAAATATATTTTTATGGTAATTAAATAGGAAATGAGAATTATCGGCAAATTTAGTAATAAAGTGTTTCTTAATGTTTAAAATACTTAACAAGCAAATGCATCGAAGGTATGTTATATCTATATTTTTAAATTATTTTTTATAATCGAAATAAAGCTTTGTGTATTTCTATACAGGTAAAAATATCACAATATAGCCAGAAACAGTTTGAATAGAAATACAATTTTATATCTGTAGTATTTTAATTTCATATGACAACACTCCCAAAGAAAAATTCCTGATCAGAATATCAATCAACAGAGAGTTTTAGTAGAACACCAAATACTTGAATTAGTTGGAGCCACAACTCTTAAGAATCACCATAAAATTTGTAAGTTTTACTTCAGTTAACTTATTATATTAAATCTGCCTAATACTTCTAAATATTTTATCAACTCCTCTAGAAATGTAAGTTAAAGGAATTTTAAGTAACGAGAGGAAATGTAAGTTAGCAGATACTGTAGAGTTGGTAAGTCAGACGGTGGACATTACTATAGTTCCTAGAATTCACCTGCCTGGTAGCTGTGCTAGTTTCAGCCCAGTTACCTAGGCAGGTAAGTGGCTGTTGCTATATTTGTTGCCGACTAGCAGTTGGGCATAACTGCTTGGTTGTTTATTTGAACCAGATTTGAATGATCGACAGTTCTGAGTGTCCAGTTCACAATTCCGCAGTCGCGGATGCTGTTCACCTTTTTATTTCTCCTGCTATAATGGAGTAAAGGTATTTTACCTTCCTTCCAGCATGCCTTCATGTTGTAACGGTAGCCTACTCTCAGGTTCGAGTCAAGGCGAGGGCACTCCGCATTTTCTACTTCTTCGTCATCAAAAATAAAGTAATGACTCTAGAGTGGTAGCGAAACTAAAAGGTATAGAACAATAATTCATCATTACCAGGATTTGGTGACTGGGTTCCATAATACCTAAATGTCCTTTAAAAGGGGAAGTATATGAGGTATTTTCTCCCTCCTTCCGGCATACTTTCGTGGTGTAACGGTAGCACACTCTGCGTGTATTCGAAAAGTCCAGGTTCGAGTTCGAGCGAGGGCGTTGCACATTTTTCACTTCTCCAGCATCAAAAATAACTAGAGAAGATTATTTTTGTTTAAACGTTATTTGGAAGCTCGAGATCACATAATATTTTCTTTATAGTACACTCACGTTTGTGAAAATTGCAACACCAAGAAGGAATCGTCATAATTGAATGCAATTTAATACACAGTTGAGTGGTAGTGGTACAAATAAATGATTAAATGTTCAAAGCAAACAAACAAGAACAAGAGATCAGAATCAGTATTTTGTGTGGCCACCACGCGCCGCAATAAGTGCTGCTACACGACGTGGCATGGAGTCAAACAAAGTTTGAATGTCTGACTGAGGAAGAGCATTCCATATCGTTTGTACGCGTACCCAAAGTTCGTCTGCAGACGCAACAGGACGAGGATCACGAGCAAGACGCCGACCAATGACATCCCACACATGTTCAATTGGCGACATATCCGGGGAACCCGCAGGCCAAGGAAGAAGCTGTACCTGCTGCGCTGCAAAGAAGGATTTAACAATCCGAGCAGTATGAGGGCGGGCATTGTCCTGTTGAAATACAGCGCCTGGCAAGCTTTGAAGGAAGGGAACAGCTTCGGGCTGTAGAACTTCACGGATATACCGGTTGCTGTTCAGATTGCCCACAATTCGTAGCAATTGAGATCGTCTATGATATGCTATGGCGCCCCAGACCATAACTCCGGGTGTTCGTCCACTGTGGCGTTCGATAATGCACTCCGGAAGGTGGCGTTCACCGGCATAGCGTCTGACACGAATGCGGCCATCATGGTACCACAAATTAAAGCGGGATTCGTCAGAAAACACGACATGCTGCCAATCAGCACGCCAGTCTCTATGCTGATTGGCCCATTGTAGCCGCAGGCGGCGATGGTCGTGCGTTAGGGGGATCCTGTATAAAGGAGTCCGTGCGCGCAGTCCACACTGCAGCAGACGTCTACGAATTGATGAAGCACACAATGAAACACCTGTAGCTATTGACCACAGTGCTGCCAATTGTCTAGAGGAAGCTGTACGGTCCGTCCGCGCCATGCGGACCAGGTGTCTATCATCGCGAGCTGACGTCACATTTCGGGGTCCACTCCCGGATTTCCGAGTTGTCCGACACTCGTCCGTCCACTGCTTCCAAACGCGCATCACTGTGCTGCTGTTACGCTGCACACGAGAGGCTACTGCACGATACGACAATCCAGCTTCACGAAGGCCGATGATTCTCCCTCGTTCAAACTCTGTAAGTTGTTCAAATCTCGCTCTCTTTCGTCGACGAGGCATAAGTACAGATTGAGTTAACGTTTACCACTAGCAGATAACCACCGATAACCATACACGCCTCGCTACAGCCGTCTATTTATTCGGATCCATCAGCCGTTCAGAGGGCGCTGCTCAGCATACGCATGCGCTACGGATTTGCAATTCTAATCATTTGCATATCATGCGCTACTTTGCATTTCCTGAAAATTTCAGCTCACTCGCGTGAGTCCTTCATGGTGTTGCAATTTTCACAAACGTGAGTGTATTTTGAAATTTTGTTCTGCAGTTTTTTAAACTTTTGTTGTCTAAATTCTGGTTCCGCCTTTGAATTCTTTGCGTTTGTTTATACCCTGTATTTTGTTTTGTATGTTATCGCCTGAAGGTATGTTTCCAAAGGCATTTTGTATTTTGAATATAAATGAAAAACAATGTTCAAAAAAAGTCCAAAATCTGTGAGTCTACTATTCAGAATGGTCTAATATCCGGACCTCTCGAACACCAGCCAAAAATAAATAAATAAAATGATAAAAAAAATTCTCCTCCTTACAAAATCTAGGAATAGAGAATATAATACTCAACAAAAAGAAGCAGGCGGGCCGTAAATGGGATTTCTCTCCCAACTGAGATTTCTGAACGTGACTTTTAAAAACAGGCTGGCTAGGAAGGCGCACCAGTAACATCCATTGATTGGCGTTGCAGTGATGTTGACCAGAATCATATTTTCAACACTTGTATCGTGCGATTGGCAGAATCGTCGCTACCGTCTCCTGCAATTTCTGCGAGTCCCCAACTCCACTGCCCAGTACCTATATAAATTCTAAAATTTTTAATTTTTGCTGCTCGATGCTCCTTTAAAGTAAAAAATTTTGCAGCCTCTAAACTCGCTGCCCGATTCGATTGTGGCGCCAGTTCTGTTGGGGGTCGTGTTATTCTTCTATCTGATATATACCATAAGCAAAGCCGCAATAATAAGTCTGTTTTTCATTCCTCTATATTTAAAATTCTGAAAAGTGATGATGATTAAAATGAAGATATTTCGGAATCCTGAATCGCAGAAATCCCAGCAATATCGGATCTCGTACTGCAGTTTTTTAGTTTAGAATGTCTTATTACGTTTCAACCATGGTAACGCATGCTGCACAGAACTCGCGTCTATTAATTTAGTAGATTCTTCTGATCCCCTCTATGTGATGATGATGACACACGTCACAATCGCAAATGAGGTGAGAATCTGTACGATCATGAAATGCCTATTTTAAAGTAATAGTAAATCACGTTTAGAAATTGCTCTTAATTGGAAACATTTTAACTTACTCTTTGATATTGTATTTGCCTATTTTAACGTATACCGTATATTGCAAGCGTCCTCCAAGGAGAGGTGATTTATGTTTTGTTTTGTTTGTCACTACAGGCTTGTTTTAAAAACAAGTTCTCAATTCGCTTTGAAAGTTGCTACATTTAATTAGTATTCATAGAATCTGTATTAAAGGCGGAACAACAATTGCTAGGCCATTTAGAAGGCATAAATATGTTAAGGTAGATTTAATCTTAAAAATTCGAGTAGTTTTATAATTTATTAGTATTATTATTATAGGTTACCGTATTTACTGTAATGCAAGCATTTTTTTTTAAATTCCTACAAAGGATATAGAATGAAAAGTCGCTTTACACTTTAAAAAAAGTAACATTTTGCCATCAAAAATAAGGTATCTCATATTGTTGAAAAACCGGTTGAAAGTGAAGAAAAAAGTATGATGTACACAAAGAGGCCAACAGAATGAGGTTTTAGGTGCACTACAGCACAAAAATTCGTTTCATAAAAAATTTTAAAAAATAAAAAAGATATTATATGACCGTATTGAGGCAAGATGCACTTATTTCAGCATTTATTCAGGAGGTAAATAAAATGTAGCATGTAATTACTTTTATAAACAATATTTATGAGCTTACTAGATACTGATGATATGTCATTGTAAACTTGCATATTTGCGAGATGATATGAGTTATATCATTGGTATGCGTTATTAACATGTATTTTTGAATGAAATTAAATGAATCTTTTAATATGATTACTAGATCATAATAAATTATTTTTAATGTTATCTCAACAACTATATCATTCATATTCATCTAAAACTAAGTTAATATTTCTTAAAGATACATGTATTATAATATTTCAGTTTTTCACTAATTTAGTGAACGAAAACAATAAAACAGCGTGCATAATAAATGTAATAATCGTATGTGTAAACTCTAAGCTTTATCGTAAATGTCTGAAGAAATATAATAGGTAGATCAAACAGGGGGGGTCTCGATAATTAGAGCTCGGATAAATGAAATTTTGTATTTTTAAATTAGAAAGAAGCCCTTAATTTGGCCATAATTTTATACAAAATAAAACATGGAAAAAGGCTTCGAATGTCTTTTTATTTTATATTATACAAATAAAATAACTATAAGATCTTAATATAAGATATCTTAACTTTTAAAAGACATGCTAATGGCATATGCCTAACTTGCGTTAAAATAAATTATTTACCCGAATTTATTAAAATTCTTGAAATGAAAATGGTAGATATTTATCCCACTTTATATAGAATGTCTCCCAATAAATACGATAAAGAGCTCTTTGCAAGTTAATTGTTTCACACATTTCTACGCCTTACTTGCTTCCGAAGATGATTTAGAAAGTTTTAGCCTTGAATATATAACATTTTAGAGAATTTTTAACATAACACTTGTAAAGACTCTCCTGAAGACTATTTTCGAAGCTTAGACAAGTATATACAGGGTTACTCCACTTGCAGTGTATTCTTTAGGGAGGAAAACCTTTTAAACTTTCTTCCCGTATCATGTTCTGATCGAGATTAATTCTTGCTTAAAGTTCAGTGACTTGTCGTCTCATATTTCTGCGATGAAACTTGTTTTTAATCACTTCTTAATGAATATCTGAAAATTGAACGAAATTTGCCTCCCAGCTAATTGAGTCCGGAAGCCATCTCGAGTAATGGAATATTGCACATGTGGTGTCGTTTTTAGATATCACTAGTTGGACCCTTGCTAACAAAAGTTCGCGCAGAAATTCTTCAGTTTGTAATTTATTATGTATCGTGCATCCATTCAATAGGATATCTTACGATATTAACGTTAACATTTTTCTTGAAATTTTTTGTTCTTTGAGAAACTTTTGCCAGGTTTCGTTACAATATCTAGGGATTTACTAAAGACATAATATATGAGATGAATGGTGCAGAACTACAAAGCAAATGCTGTGTCCCCTGTGATTGAATTCTTCAATAAAAATAATAGACGATCCAGATTTGAGCCAATATTAGCATTTCTGATTTTTCTAAAATGTAAAATAACAAATAAAAAATATTCATTGATTTCATGATTTTTTTAAATATAAAATTCATTAAATATGCACATAGTATAAAACAAATAAAAAAACACACTGAAATGTAGAATAAAAAGTCTAAAATATTTATTGATTTCATGAATCTTTTCAAATATAAAATTCATTAAATGTGCACATAATAAAAAACAAATGGAAAACACATTCGAAATTCAAAAAGCCGTTATAAATTTCTTAGATATTGAAGTTTAACGCTTTCACAGAGGAATCGCCAAAACCCCCGAGTAGGGAGACGTCAGTAGTTCGCCCAACGCCCGAGTCCATTTTCTGCCTGGTGCTTTGCAACAACACGTTAGTAGTATATGGCTCATTGGTTCCCATAGTTATGCAAAAGAAGGAAAAATGAGGAAAAAAGTCTGAAAAGTTTCAGATTTTAAACTACGTCCAAAAGGGCTTTTATTAACGTTTTGTGTGTTACCTTTATTTATTAAACATCATGTTTTTCGCACTTAAACCAAAAAATTCAGTTCAACAGTAATATCGCAAAATAATTTTAAAATGAGTATGTCTTTAGAATTTCCGATACACAGTTCCGCGGGCTGTAGATAAAAAGGTTTTTCCCCCCATAAAGTGTTGCCATTGCTCGCTTTTAAATCGTTTCAGTTTGTTCATCAAATATTCATTTAAGTTTTACAAAATATGAAAGAGATAATAAAACAAATTCCAAATTCCAAATTTTGGCTTCCAGATGCGCATATTCTGATGTAAAATTACGTTACTCAAAATTGGATGGTTCTAGGTACAGCTGTTTTTTCACATTTGGAGAAATATACATACATTTATGCAGATTCTTCATTATTTAATTTCTTTAAATATAATACAGCGCTTCAAGATTTGGTGGCAACAGTTTGAAAAGTGATTCACACTTTTAATGTTTCCGAGGCAAATTCGAAAAAAAGAAAACAATAGTCCTTCGGGGACAAAGCTCCTTTGGACTAATAATGCTAAATGTGAAGAAAACAATTAATGAATATAAGCAAATCATTGAGAAAGCTCGCACCCTATGGAATGTGACTACAGTTCACTAAAACAATGATGACAGCATAACGGAAAATAGAAACTGATTAAAGTAAATAGCTGTCGTTGTCAAGAGAAAAAAAGAAGTTACTTCAGAGGAAAGAAATAGTACTTAAAGAAATTGCTACTGGATAAAATAAAGAAGGAAGTTGGTATTTTAGTTTCTTTTCATATTCTTAAAGAAATTACTTAAGACAGTGGAGATCTGCAATTGTTCTAGATTAATGATGCTTAGATTACAAGGTAAGGGTGTGTTGGATCTCAAACCCATCAACTAATGTGAAATATCATACTTGTATTTGCTTCTCCTCCAACAATTCCTCATTTTGTACCCGAGATAAATTTAATATGTGTTTTAGTTTTTAATTCGTATGTGGTACAAGCCAATGAAGTAGAAAAAAAATGTCTTCTATTCTTTCCCTTTGAACGTCATTCCGAAGTGTTGCATTAATTATTTTTCGTTTTCAGTTTTATATTAAAAAGCCTAATGATTTAAACCAAAGCTGTAGCAGAACTACTGAAAGAAGTTAAAATAACAAATCTGAATCAAATAAATCCAGTAATACCAACCTATTTTAATTAAAAAAAAGGAAAGAGAACAGCTAATAAAATCCCTCTGCACCTGAATTAAAAACATCTTGAAACGGCACAGTAAATAACAAGCAAGAAAAGCTGGAAAAGAATATTTTTTTAACTTACTGTACGTTTCATTCTCTTCTGGTGAACACAGAAACTCATAAATATTTTTACCCACAATGATATACTTCTGAGTACGGGTGATGGCAATTTATGACAATATCACTTTTTTTTTCTTACTCACTTTTTTAAATATATTTCAATACCTTTAATCATATATTAATTTTAATGAAGTTGACAGTGAGGTATTTCTTTTCAATGCTTTAATAGTCTTTTTCATATATGCATAGATATTTAGATGTCACTGACACGTGCTCACCATACAGGAGGGGGGGACGTGTTTTGGCGCCTGTTTTTAGTAAACGAATGGCATTAGATGTGTAAGGTATTTATGTTAATTAACCAGTTATTTTCTGTTATGAATCTGCACTGTTACTTCTCTCTTTCTATTTCCTGCCAGAAGGCAAATTTAGCTCGCGTGAGGGTTTGAGAATGGTTTAGTCAGAGCGTGTTCTGCCTGCTGTATTCTACCTATCCTAAGATAAGCATTCTTGTCTACGGCGTTGCGAAGCATTGTGTCTTCTATTCTCGCCAGTAGAGCCGTCACGCCGGTTTAGGGCAAATGACAACTTACGCTTTTAAAATATCTCTGAGTATCCTTTCGCTAATAGCTACTTAGATTTAGCTCAATTTTAAATTCTACTTTTTCAAATCACGCCATAAATTCTGCCTGGTTTGTAAGCAGCAAACGCGCCTTTTGTTCTACTTAGTTTTAAATTAAAAGGTCTTTTAAACCATTCATAAATTTTTGTTTGCTTATCAATACATAGCGATAAGTCACTTAAGTAGGACCCTTGTTACCAAAACACATGATCTCTACAGGTGTAGCAGCTTAGGTTTGATTAGTAAGACTGGCAGTTTGGAGATTTGAAGAATAGAAAAATCAGTTTAATGTGAGTGTTATCAATATGTTAAGTGTTATCAATCAGTTTAATGTTTGAGTGTTGTTTTGCACTTTATTCTGAAATTCATTTACAAAAGTGAGGTGCCAAAATCTGAATTTTATTTCAAGAAATTCTTAGAAAACGAGCTGTCTGTTATTAAATTTTGATTTCGTTTTAGTAAGGAAGTTTCAAATCAAAGCAAATAACATTAATTCTTCTGTGAAAAATATAACTTAAAGATTGCAAAATGCCACTTTAAAAATTTATTCTTAACTGTCTTAATTTCTCAGATTTTCCGTTAAAATATGTCGTTTTTATTTGTAATCAGAGCAGAAATTGATTAAAGAACATTAAAAAACAGAAGAATTAATACAGCACTTTTTTATTACTCTTACCTTGTAGGGTTTCCGTTATTTTGCATAACAGATTTATTTTAATTTTGATACCTTTCCTGAAACTCTTAACTTCCCCTAGTATTTTCTCGCCAGGATGTAAATTTAAAGTTAAGTAAATATTTAAACGGGTACCAGCGCACGTTTCGTTGCTCTCTGTTACGCTAGTGAGCCTTTTGGCCATTTCGGATTATCGTTACGCCTGTTAGGTTTTTGTGAGTCAACCTCTTACGTGTAAAATAACTTGCTAATCCAGCACTATTCTATTTTAAATTCGACTTGAATTGTGTTCTACATTAAGTTCTCACCTCAAGTTGACGGTGTTTTGTAAGGCATGAAGATCGTGCCTTTCTGTTAAACTTGATAAAGGGTTACTTTTCAATAAATAATAGAATTAATAAAAGGTTACCTTTCATCCTTCTTCTATGCCGGTAATTTATTCACGCCCGTGCAAGAATTCGCAAGGTTCATTGTAGGATCTAGATTTTATTGTAGGATCTATGATGTGGAGTAGTAGATACAGATCTTACAAACCGTCTTAACCACGTTTCTCAGATTTGCGGCTAAAATATGTCTTTTGTATTTCTTATCAAAGCAGAAATTGATTAAAGAACATTAAAAGACAGAAAAGAATTAATACAGTACTCATTCTTTACGGTTTTTCAGATGGTCATATTAACTCAATTGCGAAGTCTCCACTTAAAAATCACGTCTTGTATATACTAACCTTAAATAGGATTACCGGTTTTTTACTCTCTCATTTACTATCACTAAATTAAGTTCTTCTCATTTGTTTATAATAGGAACACTAGTATAAGAAACAATAAAAGCTGTTTCTTATTGCAGAAAAAGCAATAATTAGACATCTATAGACTTCAATAGATCTCTGCATTTCAGGAAAATTAAAGGCAACAAACGAAAGCCTAAGGTGATTTCTACTCAACTTTTTGCAACGGTACTTCTTAAAAGCAACACTCCTTTAATATAATAAAGACATAAATGAAAAAGTAAAGGCTGGAAACTTAACGTATTTTCTGTCAGATCTTGTAGTCTGAAGAGATAATTTTTAAAATATCTTGAATTTATAGAGAGTAATTACATTCTGTTCTGTTAAAAGATGGCATGGATATTAACAGTAGGGAAAAAATTAACAATACTGAAGGCTTAACAAATCCTAGATTTGTGCAAAACAATCTGAAAACAGTATGTCTAACTGTATCATACTGCTCTTAGACATCAATAATACCCTCACGCTATGGCCCTAAATGATGAATGCTCAGCATTTCCTTCTATGAATTCTGTGTTTTTGAAAAGTTTTATTGTATTTTAATGGAAGATATTTTAATGCTTTCTATATCATTAGAACGTCATTCATAAATTCGTAGCTAACACATTTCGAAGTAGCATGTGACTATTAATATTATTACACTAATTCTTTCTCATTACATAAGCTTTTCCAAATTCAGAGAATCAAGAAAATATATAAAATAATGTATTGTTTAATAAATGCATGAAAAATGCAAACTTTTGTAATTTTAAAAAAGAAAAATTCATTTCATAGTGTAAAATAAATACACTTTTATTTCTTTTCTATTTACATTTAGATGACGGAACAGAAGTATATGTGCGTGACAAAACTCACCTATATCAAGTTTATGCTCCGGAAAAATCTCAGGTTTTCCATAAAATTCACCCAATTCTTTCCTTCCACGTCTTAATGATGAAATATTTTCACTAGAGGATCAACTAATTAGGCCCAACGGTATACAAAGAGGGTGATAAATCCTACATCGCTTCTAGAGTGCGCGATAAAATAATTTACCTGATTCGGACACAATCCCAGTAAGGGAAAAAATATGGACAACTTGACTGCCTTAATTTATCACCTCGTGTGGACCGGGTCAGCGTAATTGCACCAGAGGGTATTACACCGTTATCATCGGACAGGTTTGCGGAAATGGATGGTCAACAATACGATTTGTTAAACTTTTTCCATGTTCCTTTCTTCGCTTTTGAGCAGTGACTGTAAAGTTCGAGATCTATTGCATTTACGTTTTGTAAAATTGATTTTGATTACCTCGCAAGTTACATTTTTAATTTTTTATTTGAAGTTCAACTCTTAAAATAATTACATTTAATATATTTTTTTGTCTCTTACTTCGAATAAATTCGAGAGAACTTTATGAAAGTGTCTACTGTGCTAGAATTTGCGAATAAATTTATTTTTATGAATTTATTTCAGTGTTGTCGCCAAGTATGCAATTACGTAATAAAATTTAAGTAAAGATCTTGTGTTAATAATGTAGAACGTGAAGTCAAATGTTTAAGAAAAATCATATAAATAATAAAATGTGTAGATATCCGGGAGGGATTTTCTAAATTTCTAGTAATTAAGGTATATATATGTATTTGTTTCGTTAATTTTCATTAGTATTACAATGTAGTTTTCCAACGTAATCATCGTTTAACTCAGTAAACTTATTCCAAAGGAAGCTAATTTTTTTATGCCGTCCTCAGGACTTTTCGGTGTCTTCTCTATCCACCTAGTTAAGATTATGTTAAACTCTTACATCACGTCAACCACATAAGTTTTTCTGCAAATGTGGGAACAAATGTGGATACAAAATCCTCGCTGCAGACTTTGGACAATTTCTGAAATTCTTGCATCCTCTTTTTCACACACACACACACACACACAAAAAAAAAAAAAAAAAAAAAAAAAAAAAAAAAACTGTTCACATCTTCCGTGGTTCCAGAAACAATGCTAAACAAAAAATGTGCCTGTATCAATCAAACTACTAAATCGGGCTAAACACTACTCCACGGATAGCTGCATAAAAAAGTCGAGGTTTGGCTGTGCCCTATAATGTTGTCTATAAGTTCTAGGAATTAAACTTGATCCCAGCTCCTAGAACTTTGGGAACACCATACGTTTATACATACAAGTTATTCTGTAGCGTCTGGTAACAACGTTAAAGCAAGTACAGGTGCGACCGAAATAAGTAGATTTTGTAATGGAATACGTGCGCGGAAGTGAGGTTTTTAGTTGAAATTCTTGTGATCGGTAGGTGAAAGTGGACTGCTGTCTTAAATTTTCATTTTCATTGCCGATTTCGATGGGTATGCTTTGCTGTATGAATTTGCTGATGCATTTATGGGTGGGGGCGTGAACGAAAACGAAGCAAATGTATGAAGTGAAATATTCTGAGTAAACAGCTGCTGAAACTCCAAGTACTCCAGTTTATGAACCGAAAACTGTGCATAAGTAAATCTTGTATTACTCTAGGCAGGCACTTGTTGTAAGAATTTAAATCAGCTGAACATTTGTTTCTTTCGAATAGATCTACCATTTTTTTTAAAAAAAGCACCTGCGGTGTTATTGTTTTTTTTTTTTGGCCCGTATTGCTTTTCAAATGAAAAGATGTTTCCACCAAGTATTATCGCCATGGTTTACTTTCAAAGCTATGCAACTGCGAATTAAAAAAATCTGATGTGTGCACCACATGACTTCCTTGCACGGATTATTAAATTATACGCATTTTTTCATGCATTTCATTTAAACGTATTAGACTGAATTAAATCTACTTCGCAGATAGCGCATAAATCACAATATGATAAATGCACTCTTTAAAAAACAGAATATTTGTTTACCATAGACACATTCTGACGCTAGGTTCACTTAACAGCGTTACATCTCATTCATTTTATAACTGAGAATGCACAAAAATTATGTATATCATCTGAAGAATTATCTAATTGTTGCCACATGTTCTATTCAAATACTATAATAAATCTAAAGCGATGTATAAAAGAAATTAAAGAAACAAAAAAAGAAGCTGTTTATCACAGACGATCCAGTATTTCTCATTCAGTTAATTCAGTTCTCACTTCGCAACAAGGCAAAGATACAAAAAAAACTCAAATATCTATATTAAAAATTATGAAGTAAATCTTAAAGACTTACTTGTATTTTCACGAATAAATTCCAGAATGGGTTAAGCATGATTTAATTTGCAATAATGAAAGAAGGCGTTATCTCTGTTGTTGCGAAGTTTAGTTTCTCTAGATCGGAACAAATCTACTATTCTGCTAAGTTTCAAATGTAAACAAATATGGCTGCTGTTAAAACAAAAGTTAGGCTTAGCCGCACTTAAACAACTTTTAAATTGTTGCTAATTCTACAACTATAACATGTAGGTTAACTAAGGGCATAAAAACCTTAACCGGAAGATAGAAACAACATAATTCAATCATATTTAAAGCAAAAAATGCACGATTTACAATCATATAAGAATAAAGGAACTGAGCTCACTGAGCCGAAAAGTATAATTTTGGTGCGGCGGATTGCAACCAAAATAGGAGGTGTACATCTACATGTTATAGGAGTCCTATGTACATAATTTCAAGGTTCTGATGCTACTCGTTTTTGAGTTATAAGGTATGCATGCATACATAAGTACGTACGCACAGACGCTACAAAAAATTTCTTTATTCAAATCAGTTTTATAATTTTTTGGGAAAAAAGAGGCCTTTATTCTGTCCTTACGTACAGATGTCACGGAAACATCATTAAATTGCATTCGATAGATGTCAAAGTTGATATTTTCTTTGAAATATTATACGCGAAATTTTTCGGGTTTACAGAACTTCCTTTTTACTTCGTACAAGGAAGTAAAAATGTATGGCAACACAATTGAAAGGATGCTGGTAACAAATGTTATGGCCATGTATTATTTTTAAAGAAATATAATAGCAACTAGAAAAAAATGTTTAGCAACACAAATAAATAGGCGTTGCCTCCAAATTTTATCACCATGTATTATTTTTCAAGAAATAGTGCAGCGAATATAAATGTAATGTATGGCAGCAAAACACCCTAAAAATATGTTCTAAATATATACCGGAAATTCTGAAAATACGTTGCTTTTAAAAATTTCGTAGTTTTGCTATTGAATTTTATGTGACGTAAGTGCGAAGAAATTGATATTTAATACTAAAATTAAAAAGAAAAAAAATTGTGTTATCTGGATTGAGTGCAAGAGTAGACTGGTAAACTGCGAGCTTTTAGAAAAGAGAATATAAAGATTGATGTGAAGATAAAATCTTTTGTTTTATTTATTTATTTATTTTATCTATCTGGTAATTTATCTGTTGTTCATGCATTCCTCTTGTGCCATTTCTGCGCACATATTCCATTACGAATGTTTACTTGTTCACATCTACCTGCCTTTTACTTTTGTCGATTAAATGTTATAAAGTGATTAAAAACTAAGCGATATCAAAACATTAAAGCAATTTTGAAAAATTATTGCTTTTTCAAAAATCATCGTATATTTTGAATTCTAAACAAGACATTTGGCCGAAATAAATTTCATTTAACTTCAATTTTCTTTAAACAAACAGAACTCCTAAAACTAATGTTTAAACAATAAATATTGTGACTTTTATGTCTAATAGAATCAATATATCAGTTAAATTATCTACCAGAAAATATTAATAATAATAAATGAAACAGAACCACAGCTTCAGGGCAATCTTCTTCTTTACGCAAAATATTTGGATTTATTGGATTGTTCAAGATACACATAAAGGAAAAAATAAAAATGAGCTGCCTCCCGTTCTTCGGCATTTGAACATCCAGCTGCTACATTTAATAAGCCATTTATGGGTCCTTCAAATAAGGAAAAATTCTTATGCTAGTATAAAGCAGTTGTTAAAACATTCTATCTGATTTGGTATTTAAAAACTATTTATTTAATTTAAAAATTTTGCTATGGTAGAAGTGGAGCGTGACATTTAATCCAGGCTTCAGGTCTAGACATCGGTATTTAATTTAATGCAAGAATTTTCTTAAAATAATTTTTAAAAATCTGAAAACTTTCAGATTTATATTACACTCGAAGAGACATTTTTTTTTCATTTACACATACATACACGTTTCGAGAGCATTTCGACTAACGCCTCTTTTGGCTAAAAATACATAAAAACAGCATATCTTTAGATTTTCGATGAACAGTCTCGCGCTGGAGATAAAAATATTTTATTCCCTACAGTGTATTGCTACTCCTTGCTTTGAATCGTTGAGTTTGTTAATAAAAAATTCGTTAAAGTTTTAAAAAATGCCAAACAGATAATAAAACAAATTTGAAATTCAGATTCTGGCTTCGAGGTGACCATATTCGAGTGGAGGACTAGATTATTCAAAATTTGATGGCTCTAGGCATCGTTGTTTTTTCACAGTGCGAGAAACATACATACATTTATGCAGATTCTTCATTATTTAATTTCTTTAAATATAATACAAGGCGGTAATATTCGGTGGCAAAAATTTGAAAGGTTGTAAGGTTTATCCTAAGTTTATTAACAGTTATTTTAAGTTTTGTATCTTTCCTATCTTATTCTAAATTCAGCTTGCAATTTCCTGCCCGAATGTCAATTCAGAAACACAGTTAATGCTAATGAGAAAGAGTACTATTTAAGTCGTGACATCACCGACTTCGAGAGAGAGAGTCTGATTCCCTGACTTACGCGTGTTTGCCTTCTGGCTACGTCTCTCTTAGCTGTTACTACGCTCGGCCATACCTTAGGCCCTTGCTTGGCTTCGTCGATTTAATTAATACTTAGGGGCCAACTAGTTAGATTCTGATAGTTTCGGCTATACCTTTCAAATGGTTTAATTAAGCTAGTTTTAGTTTAAATTATTATTATTTTAAGTTCAAGCCCGAGTGGCGGCTTCGTGTAAAGTTCCAAGTAGGAACTGATTGTAAATATTCTGAAAAATAAAGGATTAAAACCCTCTTTAAGTCTTACGTGTTCTGTTCACACACTTAAGCGATTATTCGCTTGTTAGTGTTCGTGGGGTTCTAAGTTAGAACTTTAGGATTAAAGAGTAAAACCCCACAAGGTGATACACCCGTTTATAGTGATTCAAGGCAACATACCATTTCGAGACTAATAGCCCTTCTGGGCTAACACCCTTTGGGGCTAAAAATACACAATACTTTACATATAAAAGCATCAGTCGCATTATATTAGAATGGTTTTCAGATACATGCAGATGTGTTAAAGGAAAAGAGAAAAAATTGGTTCATATTTGCCTCACAAATAATTTTAGAATTTTCTTCGACTTTAATAGGAGAAAAGACAAGGAATAAAATGAAAGAAAACCACATTTTCGTCGTATTATATATTCATATCTCTATAGGCCACATAAATAGTCTAGATCCTACTAATGAACCTGCCAAATTCTCACACAGGAATACCAGCGCAGAAAAAGGGTGAAAAAAATCCTTTATTATTTTCAACTATGGACAGAAAGGCACTTATTTCATGCTTTACGATAACACCGACAACTTGCGGTGAAACTTAAGCATTCTTACACAAATCA
The DNA here is from genome assembly GCA_000611955.2 of Stegodyphus mimosarum. Taxonomy (NCBI): domain Eukaryota; kingdom Metazoa; phylum Arthropoda; class Arachnida; order Araneae; family Eresidae; genus Stegodyphus; species Stegodyphus mimosarum. The sequence goes on from KK122391.1 coordinate 202,902, forward strand.
ATTGAAGTCTAAAAAAGAGTAATGCTGGACTAGCACCTTAAGTTACGGCTAACTAGGTTAACTCGATAAACCTACCAGGTATGTTAATTATTAAAATGGCCAAAATACATATCGGCAACTCCGCATAACAGCAAGTTCAGCAAACGAAACAAACGCTAGCTAGCGAAAATACGCTCTGAATAAACTCCACGAGTTACCCGTTTAAATACTTACTTCACTTAACTTTAAATTAGCGTCCAGGCGAGGAAATGCGAGAGGGGAGAAGTTAAGGAGTTCAGGAAAGATAATAAAAAGTCGAATAATTGTTTATTTGAACTAAGGGAAATTCTACATCTCTTAAGAGATTAAGAACATTATTAACAACTTCCATTCTGTTAAGAACTGCCTGCGACATTTGATGAATTTTTATTACAAAATATATTTAAGCTGAAAATATAATTAATATACAGCTGTCGTTATATAGCGAATATGAGACTTTTCTAGAAAAGAAAATTGCTTAAAATACTTTACAAGCTTCTGGAATAAAAGAAGGGTTAAAATGCAATCGTAGACAGATAATAAATATAAAATCAACTCAAATTAAAGCAATACTTAAAATTTCAAGTAGGTTTCTCCAGAACTTTTAGAAATCATCAGACTCATTATAATAGATGACTTCTAAATTGGTTCTGTCCTTAAAATGTCTTATGGCAACACTGAAAAATCAAAGTAAGGATAGTAATAAGTATAGGTTATGTGTGGTAGTGGTCAGCTGAAACCTGAATTACAAACAAGAGATATATACAGTTAGAAATCGGTTAGAATTATGATCTTGTAGCAAAGATCCTATCCGAATGTGACAGAAAAGTCTATACATTAACCTTTTCCTTTTTTCCTTTTGTATCAACATATGCTTGAGATTCAGGTTATTTTAACTCTACTGGAGATAAAAACGAAATAGTAATTGGATTTTTTTCTGCTGATTAGTCTGCCAAGACATTTATGTAAAAACGTTTAAAGTATTAATTTAGAATAATATTTCCTAATTCTTAAAATAGTTTGGAAATTTCACTTATTCGAAGTAAAACTCGTATAATTTTTCTTTAATAAATACTTTACTTGTAATATATTATTTGGAATGCACCTTTGAATCGATAAGTCATAGCATAAGGACAATCGAATTTTTAAAGAAAGGAATTTGGGAACGTCTGGGTCATCGGTAATCTAACTACGTAATATATTAATGGCTTATTTTTTTCTATGTAAAGTTATAATGTGTGTAAAATGTAGATGCATAAATGTTATGCAGTTTATGAAAGGGTAATAGCTGAACTATGGTTAAACCTTATTTCAATCAAACTGATAAAAGACTGAATTCGCTAAACTGAAACTTCGATTTTGCTAAAGCTCCTTGATCATAGCAGAGTTAAATGGGAAAGGAGAATTTTGTGATATTAGTCTGATGTTCTATTTTGACATTCTAAAGATGGAACTATGTTTTTGGTTCCAAATCAAACTAAAACCTAAAAAAATATTTTAAAAAAAAAATAAAAATAAAAGTAAAAAATGTGCTGCTGCGTAATACCTATTTATTTTCGCAACATAAATATAAATTCGCGTATAGACATGCGTTTACAGATATGTACATATATGTAATATGTATATATGCGTTTGTTCATTCACGCGCATAAAAGCCACATACAAAGTGCGTTAAATGATGGAAGGTTTAAGTCAAATACGATAAAGTGAGAAGGAGATGTCATAGTTATTTCCAAGTTTAATAGGAAACGTAAGAAAGAAGAAAGAAGATAATAAAAAATAAACGAAAGAAAAAGCTGAAATGAAAAAAAAAATCTTGCGGATATGTTCATATACAACGTATAATATTATAATTATATATGTTTGTCACAATGCAGCATTTTATACGCGTGCATTAAAAAATTACGAAGCATTGTAAGGATTTTTTTCCTCCAAATGGACGAACTCCTCCTTCTCAAGCAGTTGTCGAAATTGCCGAAACCCTCCGTCCTTTAGCTATAATGTTATGATATTATTGTCCAACATGGTGTAAAGCACTATGGTGGACAATAATATCATAACATTGTAGCGTTAACACCGAGTAATTAAACATTAACATGGTGTAAGTGTAAATACCTCCATATGCTTTTTAGTAGCTGTAACCCATAGAGCTACTAAAACATATGGAGGGGAATTCACACATACGCCAGCGAGGAAGAGGAGACACATACAAGCAACCAATCCTTACGCGGTGTTCGAACTCGGAGTATGGCCTCCGCTAACAAATAACCCATCCAAGGCAACAGCATTGCAGTGAGAAAGTGCAGAAATTAAGAGGCAAACTGTATAAGATGTTTTTTCAATTTTTTGAAAGCAATAAGAATTTCAATAAAGAAAAGATTTACTGAAGCTGTATTAGAAAACATATTTAAGCTGAAAATATAATTAATATGCAACTGTCGTAATATAGCGAATATGAGATTTTTACAGAAAAGTAGCAGCTTCTTCCCAGGTATTATTTTTTCCCAGTTCCTTAATGATTGTGTAACTAAGCGAAACTAATTATGTTCATTACACTGATTAAGATTCAATTAAAGAATTGTTACCAGTTTAACAAATTGCTGATCTTAGACTAACATTTGTTGAGGTTGATAACTTTTTCTGTTAAAGAGATGGATTTCGTATTAATGAAAGTGCAGTACGTAAATTATTCATTTATTATCGGAACAAGAGACATGCGCAGAAACAGCTTCCTTCGACAGTTCTGAATTGGAAACTGAAAACTCAGTAGCATATGACATCTAAAACTGAAGATGCATAGGACAATTTTAATGCAAACGACATAAAAGTTGTAAGGTTTATCCTAATTTTATTAACAGTTATTTTAAGTTATGCTTCTTTTCTATTTATTCTAATTTCAGCTTACAAGTTCCTACTAGAATGTTATTTCAGAAACGCAGTTAATGCAAATGAGTAAGAGTACTATTTGAGTCGATGTTTCGCTGACTTCGGGAGAGAGAGTCTGATTTACCTGACTAGCGTGCGTTTGCCTTTTGGCTACGTTCTCTCTTAGGATATTACGCTCGGCCGTACTTAGCGGGCCCTTGCTTGGCTTCACCGATTTAATTAATATTTAGGGGCCGACTACTTAGAATTCTGATAGCTTCGGCTATATCTTTCAGATAGTTTTAGTTAAGCTTAGTTAGTTTAGTTTCATGATTATTTAAGTTCAAGCCGAAGTAGAGGCTTTGTGTATACTCCAAGTAGGAGTTGATTGTATTTATTCTGAGAAATAGAGGGTAGTTAACCTTTCTTAAGTCTTACGTGTTTATTCTCACATTTAAGCGATTATTCGCTTGTTAGTGTTTGTGGGGTTCTAAGATTGAACTTTGAAATTAAATAAGTAAAACCCCACATCTGGGGCCCGAAGTTTTGTTAACGAACCATGCCGCTAGGTACTGAAGATTTTTCGTTGACCCCTCCCACCTTTCAGTTCCCTCAGCCACTACCAATCTCCATGGAAGGAATCGGATTTATCATGGAAACTATAAGAGCGGCGATAAAGCCAACAGCAACTTCTGATGGAAGAGGATCCGTAATGACCATCCTGGAGCAGCTGGAGTTGCACTTCACATTATATCCTGTCAACGAGTCGCTGAGAATTATCATCGCTACGACGAATTTAAAAGGTCAAGCCCTCAGCTGGTACAAGAATATCGGGAAGAGTTTGTTGGGGGATCCAGGATCCGGAAATTGGGAAAATTTTAAAAATTAGCTATTCAAAGTATTGCCATTTGTAAGAGACCGCGCAAGACTGGAATCTGAATTACTGAGAAAATATCGAATTAATGTTGACGAGTTAACGGACTTCATCTTAAGAAAGATCCATATTGTCAAATTATTATATGGAAAAAGGCCCGAAAAGGAAATCATTGAAATAATTTTTCCGTGGTTGCTTCCGTCAATTCAACCTTTTTTAAAGTTAGAAATCCGCAAACGCTGGAAACCTTATTCGAACTAGCTATGAAATTTCAGAGTAGGCGAACGGACGAAAACGCGCATGCGACAATTTTAAGCAGTACTCAAGGTTTCACGCTCAGATGAAACCTCAAGGTCAGCAAAATTCCTAGTGGGAAGAGGGAAAGGTAACAAAGCCGGATAAGAAGAAAACTTGTCAGACCAAAGCGTGGGGAAATAAAAAGCGGTTATACCAGGGTGTTGAAAAGAATAATTTAAACTAGTCACGGTGATCAGATGGAGGGTAAAGTCACCGTGTCAGAAGGTAAATCCCTCAGAAATCAAACTGAATGCGGTAGTCGTACAAAATTTGGCCTTGCCAAAAATCCAGATACCGATCCGAATCCCGGGGCTCAAAGAGTCTTCCTGTCGCAGGATTTTTAAAAAGCATTTTCGTCGCTATAGGCTGTTTAAGACAACCGGCAATGGGTGATTGCTGTCCAAGGCAAGCAGTGTGTCTGTTTGGGAAAAGTTGGGCTGCATGTTCAAATAAAAAACGAGGTGCAGAAAATAAACTTTCTTGTGGTAAAGAATTTTCTAACCGCAGTCATATTGGGGGTTGATTTCTTACGCACCGCTAGCGCAAAAAATAATTTTAAAGATTCTACCTTAGGTCAAGATGGACAAAATTCAAGAAGAAAAAACCGCAGTCCCGGAGGTGAATCTAAGTCACCCTGAAGAAGGAGAAAAAGAAAAAATTCAAAAATTAATTAGAACATCAAGAAATTTCTCAATTATTTGATGAAAAACCTGGCTTCTGCCAGATTGTCTCGCATAGCATCGATATGGTAGTGAGCCCCCACATCGTTCAAAATCCTACAGATACGATCGGGTAAAAGAAGACATTTTCGAGCAACGCATTAAGAAAATGCTCGAGGATAAGATAATTATGCCAAGTACCAACTCCTATGCTTGTAGTTTTATGTAGAAAGAAGAATGGACTGCCATCCGCAAATCCGAACGCATGGAGGTTCGCAATTGATTATCGAAAGTAAAATAGTATAACGAAATACACCACATATCCCCTCCCGATAATAGATGAAATTATAAGAAAAATTCCGTCGGCTAAATATATGACCACTTTAAACCTGACGTCAGGGTATTTTCAAATTGCAGTAAAAACCGATGATCTCGAAAAAACAGCTTTGATTACAAAGTCAGGCGTGTATGCCTTTTCGAGAATGCCGTTTAGCTTAAGCGGAGTTTCGGCTACATTTCAAAAAGTTATGGATATTATTTTAAGGCCAGTCTTGGGAAAAAGTACAGTCATCTATCTCGATGATATTATTGTGACAAGCGAAACCCTAGAAGAACACATTAAACATTTAGAGGAACATTTTACATTATTAAATAAGGCCGGCCTGAAAATTAATCCAAAAAATTGCAAATTTGCCGCAAAGGAATTGAGATACGTCGGCTATAAAATGTCGAAAAACGGATCCAAACTGACAACTCTTAAATTTTAGAGATCAAAAGTTATCCACCGCCAAAATACGGCTAAGAAATTATCATCCTTTCTGGGAATGTGTTCCTATTATACAGTATTCATTAAAGATTTTGCAAAGATAGTTGGACCCTTGAAACGAAACATGGACAGCGGAGGCTAGCACGGCGTTTGAGGAATTGAAACACGCCTTAATTAACGCTCCTGTTCTTAAATTCCAGGAAGGGGATCAAAATTTGAAAATTGCAGCAGACTCGTCAGACTACTCGGTTGGCGCAGTTCTTTCCCAAAATGGGCGCCAAAAATAGCTTTTTTTTAGCAAGATAGCTTTTTTTTAGCAAGATAGCTTTTTTTATCAGAACGCTTAATCAAATTCATCGAAATTATACCGAAACTGAACGGGAAATCCTCGCGGTCCTATTAACGGTGCAAAAATTCCATGTGTATTTTGGATGTGCAGCGACAACTGTGTATTCAGATCACGTGGCAGTTGGTCGCCTATAATCCGGCAAAAATCTTTCGCTCCGGCTCATTCGTTGGACACTGAAACTGCAAGAGTTTAATTTAATAATAAAACACACACCGGGGAAAGAAGATGTAGTTGCGGACGCACTATCAAGAATAAAGATCGATGAAGACGGAAATACAATTAAATGTACGATGCTAACTGCGAAAATAATTGAATCCCGGGAAACAAATAACTGTCGAATTAAAAACGGACTCAGAATTTAAAGACATTTAGGCTTATCTGGAAGATCCCGAGAATTTTGAACATGTAGATGTAACAGCTATTCGCAATAGGGCGGCCCAGTGTGAAGTTATTCATAAATTGCTCTTTTACACGAAAACAACCAACGATAATCAAGAACTGCGACCGATAGTCCCAATGAGTCTACGCTTAAGTATTCTAGAGGAGTTCCATGATTCGAAATTACGAGCCCATCTCGGGGTTAGGAAAACGCTGCAAAGGGTTTACGAAGCGGTGTATTTTCCGCAGTTATACAGAGTTGTGACGGCTTGTGTGAGGTCATGTCACTTGTATCAATTAATCAACGACTTTAATTACAACTCGGTCGGGTACATAAATAGCATAAGAACCACTTTCCCAAATGAATTGGTTGGCATTAATTTACTTGGGCCCTACCCTAGAACAAAGATTAATAAAAATGGATACTTGTTAACCATTGTGGATCATTTCTCAGAATGGCTGGAAATAATTCCCCTTAAACGGGCTTCAGCAAAAATACACTCACGTTTGTGAAAATTGCAACACCAAGAAGGAATCGTCATAATTGAATGCAATTTAATACACAGTTGAGTGGTAGTGGTACAAATAAATGATTAAATGTTCAAAGCAAACAAACAAGAACAAGAGATCAGAATCAGTATTTTGTGTGGCCACCACGCGCCGCAATAAGTGCTGCTACACGACGTGGCATGGAGTCAAACAAAGTTTGAATGTCTGACTGAGGAAGAGCATTCCATATCGTTTGTACGCGTACCCAAAGTTCGTCTGCAGACGCAACAGGACGAGGATCACGAGCAAGACGCCGACCAATGACATCCCACACATGTTCAATTGGCGACATATCCGGGGAACACGCAGGCCAAGGAAGAAGCTGTACCTGCTGCGCTGCAAAGAAGGATTTAACAATCCGAGCAGTATGAGGGCGGGCATTGTCCTGTTGAAATACAGCGCCTGGCAAGCTTTGAAGGAAGGGAACAGCTTCGGGCTGTAGAACTTCACGGATATACCGGTTGCTGTTCAGATTGCCCACAATTCGTAGCAATTGAGATCGTCTATGATATGCTATGGCGCCCCAGACCATAACTCCGGGTGTTCGTCCACTGTGGCGTTCGATAATGCACTCCGGAAGGTGGCGTTCACCGGCATAGCGTCTGACACGAATGCGGCCATCATGGTACCACAAATTAAAGCGGGATTCGTCAGAAAACACGACATGCTGCCAATCAGCACGCCAGTCTCTATGCTGATTGGCCCATTGTAGCCGCAGGCGGCGATGGTCGTGCGTTAGGGGGATCCTGTATAAAGGAGTCCGTGCGCGCAGTCCACACTGCAGCAGACGTCTACGAATTGATGAAGCACACAATGAAACACCTGTAGCTATTGACCACAGTGCTGCCAATTGTCTAGAGGAAGCTGTACGGTCCGTCCGCGCCATGCGGACCAGGTGTCTATCATCGCGAGCTGACGTCACATTTCGGGGTCCACTCCCGGATTTCCGAGTTGTCCGACACTCGTCCGTCCACTGCTTCCAAACGCGCATCACTGTGCTGCTGTTACGCTGCACACGAGAGGCTACTGCACGATACGACAATCCAGCTTCACGAAGGCCGATGATTCTCCCTCGTTCAAACTCTGTAAGTTGTTCAAATCTCGCTCTCTTTCGTCGACGAGGCATAAGTACAGATTGAGTTAACGTTTACCACTAGCAGATAACCACCGATAACCATACACGCCTCGCTACAGCTGTCTATTTATTCGGATCCATCAGCCGTTCAGAGGGCGCTGCTCAGCATACGCATGCGCTACGAATTTGCAATTCTAATCATTTGCATATCATGCGCTACTTTGCATTTCCTGAAAATTTCAGCTCACTCGCGTAAGTCCTTCATGGTGTTGCAATTTTCACAAACGTGAGTGTAGTACCAGATTCGTTTCTTCATAAATATATCTTAAAATACGGGTGCCAATAAAAGTAATATCAGATAATGGTAGGCAATTCGTAAGTAATTTATTTGAAAATCTTTGTGCAAGCCTTGGCATACGCCATCTAAAAAATGGTACCTTATAGACCGCAATCAAATATTGCTGAACGCGTAAATAAGAATATAGTTAAAATTATTCGGGGATGTGTAAGAATTATCATGACCATTGAGACAGCTGCGTCAATGAATTAGGCGTTGCCTTGAGAACATCAAAACATGATACTACGCAAAAAAACCTCGCAGAATTATTCGTAGGAAGAAAAATTTTAATGTCACTGGATAAGCTATTTTTCGTCCAACAAAGACAGGAAGAGTTTCAGTTGAATGATATCCAGAAAATTATTAATGAAGCCATCAAAAATTCTTATGCGGCAAGGTCGAACCAGAAAGTTTACTACGATAGAAAGAGACGCGACGTAGAATATACGATAGGGCAAAAAATATTAAAAATTAAACATTCCCTATCATCCGCACCCAAATATAGGGTAGCCAAATTTGAGCCCGGATTCGAGGGGCTATTCATTACAGAAAATATGAAATTTTCTACGATTTACCTAGGTGGAAAATGGACAGCAAATTATTGCTAATGTGGACTAGCTGAAACCGTACTATAGTCGTTCGGATTTTCTAGTTTTAAAAGATTTATTGCAATTTCCTGGCAGCGCGGCAAGATTATGGATTTCGCCATCGCCTATCAGGCATACCCCAGCAACAATAAGCGTATAACGTTGAAGAAAGTACCGCCAAGCGAACGCAACAGCAGCCGCAAGCTTCAGGACCAGCGAGAATGAAGAAAACGAAACAAAGAAAAGTTCCCCTTCAACAGAAGCCAGCGCCGATGGGAAAGCGGAAAAGGCTTATGGAGAATATTCAAAGAAAACGTCCAACTCCAGAACTGAAGCCAACTACCTCAGAAGAAGCCACAGGAATATGGCAGCCAATATCTACGAAAAGAAAGCGATCCGAAGAGGCAAGATCCATTCCTATTCAGGAAACCAGGAAAACCAAGAAAAGGTTGAAGGATTCCGAGGGAAGACCCGGATAATACAAGGCAAAGAGGAAGCCAGAGTTCCAGAACCCTCAACTGACGAGAAAAACAGGACGATTCAACGCCCGAAGAAGAAAAAGAAAGGAAGGGCCGGAAGTGAATACCAGCCGCCCGAGAAGATTGAGAATCCAAAGTTTAAGACCTCCTACATGGCAAGAATTCTGCGAGAAAAGAATGGAGGAGTATAGAACCAAAAAAAGATAAGTGAAAATTTTCCTTGTTTTCTATTTTGTTTTGTAAGTTCGATTTCTGTCATGTGTTTAAAGTTGCTAAATACTGTTTAAAGCAAGAAACTGAATTCGCAAGTTTTCGAGAATGTCTATAACTATCTGTTAAACAGAAAAGATTTTTGAATTCGCAAGTTGGCGAAAATTTATTTTGTAAATACTTACTTTTGAGAATTTTCAAGTTGCGAGAAACTAATTTGTGAATATGTTTCGTCGAAAGACTTCAATTGTGTTAGCTTGGCTACAAGCTTTCTGAATTTTGTATAGCAACTATAACGAATGATGTAAAATGAATTTTAAAGTATTACGTGTTAAAATGTTCTATTGAACGTTGAAATACTAATGTCAGCTTTTAAACTATTGTAAAAGTTAAACTTGTGCAAATGTAAGTTTTGGTCAAACATGACTCTAAATACTTTGTATAAGAGATGAATTGAATGAAAGCATAGATTGAATGTGTTTAAAGTTAGGCTCTCCAGGCTTAAGAATTTAAATTAAGCTCTATGTTAGTGTATTAGATCTAGTATTGTGTTTAAGGAGTCTTCTGAGGTCTGGAAAGTCAAGTTTCTAAGAAATCGTAGTTGCTGGATAGTTGGTAGTGTATCTTCGCAATAACACAACAATAAAACCCTCGTTTCACTCAGAACAATTTCTGGAGAGCGTGGGGGAAAGAGATTTTAAAGTTTGGTGTGAATGAAAGTGTTTGAGAGCCAAATATAATTTCAATAATAGGATAATGGTAGTAAAATTGCTTGTGAAAAATTGAATTAACATGATTTCCTTCCAGAGGAGTGGAAGGATCCGGAATGAGAGCCTGCTCAAGAAAAGAAGCAGATGTTTGTTCATGTCAATTTGTATAAAATTGCGAATGTAAAATTCTTAGTTTTAGTATAGCTTTAGATATTGTGTAAAGTTGGCCCTAAACATAAAAAGTTTTAATGATGAATTCAAGAAACGACACTTGATTCAAGTTTAAAAGTTCGATGAAAAAATGTTTTGTAGAATTTACACTTTTAAACAAGGTCGTTTTGAGACCTTATTCTTCAAGTAGTTAAATTCTGGTAGGAAAAGATGAAAGGTTTATCCAAGTTTATTAACAGTTATTTTAAGTTATGCTTCTTTCCTATTTATTCTAATTCCAGCTTAGAATTTCCTACCAGAATGTAATTTCAGAAACGCAGTTAATGCAAATGAATAAAAGTACTATTTAAGTCGACGCTTCACCGAGTTCTACAGAGAGAGTCTGATTTTCCAAACTAGCGCGCGTTTGCCATTTGGCTACATTCTCTGTTAGCTACTACGCTCGGCTATATTTTAGGCCCTTGCTTAGCTTCGCCAATTTATTTAATATTTAGGGGCCAACTACTTAGAATTCTGATGGCTTCGGTATATCTTTCAGGTAGCTTTAGTTAAGCTTAGTTAGTTTAGTTTCATAATTATTTAAGTTTAACCCAAGTAGAGGCTTTGTGTATACTCCAAGTAGAAGTTAATTGTATTTATTCTGAGAAATAAAGGGTAGTTAACACTTTTAAAGTCTTACGTGTTTATTCTCACATCTAAGCGATTATTCGCTTGTTAGTGTTTGGGGGGTTCTAAGATTGAACTTTGGAATTAAATAAGTAAAACCCCAGAAAGTATAATATTCTCGTCGTTTTAATCCTGAAATTAGAATATAAAATACGTGATACAATAGTGCTGTGGCGTCACAATACCTCGCAACATTATTTGCCGATATTTTGAAACGTGATCCACGATGCGAAAATTTTCCTTTCCGCCATAAAATGTCCAGTGTATAAAATCGATTGAGAAGCTGTGGAAAGCCTTAAAGTATGCTACATTATCCAAACATCCAACCTGATTTAAGGAATTCACATCATTGTATGGAAATATTTATTTCAGCTTTCGCAGAACTTATTGCAATGAGTTCTTGAAAATACTTCATATCTTGCTTTTCAGGAACCCGCGCATTCTTTATATTATTCATGCAATGTATAACGTTTTAGACGCTGGCTGCATTATCTTAATATAATACAACTTCTAGGTAGAAAATTTAAAGATATGTATATATTTCGCAGAATCCGTGGATTTTCTACCGGTAATAAATGTTATACGCATACAGCTTACATTACTATAATGAATAAATCACACTAGGGATTTCTAGCTAGTTACCTAGATATACCAATATATACGTACTGCGTTGAATTTATTCAAATTTTAAGGTAAGATTTGAACTATTTTAATACTAAAATTCATTTACACGAAGTTTTTAAGTATTAAAAAACTGAAAGCTTAGATTTAATATATAGCTTCACTAAAAATGTGTTTGGTACGTTACAAAAATGTTTATTTAAACTTAGATATTGGCTCGCTGTTTAAATTTCACCTAATTTGCATTCTGGTAAGGCTGATAGAAGAAAGGTAAGTTATAAGAAAGTATTAATACAAATAAATCATATCATTATAACCAAAATAATTGCTACTAAACTAGAAACTAAAATAATTGCTTACGGTAATATAATTGCTAACAGTAATTTAGAATGTTAAGAAACAAGTAACTAAAATCCGTGATCATCCAACCTGCTCTTCCGTAAACACCGAGTATTCATCAAATGTAAAAGCAAGTCGAGTTTCAAGTAGTTTAAGCCATTGTAATTGATAGTTACAAAATATGTTTAGGCTTAATATTTATTATAATGTCTAGCCTTGGACCTCTAGAAAATCACTAGCAGAAACAGGTAGAAAGGCAATAATGTAATACAAGTATATTAAAATTATGGCCAGACTGTGCAAAGATTTGTGTAATCTCTTTATTTAGTGTAAAAGCATCAGCTTATTTCCGTTTTGGTTCACAAACACCTTCCTAATATAATAGTTATCATTAAATGTTTCTCAATATTGAGTACTAATGTATTTTTCCCCTTCCTTTGAAATGAAGCTCTGAAAACCAAATCTATCTTATATATGCAGCATAGCATTTTAAAAATACGTTAGTTTACTACTCGTTTCTCACCTTTTATACTGAAGAGACGTATTTACACAATAGTAATTCAAGCTAGATATGTAGGCATTTGACGGGAGGCCGGGAATACCTGATGGTTACCATTGGTAAGCAGGTGCATGGTCCCTCATTTTCCACTTTCTACAGGCAACATATCCTGTAGGGTCCCTAACATTAAAGGCACCCTACTGAGAATTAACTGAGAAATTGCAATTACATTTACACTGCTAAACACAAGCTGCAGAGCTGCTCGGAGTACATAGAGGATATGTAGGTTCTGATGGCTGCATAATAAAACTATATAGTACACATTACATAATATACATAACATTAATTAACAATACATTCAAAGTAATATGCATTAAATATACATAAACATTCACATAACACATAAACACAGTTCACTCTGTGCTATTGATACAAACATGCTAATACATAAGTTGTTGCACGTAACCTGTACGTGTACATTTGTTGTGCTCAGTCAATAATGACGGCTCATCAATAAGTGTGACTTAATGAGGCTGGTAAGTAAGTATCTTGTCCCACTGCTGCGATGATGTCCAAGAAATGGCAACTCATTTTTTTACAACAAAGCGCTGGATATGCTTCTGTGTTACTTAATGAAAGTAGCAAATGCTTTGAACCTGTAAGGGACAATTGTAGGCATAATAGTCTAGGCTGCCTTCTCGATAGCTTTTTCTGCATTTAAATATCGTGCTTCTTGGGCTATGAAGAATGGAGTTATGTAAAAGCGATGTGCTACGTTGTTGAAATTTTCGGGACGAGAAGCATTCGCGTCGTCATGTGTCATTGTTGGTCGATTCTTGCTGCCGTTGGTGCTGAGCTTTATGCTGGAGTAAACGTTTAATATGTGAGGCGAGCGCTGGAAGGTTTTCCTTCCTAGCTTTGAGGTTAATTTCCTCTTTGGTGAATCAATCTGCCACTTTGCTGCCTTTGTGCCCTTTTACTAACATTAATTTTCAGTTTTATTGCCTGTGTTGTTAAGGTTTCAGGTGTGCCTGTGATTTTGATAACCAAATATGATGATATAATATCAGGCCATCTTAAGATATCGGGGCTGTGATCTGCTCTTGCGTTGTTTGATAACTACACTGATTGCTAAAGCTTCCGCTTGGAAGTTACTATTGTATAGATGGGGATGACTTTTCTATCTGCGGATTATGCTGTGGCCTTTGTAACACAGATATGCGTTGCCTACTCCTTCATCTAATTTTTGATGCATCAGTAAGTATTATATTTTCTCTTTCTCTGCTTTTACTTTTTTATTTCTGGAAAAGATCCGCGATGGCGCTACTGAATTCTGTTCTTTACATACGCTATAATGGAAAGAGGCTTTGAATCATTAATACATGTTTCTGCTTTCTACTTCTCGTTGGAAGAGAACATATGGCTGCAACATTAAGAACAATTCTCTCCTCGACCATTGGGCAGAATTTTTTTTCTGAGGTTTCTGCTCCGAGTTGACGCCTTGAAACGGGCTATAGCATTTGTTTACATTCGGAGAGTTTGGAAGTGTGGGATTCAGGTTAAATCTTTGTTCCTGGTCAGGTCCAGGTACTTTAGTTCTTGCATTGCTTTCTATTTTGATGTTTTCGACTTCCAGCTTGCTAGAAAGTCTTCTGGAGGGTTTTGTACAAGTTAAATTATGAAGTTTAGCCTATTTCTTTCCCTTTTTTTGTAAAGATAGGAGAAAATCCAATACTTACCTTCATATGGGGTTCAAGTACGTAACGCCATTTTGCCGGCGCAATGCAAGATCGTTTTATATGCATTATATATAATGTAGCAAAAAAACATTTATACAATACCCATTCATATATCTTTTTTACCTTTCTTCTTGTGTGCCCTCATGGTATAAGTCTCCGACCAGCAATCGAAAGCACGTCCATGGTATAAGCACCACGTCTTATACCACGTGCTTATACCACGTCTCATGGTATAAGCACGTCCGACCAGCAATCGAAAGGTCCAAATTTCAAATCTCAGCAAGGGCTTCTTTGATTTTTCATGTTTTCTAGACCGTAATAAATTTTATAACTGTACAACTGGGGCCTGAACTAAAATTTAATAGGGAATAATAAGTCTAAACCTGGAACTGGCGATTGGGTGGGAGAGAAAGAAGGAATTTCTCCCCTTTCTTACCGCGTACCTTAATGGTCTAAGCGGAATGCACGTCCAGGGGCCGGAAGGTTCAGGGGTAGTGTTCCAGGAAGAGCATCGCTGATTTATCATGCTGCTGGCTCTGAAACAAACCTTTTCCACC
>KK122391.1:217687-269636 GCA_000611955.2 Stegodyphus mimosarum
TAACTTGAATTGTTTGGAAATATTGATCTCATTGAATCATCTCGATAAAACAGAATTTTGAAAAGTCTGATAAATATGACGGTTCTGCAATATAAAATCTAATTTTGATAAAAAAAACTCTTAATTGGTTACTGAAAATCTGTTTTCAAAAAGAACCAACGAAAGCATTTTGAATTCTGTTTACTCTGCAACCTGAACTATGATGTCCTGGATAATAGCAACCCAATGCATTTATTCTATAGGAATTAGCCAATATAGTCTAACAGCCAAGTTTACTTACTTCAAATTTCGCATCCTTGGGAAGTGACACTCTCTCTGACGTTTTTTTGAATAGGATTTTTTTCTTTTTTATAATTTATTAACTTCGCGCACCTCGAAGTTAGATTTCCTAATTCCGTAGGAAAATGTATTGTCAAAAATTTAAACTCCTAACATTATGGCGCTCATTAACTTGTCATTGTCCCAAATACACATTATACGTAATTCGTTTTCCAACTTTCTGATGTATATAATTAAAGTTAAGACACTGCACACTACAATAGAAATTAACCAAAAACATTGCTTTCAAACGTCAAGTAACAAAATACGAATTCTTGCTCTATATGTGCAAGTAAAATCGTAACTGCTCACAGCACGCAATATCCTAGTTAACATAGCAAATAATTATCTCGGTAAAAAATAGCATTAAAACTGTACGTTTGCTTCATATAAATTTTCCGAAATG
The DNA here is from genome assembly GCA_000611955.2 of Stegodyphus mimosarum. Lineage (NCBI taxonomy): Eukaryota > Metazoa > Arthropoda > Arachnida > Araneae > Eresidae > Stegodyphus > Stegodyphus mimosarum. Next base: position 218,412 of record KK122391.1, read on the forward strand.
GTTATAAATATCAGAAATTTATCGCACTAGATTTTTGTTATTATTATTAGTTGTGCATATTTCAGAACACCCAAAGGATTCATTTTTGATGTGTCACGTAACATATAAAATAAGATGTGGTTGACATGTTAGCTCTTAGTTTAAGTTTCCTCAGTATGCCTGATCAATTGTTAGAGATGTGTACTGCATAAATTTCATATAGTTATCTATGATTCTGATACTTTTTTCCATAAGTCATATTCTAAACATTCTGTTAAGGCCACAAAAAGACCACTGGAACTGAAGGAATGTTACTGCAACATTCCAAAAGCACATTTTCCTGAGGCTTAACTCTGGAATTTGATGGAACATATATTATGTGAAAGTGAAACGTATATTTGAAGACATGCATCGGTGAATTAATTGTTGCTGCCTTCAGCACTGAAAATGACGTATTTGAAACAAAAAACAGAAATGATTAGTTTTAGAACTAATAGACGATTACAACGATGATTACAATGATGCATGAAAAAGTAGTAAAGGGCCTACGACGAATATGAAGTTTACGACAAGTTCAAAACGTATTTCAATAAAAATATTCTTTTCATCAAAGCAAATACTTCAAACACTATCATCAAGGTGATCAGTTTATCTGACACTAAAACTCAGTAACCGAATAATGACACTTTTTTTTTTCAGAAGAATATTATGCTTTTTCTGAAAACCGATCTTTTGTTTAATATTTTATTATAAAGCATTTTATGTGTCTTTAAACAGAAAATCTTAAACAAAGCACGGTTAGACTGGAAGGTAGACTCATCAAAAATTAATTCTTGATAATTATACAATGGGAGCATATGAAAGTTACGCGGTTGAATGATTTATTGACAAAAGGTAGCAATTTTCATTACTTACCTTTACATTCTTTATGGGAAATGTTACTATAAATGTTTCAAATATACGCCAATCAAAAGCATGCTAAATAAATTATAGACTACGTGTCGAATCTAATAGTACTTACCAGACTGATTACAGGCGGAAACTTCGCAGACGAAGTCGCGGGAAAACAACGCAAAGCGAAAACGTCGTCGTACAAAACATCGCGAGAGAAAAGAAAGCAAAAAGAGAACATCGCATGTCTAAACCATCGTTTCACATAATGTCGTCTCCGAAAGTAAAGAGACTCAAACTCTTTTCAGTTTAAAAGCATCACCCTCGAAAATATGGCGGTGAAAAATAAAGCACTTACAAATGATCGCATGACGATAATATCGCAGACATTCATTTTTCAAACTTCAAAAGTTGTAAATGCAAATTTGTAAGCCTGAGAATAAAAGAGGCGTATTTTTACTTTTACATTCCATATTTTTGAATTTACTAAAAACGTTTTGCTGAAAAAGTAAGAAGAAAACTTGAGCATTTAAAACTTGAAAATGAGTAGAAAATTGATGCAACTTATAGCATTAATTTTAATCTGACATCGTTCCCTAACAAAGGTCATTAATAAATTACTTTTTTTTATAAAGTTTTACTGCTAATGTTTCAGGAAAAATATAGTCTAAAAAAGGTTATTTCCTAAGGAAGGTCACAAATCATTATGCGAATTTGCATTTACCACCTTTAAAGCCTGGAAAAGCACATGTCTGTGATGTTATCGTCATGAAATGATTTTTTAAGTGTTTTATTTTTTCACCACGATATTTTCGACGACGATGTTTAAAACTGCGAAGTTTTTGAACCGCTTTGTTTACGGCGACAATAATTTTTAACCGATGTTATAGAACTGCGATGTTTTCTCTTTGCTTTCTTTTTTACCGTGATGTTTTGTACGACGACGTTTTTACATTGCGTTGTTTTCTCCTGGACGTTTTCGACCTCGATATTTTTTCTGCGATGTTTGCGGGGGACACCTATCAGACCGGAGCTCAGTATTTGTCTAGTAACCATGCCACGGTTAAATATTAATACAGTTACAGTTAAGTATTAATAAAAAATATTATCATATCTCCGACGATGCTTTTGTTTAAACGAAAAGATGCGATTTTTAATTTTTAAAAATCTCAAAACTAAAGAATAGTGTAAACATCCCCCCATGCCAACACATCTCAATGATTTAGTGAAGTTTTACTATGAACTTGCATTTGATATTGTAAAATAGAAAACACTACCAGAAGTTGATTTAGAAAATTTATTTAAGTTCATACTGTTAGGTTACTTTTTAAATTAACCAGTTACTTATAAATTTAGCGTTTGCTGTAACTTCTTCTTACTGTTTCTTTCACCAGAATGCAAGTGAGATACACAGTCCAGTCACATTAATGTGACCACCACGTACTTTCCATGTCAGAGTTAAATAACCAATCACAGAAGGCAGGTGGCAGCACAGTGCAGTTGAGCGTATATAAAGGGTGTGTGAGGGCTTCGGAAAACATTTCAATCGTTGGCGTAATGCAGAAACGAAGCGATTTATCCGACTTCCAAAAGGGCATGATCATTGGCTTTCGGGCCAAGGGTGGAAGCATTTCCGAAACGGCTGAGTTTGTGAACTGTTCGCGTGCCGCCGTGGTAAAAGTGTACCGTGCATGGCAAAATGGGACTGTCCAAAATCAGCGACGTGGCAAATGTGGTGCACCACGGGCCATAGATGACAGAGGCGAACGACGGTTGCGGAGATGCGTTCGGGCAGATAGACGGGCTACCGTTGAGCAACTGACCACCAAAATGAACCAAGGGGCTACCAAAAGTGTCTCCCAAAGTACTATTCAGCGAACATTGCTGCGTCTGGGCCTCCGAAGCAGACGCCTGGTTCGTGCACCTATGCTGACTGCTGTTCATCGACGGCGAAGGCTAGAATTTGCACGCCAGTACAGCAGCTGGACGTCCACTGAGTGGCGACAGGTTGCGTTTTCGGATGAATCGCGTTTTATGCTCCATCGGACAGATGGACGTTGGCGTATAAGGCGTGAAACCTCTGAAAGGAACCACCCTGCAACCATTGCCGGAACGGTCCAAGCTGGAGGCGGGAGCATTATGGTCTGGGGAATGTTTTCCTGGCATTCTCTAGGTTCACTGATCATTGTGGAAGGCACAATGGATCAATACAAGTACGCATCTGTCCTTGCGGACCATGTTCACCCCTACATGCGCATTGTTTTTCCTCAGGATGATGGCATCTTCCAGCAGGACAATGCGAGGTGCCATACAGCTGCCAGTGTACGTGCGTGGTTCGAAGAGCACCAGGATGAGTTTACCGTCCTCCCCTGGCCAGCAAACTCACCTGACTTAAACCCAATCGAGCATCTGTGGGACCATCTCGATCGAGTTGTTCGCGCCATGGATTCTCAACCGCGTAATCTAGCGCAGCTGGCCACGGCATTAGAGTCGGCATGGCTCAACATCCCAGAGAACACCTTCAGGGACCTATGTGACTCTCTTCCTGCACGTCTCGCAGCAGTCCGCTCTGCGAAAGGTGGTTATTCTGGCTTTTGACAGATGGTCACATTAATGTGACTGGACTGTGTATATATTTGAACTGAGGGTTTGGGAGTTTAAAACAGAGCGTGTTCCTGGTTGCGCGTGCTCTCCACGTTTAGTTCCTGCCAGGTTTATAAAATTGTAAATATTCGGGTTTGAGTTGTAATCACTGTTGAAAATTTGATTTTGATGTTCCAGTAAAATTACTGAGCCAGCTTTGAGTGTTATTTAAATCGTGTAGTCTTTCGCTAGTGTGCCATATTAACTTCGATTTGACTGTTCCTGTTTAGTTGCTTCATCACGAGTTGTGGCTGGTTATTAGTACAAAAAATTGCGTTATTCTACTATTAAAATAAGAAGGAAGCTTTCTACGACTTTCTAGTTATATCAGACATAGTTATAATTTTTTTACATCTATTGAGGCTATTGAAATAATTACCAGTTCTAGATCGACTAAAATCTCATAATATAATAATGCTGAATTCTTATTAGAAATACATGTGTTTGGACAAATTTTATCCACGTAGTTGAAGATAAACTACCAAATATAACATACATGGATCACAGTTCTGCAGATGTTGTTTCATGATCCTTTATCATGTTCTACAGCATTTTATTTATAATTTTTTGGGATCTTTGGTAGTGCATTGTCAACGTTATTACACCAATATTACTTTTTCATCAATATATATGTAATGTTCCTGAAGCATAAAAAAGGAATCAGCTTGCAGTCGTTATGGCTTATGGTAAAGTCTTACGGATGAAGATAACAAAACATCAACTTGAAGAATTTCCAGTCTTTATTTCCGTGCGTATAAAATCATCTCAGTAAATATTTATCTAATCATAATAAAATTCGATACGTTTCTATGATCCAGTCATAATGAAACATGATAAATTTCTATGTACATTGCTTCTTTAACAAGAAATGACGCAGTCGTTTTACGTAAGCGATGCGGGGAAATATTAGCAAGGTAGAAGTTAGCAGAATAATGACGTAATTAGCTCGTCAGAGGTATTTATACCAGTGTAGGTGTGATTCTAGAGACAAGCTATGATTGGTTAGTATTAGTTTTGGTTGCCCTTTTCAAGCAGCATTACATAACTATAGAAAGATCTCGAATTTGAGAAAACAGATGAAATTAGGGGGAGAACACCAAATCTAGAATGTTAATTTTGAGATTGTCAATTATTTTTTAAAGCAACTATCATATTTTGTTATATCTTACATATATCTGTCTGAGTTCGGGCGAAACAAATCAACATTTTTAAAAATGCTATAAATTTCTGATGAAATAAAATTTGAGTTAAAGTCTTTAAGGTGTGACCAATTGCTTTTATTAGTAGGATAGGCAACAACAAAGAAAAACCTTGAAGATCATGAAACAATTCAGAAATTAGTTTCAGGGTTTCTCTGTGGGATTTCTTAATTTCTACCAAGACATCCAAGCGAATTATCCTCCTGCTATGTAAATAACACCCGATTCCGAAGAAGATTTAAACAAACGTTTTATTTAAAAATCTTAAAGTAAACACATGCGCGCCTTGTGCTTGCAATTTAAATCCTCACAAATTGTTGGGTTCCAATTAACAGAAATATGAATTTAAAATTCGACAGTAATTGAATCAGAAAATGCTAAAATGTGTTATGTGACAAAAGTCAGACTTTATGAGAGCAACAGAAAACTATCCCATTCCTCAGAAGAATGTCAAAAATCAGCAAATAAAAAGTTATGAGATCGGTATAATTAGGATCTGTGTAATTCAGCGTTTTTCAAACGTTTTATGACATTACTGTGAGTATAGAAATGTTGATTAATACAAAATCTTGAATAAAATTAGTTTTTATTCCGTGTACAATGTAAAAAGGAAGTATTGTAATCGCGCAAAATTTCGAGTATCTCATTTCAACGAAAATATCCATTTTGACCGCTATTGAATGCAATTTAACGACGGTTTTGCGTAACACCTGTGCGTAAGGGCAGTTTCAAAGACTCTTTTCCCCCAAACGAATTATAAAAATGATTTAAAATGGGTTCAGAAGAGAATTTTTCGTGGCGTCTGTACGTATGTATGTATATATCTCTCATCATACGTTTGTATGTATCTCTCATAAGTCAAAAATAGTATTCTCAGAAAGCTGAAATTTTGTATCTAGGACAACGATAGCATGTAGATGTGTACCTCGTATTTTAGTTGCAATCGGGCTCATCAAAATTATATAAATATATGTATATGTATATATTTACTCTGTTTCGGCCCAGTGAGCTCGGTTTCTTATATGTTTCTAAATTGTGCATTTCTTGCTTTAAAATGATTGAATTATGTTGTTCTTATCTTCTGATTAAAGCTTTTATGCCTTTTGTTAACCTGCATATTATAGTTGTAGAATTATCATAAAAGTTGCTAAAGTACGGCTAAGCCTAATTTTTCACCATAGCAGCCATATTTGTTTACATATGAAACTTAGGAGAATAGTGGATTTGTTGCCAATCTAGAGAAACTAAGCTTCGCAACAACAAAGTAAAGTTTTCTTTTATTATTGCGAATTAAATTACGCCTCATCCATTCTCGAATTATCATTTAAGTTATTAAAGTATCCCATATATTGATTCAGCATAGCGTCCGCACCAAATTAAGTCAGTTTCTAGGCCTTATGTCTCTTTTTGCCGAGTGAGACCAAAAGTAAACTTTCAATTTTGTGCACCGAAAAATCTGCCATCACGCTCGCTAGCCGAATTGCTTGTTTTTGCGTAGAAACTGCAATTTTAATTGTAAAAAAAAAATTTGTTTTAACTGTATTTGGAGTTTTACGTTTTTTATATCTTTCAATTTTTAATATACATATTTTAATTTTTTATGTATTTGTGATTTGTCGCGAAGTGAGAACTTAATTAATTGAATCAGATATATATCTCTAATGAAATTCGAGGAAATAAGTTTAAATGGAAGACAGGAAAAAATGCATATAGTTTAATATTCCGTACAAGGAAGTCATGTGATGTACTCATCAGATTGTTTAGATTCATGAAACAAAACTAAACACTTAGCAAGTAAATGAAAGTCTGAAGGCATTTTGTTCTTAAACTGTAAAATTATCCCCAGGCTCAAATGAGTTAATTAAATGAAAATAAAAGTACGATGGAAACAAGATTATTGTTACTTTGGAATAGGACAAAAGTCTCTAACAATGGAACAGCTTTAAGTTATGCTAAATTAAAACTTTTCTAATGACCCACAGTAACTTTTATTTCAGCATTAACATTTAACGTAAAACTTTTAATGTTTACTCTTCTCCCATGCGAAATCATGTCACCTCGTGAGACAAAAATATAGCTTCGTATTTCTCTTACGTATATCATGCTCTTAATGTTTGTTCTTGTGAATACTAGCTTTGTGAGCAATATAGTTATTTGATATCGTTGTCTCTGACAGAGGATGTTCTTTTAAGGTTGATAAAGCCTCTAAAAAGGTTTTGTGTTCTATAATAAAAGGTAGTCAGCTATTAGAAATAATCCTAACAACCTTGTCAGCGAACATTTTACCTTTCTGTTAGTTAACAAAATTGCTCGAATTCTCCACAATTTTAAGTTTCAGTTCACTTTTTTCATTTGCCACAAAATTTCGTAGCCTGGTTCTTAAAAATCCAGTCCATACATCGGCCAAACTAATACAGCACTAAAACTTCGCAACGGGAAACACAAATCTTATGCGTGGAAATGAGAAATAGACGTTGATAGATGATCATGGCTGGATAAGTATAATCACAATTTTGAACTGGGTTTTGGTTAATTATCTATAAATCTATGTCAGTAGTCTAATTGAATTACTTTAAGCCTTTTACTTTCACAAAAACAATAATTTGATTCTTTACTTTGATTACTAACTTTATTTTCAATCCAGATCTTCCGGAAGCTTTTAAAATTTTTCTAACTTAGCTTTCGCACGCTTCATTGCTGTTTTGTTTGGCAAATGGCACTGAAATGATTTTTTTTTTGTTTATTGGACATTTTAGTCCCTATAAATAGTTGTTGTTCCTCTCGCCTTACAAAAAACTCAAAGCTCCTGAAGATGAGGGATTTATTTGTGATGGCTCTCAAAATCGATAGAGGTTCATTCAAATGCTCCGCCAACCTCAAATTTCTTCTTTGCTTCATTTAAAATACTACATTGGCGTGTTTCTGTGTTAGTGTGTGCTTTCTCACTGTAGAGACATTAGATTATTTCGAAGCAGGAGACATGAAAAGTGAGCAATACCCTCGCCGGGACTCGAACCTCGGACCTCCCGAATACGCGCCGAGTTTGTTGGCCATTACACCACGACGGCATGCTAAAAAGGTGTGATAAATACCTTACATACTCCCCCTTTTAAAGGGCGATTGGGAAGTAGGGAACCCAATCGCCAAATCCTGGTGAATATTCGTCATTCACCACCTTTCAGTTCGGGCACCGCTGCAGTTTTATTAGGTTGTTTCGATGCAAGAAAATCGAAGAAATGAGCAATGCCGTCGCTGGGATTCGATCCTCGGACCTCTCAAATACTCGTAGCGAAGTGTGCTGGCCATTACACCACGGAGTCATGCTAAAGAGGCGGGAGAAATATCTTAAAACAAAATTGAACTTCTGAGGAAGAGAAACGCATAGAAAATAAACTTGAAGAAACTAATTTATGTAAAACATGAAAAAGACTATTTTGTTTAGCAATTATTATTTTTGCTTTGTTGGCTATTGTTTTCCATATAAATAGCTGTTGCTGTTCCCATCTTGCTTCAACCTTTATGCTTCTGAAGATGACAGATTTATTTGTGATCGGTCTCGAAATGGATAGAGGTTTGTTTACAAGATAGAGGTTAAACAGAATCAGATTTCTGATAAAATGTTGTACCTGAAATTACATTTATTGCATATAACATTCGAATGCCGAAAAGAAGAGTTTTAGAAAATTAATATTTAATTTTAAAATTGAATGGCTTTTAATGATGGGGTTTATACGAGTAATATGTTATGTGTTAAATTATATTTTTTCGCAAATAAAATAAGACGTATGAAGAACCTAGCCTATCTACAGAGGATAAGACATGGGGTTTTTGATTTTTAAGTAGAAAGACTTCAAAATTGCGAATATCGATATCGGTGACTTTTACAATTACTTCGCTTTTTCATTTATGCATTAGAAATAAAGTTTCTCTAGTAAAAGAAATGAAACGATATTGAAATTATAGCAAAGACATGTTTGACAAACTCAGTCGTTCTAAGGATTTCGTACAAAGCAGTTTCCATTGAGATACTGACTATGCTGTTCGGTAGAAACGTAAACAGAGAATTTTAAGAAAGATTTTTAAGCTATAAGCGTTAATAATTGTTATTAATTCAGAATAATTGACGATAAAGAAATTTAATAATGTTCCTCTGCTACAGTAGAAGCATTATTAAAGAATTTTAATAATAATATGAAAAAGCAGCTTTTTGTATGCTATAATACAGGTTATCAGAGACTGAAATTGCTCCAGAAGACAGAGCTTGTTTATATAATGGCATCAGATCATAGGAACTTAGGTTAAAATCTATTCTTAAAATTTACTCAATTTTGGCATTTTTATTCAGTTTTGACTTCCTTGAAGCATAGTTTACTTAAAACAAATTAAATCGAATCTCCCTGAGAACTAACTGAGTGAAACAGATTAGATTATGGTTATTTTTGACATTTAAGCTACGTAAGTCTGGTTTCTTTAAAGGCAGAGGTATTAATTAAGTTAGATTATAGTTTTTTGCATTAGTCAAAAAGACTTTTCATATCTTTAAAATTTAGACGCATTTAAAGGTAATATTTGGCAATTGAAAAACATCTACCTAAATTTAAAGTTTTAAACGCAGATTAATTTAGCAGGTGATTCTCATTACACGTTATGGGGCTAAATAAACTTTAGCTCTTGCAGAATGGTTATTTTTATATAAGTCTTAAATACAGACATAATAAAAAAAATATGATTTATTTCCTTTACAATGGTCTCTTACATTGTCATAAAATGATTATAAATGTTTTGCATCAAAAATATGTACCCAATTTGGAGAGGTAAAATGATTTTCGTAACATAATGTTTTTCACCTATGTACCTAAAAACGACTACGAACATTATTAAGCTGTTATGGGATATTTGATGAGAAACAATTTTTTTTTATCAATGAAAGCTCCATATTTTACCATTTCGATTTTTATGTCTTGCATCCTGTTGAATTAACAGTACACTAAAGCAAAATTATAGAAAATTGTTACGATTATTTAAACAGTCTCTGAATTAATTGAACTCCATCAAGTTCATGTCAAATGAAATTATTCCTAAGCTTTGCTGCATTTATTAATTTTTACTCTTGCAAATCCATTATTCAAAAATAATTTTCCTTCTTTTCCTTTAATAAAAAAGGCCAAAGCCATCAAAGTCAAAAATTAGAAATGCGGAGATTCAAAGCTCTAATTAAAAGGAGTTTTTCTTTTTTATCTTGCAGAAATATACGACTCTCAACATTTCATCAGCGAGCCAACGACAGCGAGAACAGAAGCCGTTAAGGGTAAGTTTAATCTGTGGAAAATTACTTCACCGATCCTGTTTTAACCTCTCTTTTAGCATCGACTTATGTTTCGCCGTCGATTTAATTGGAATAACTCGAAAGCACATGTAAAAGTGAAGTTAATGGAAGACTTTACCTCGCATGGTTGACTCGTATCAGGAAAATATCGACATGAAACTTGTCTGATTTACTCAAATGAAGCTTAATTAGCGCATTAAAGTGTTCAGCGGAACGAAGAGAACATCATCGAAGGGAGGGAGGAAGAATAAAAAATAAATTAATAAAGAAACTGAAAGCTGTTAAGGAGTTTATTTTTTATAATGCAGTTTTAGCCTCATTTATGGTGTTTCGGTAATGCATACTTCTCATGTTTATGAAATGTAAATTCTTTAAGGTTTTTTAAACGGACCCTTTTTCAGATAACTTAGCTAAGTTTTGAAAATATTTTTAGATATAAATGTAACTTATTGAAGGGAACCAACTAACGAAAGACTGGAGGTTTTAATATTTTTAGAAAAGAGTAAACATTTGTATGCATAACGATCTTCTTCTGATCGTAAAACAAAATAAACCTCTGTTGTAAAATTAACTTCTGTTTGTAACTAGCAATAGCCTTTTGTTATTCGTCATTTTAATTTGAGTATTTCCCATTTTTGTCCTAAAAATAGTAATTATTTATGATGTATCAATCTAAACCGCATCATTTCAAAATGAATCCGCATCCGCATCTTACGTATGCAACGCTCCAATGCAGATACCTTTTATCCAATTATTTAATCAAATTTCATGCTATTGATACATCAATTTAAATTGCTCAGTTTCAAATTAATCCGCATCCGACGATCTTACATAATGCTTCAGTGCAGGTATGTTATACCTAATCCTTTTTTTTTCTTTTTAGCTAACAGCTTTTAGTTTTGAGAATCAAAACGTGTTTCTTCTATCCTAGGTTTCTTCTGAATGTGTCGACACTTTTGCACTTTGCTTCCCTCTGGCGAACACGTGCATCTCGCCTCTCTGTATCTCATCGTAGGCCTTAAGCTTTCAAAAATGTGGGTTGCATATTATGCCCACAACGCTATGTGAATTAGAATATGCATCTCAAAATTACTTCATTCTGAAATAAAATGTGTTGTATCTATGCCCATCTTTGTCAGAAAATTTCGTCCTTCTTTTGCATACTTTTTTTCCTTTATGTATAAGGTAGTTCTCCCGCCTTCTTCGCATGCCTTTGTGGTGTAGTGGTCAGCACTCTCGGCGCGTATTCGAGAGGCCCGTGGTTCGAGCCCCATCGAGGGTATTGTCCATTTTTCATCTCCCCTGCTTCTAAATCACCTAAAGATTCTACATATCTTACGTACATGTAATTTGGTGACTTGGAGTAAGCTGCAACGTATTAACGATGGTTCTGTGTGTGATAATCCTGCGAAGATACCGCGTATTTAGAAAGATGACACTCGAAGGAGAGACTTGAAGACAGACATGGCCGAAGTGAATATAACTTTTTATTGGAGACGAACTAATTATCGAAAATATATTTTTCGTCACACATGATCGTGGGCGGAATATACACCCCACAATTTTATAGAGTATCACATTTTAGGTAGCGATGTAGTTAGCAGAGTCGAAAAGCAAAGGGAGCAATGTAGCCTCTTGAGTGCACAAGAGAGCTGAAGCTGAAAGTGTGCTGTTATCCAATACGGAGGCTCACCAAGAGATGTTTTGGTCTGGATAAGAAACTTTTCAGCTCTCGATATTTTGAGTTCAATTTCCGAATTCGTTATGTCATCAGCGTTACGCAAGCCATGCAAGATGGATTGAACTCTTAATTATAAAGAATTATAATTTCTACGTTAGTGCTCTCGGGGGATGGGTTCGTGTTCTCGGGGTTCGTTCGTGCTCTCGAGGTAATAACAGTTACCACTGGAAAATCCGTCGTATAATTGCAACGAGGACGCAGTTGATTTTTCATGTGTGATGGTGTTTATAGTTTCTGCAGTAGGGCTGAAACTAAGAATGGCAACCACTTAGGTTTAATTGACTAACTGTCGTATTCCTTCTTGGTCATCCTTTAACTCTTTGAGAACCAAAGCCTTCGCTAATATGCATGTTAAAATACCGAACCGCCCGAAATGGTTTTCGAGTGTCACAGCAATTTCCTCCCCTTCCCATCCATTGACGCACAAAGAAGAGTGAAGATTTCAAATGACATTCTTTCTATTTCTAACTCATATAGATAAGAAACCACAAATAAATCCTTTTAGGACAAGCTGTCTGCAATAAACTGATACAGTGCATTGAGGGAAACTGCACCTGCTACTTCTTACCTTAGGGGAGGGAAGAAAACAACATCGGAATTTCGGGCGGTTGTGGTTGTTTGAATGAAGGGTCGTCTGGGCCGATATGGTCTTCAAAGAGTTAAATAAAGAAGAATATAGGGGAATATAGCATTCCTTTGTTAAAGGTATTGTGTGTAAATGACTGTCGTGCTCCAGATTCAGAAGAGCAGTGATTCGAATCCCGAAAACAAAGCAACTGATTTTCTTATGCTTCACAAATACCAAGGAATATAATTAACGTAAGAAAAAAACTACAGTTAAATATAGGAAGATAAAAATACTTCTGTTGGCATATGATACAAATTAATTTGGTGGTACTTTTCTGTAGGATTTTTCTGAAGGTAACTGCTGTTGATTCAGTATGAATCGTCTCGAATATTTGGCAGTAATACTTTATAGTTAAAAATGTTTTTAATTCATTTCTTACAGAATGTATTAACACTCATATATACATACATACACACACACACACACATAACATCTTTTATTTAATACAAGGCGTAAGATGTTCAATAAAATATTCATTTTGCCACCAAACCATTAAAACTTTCAGAAGTTCAAAAGCTTCTGAAGTCAAAACATGTATTTTTGCATGCATGTTGGAAATCATTTTAAGAATATGAATTGCTTACTAGTTTTACCCATTCCCACGCAGGTAGTCATTCACATTTCTCAGATTTATAATCTGCTCTGGAGCTGAATAATTCAAGCATGTCCTGTAAAGCATATCTTACACAGTAAAGCGAGAAAAAATAATAAAACAGAAAATAATAATCATTCTGGTTTCTCAATTATTCAGTATGTAATCACTCCCAATCGATATAGCCTTTTGTACTAATGTCTCGCCCATCTTTTTGGTCGTGTCGCTTCTTGAGGAATAAAAAATCACTAGAGAATAAAACAAGAAGTGGAAAAAAAATACAGCAACACATCATGGTGTATGGCTTCACAACCTTACTCACGCAATTCGGAATTAATGTGAGTGTTCCTTAGTTGTTTCACATTTCACTTTTTTTTAAATTTCCGGAAGGCTAACGTGAATAATTAAAGTTACGAAGCGACGGCTCCTTTTTTCCTTTTATCATTATTATTACTGTTACGAAACAATCTCGGGTTTGGACAGCTTATTTGATTGCTATTTGAGTCCGTGGCTGTTTTAATCAAAGATGGGACTGGTTTTTTGTCAGTAAATAAATTGTGAGTTTAAAGGCTTAGTGCAGAAAGGAGAAGTGGTGTAAGTTGTATCTTAAAAAAGCTTCTATGCATAGTTATGTCTGAAACCAAGTAATGATAAAGTATTAATAATTTTGTAAAATTTTCATTACCAAATACATAATTACTTACTATTTGGTGCAACCTGTCAAAACTTGAGCAAAATAATTATAATAGTTTGTACTTTAAAAAAATGCATAAGCTATAAAACACCCGTTTCTTTTAAATTTCGACTAAATATAGATTGCTCTAACAGAAATGCATTTAAAAAATACTTGTAGGTTTACTATGAGAAATACATAAACTACTCAATGTTACTTCGGTAATACGATTTCTTCTGAATTTACACGAATGCCAAACAGTATTGTAATTAACAGAACCGTGAGTACACGTAGACGGAAGATTTTACGCTCGGTTTTTGAAATATGCATAGCTCTTCCGTCGTCAGTATTAATCATTGTAATGACTCTATCCATAAAAAAAGAGACTCCACTGTGTAAGGTGCTTCCATGTACTTCTGCAAGAGTTCCCAACTATGAAAACAGCAGTTCAATGCCTAGAAGCGCAGCGTTTAATCACCTTCTTCATATTTCAAGGTGTTCAACGATTTTAATGTTCATTGTGCTTTTTGATTTCCATGAAACAGTACTGGAGCTGTGCCTTCGAAAGAAATAAACTGTAAATAGGGAGTTTTATTCTAAGGGTTTGTAAATTCTTTTGAAGGGAACAATTCGTGAAGAAAATATGTGTACTTTGAGAAGAATGTGGTCTTACTCTAAGGTGGTACTTTGAGAAGAATGTGGTCTTACTCTAAGGTGGTACTTTGAGAAGAATTTTATGATAACGCTACTCTTAAAATGGAAGCTTTTCAGAAAACCTGTCAGTACAGTCTCCTAATCATGTAGTCTAGATCTCGCAAGAGCTAAAAGAATGCAAGTTTAACACAGACTAAACGTGAATGCAGCCATATCTGCTATCCTACACCGAGATAGTAATCTGAAACTTATATGAGAAACTGTTACATTTTTGTGATTTTGTAAAGGGCGTGAAAGCCGATGTTTCGAATCGAAATGCCCATTAAACTATCTAACGATTAGGACACCGAATAGTGATCTCTGCCCAAGAGCTTTCGAAAAAGTTGTCGTAGTAAATCGTTGCAATTTTCCTTCATTTAAATTTAATTTAACACTTCTAAAACTGCTTTAAATCAAACTTGCTCTAGACTATCTTTGTTTCCTTTTTTATTTTGAACGTTCAGCAGTCATTTGTAAATTTGTTAGGCTCACTCCATTGATATATTTCTTCATTTCTAAATCGCTTTCTAGTCGTTCTTTCTCCTAAAAACAACTGCATTTGTTAAGCATTTATTCTTAGTTCCTTGTACGAAGTAAAGTAAGTATTCTAATGACGAAAAAATATCCATTTTGACCGCAATCGAATGTAATTTAACAATGTTTTTGCGTGACATCTCTACGTAAGGACAGAGTAAAGGACTCTTTTTCCCAAAACGAATTAAAAAACTTATTTAGAATGGATTTAGAAGAGAAATTTTTGAGGCGTCTATATACGTATGTATGTATCTCACATAACTCAAAAACGAGTGACCTCAGAAAGTTAAAATTGTGCATATAAAACACTGCTATAACATGCAGTTATGCATCTCGCTTTTTGGTTGCCAAAATTAAATATACACCCACTCTGTTACTCGGCTGAGTGAGCTCAGTTTTCTTTATTCTTATATATTGGTTAATTGTGTGTTTTTTGCTTTTAAAATGGTTTAATATGTTGTATTTATCTTCTGGTTAAGGTTTTGTGCCTTTAGTTAATCTGCATGCAATAGTTGTAGAATTATCAAAAATTTAAAAGTTGTTTAAGTGCAGTTAAGCCTAATGTTTTACCATAGCAGCCATATTTGCTCACATTTGAAACTTAGCAATATAGTGAATCAAGTGAGTTACTGCGCCTTCAGTGTCTTTTTGCTGAGTGGGACCAAAAGGAAACTTTTAGTTTTGTGCCACCTTGCCCGCTGGCCGAATTGCTTGTTTTTGCGTAGAAACTCTAATTTTTAACTGTTAAAATTGCTTTTTAATTGTTTGAACTGTATTTTGGTGTTTTATATTTTTCTATACCTTTCAATTTTTAATGAAGATATTTTGAGGTTTTATGCATTTTTGCCTTGCCGCGAAGTCAAATCTGAATTAATTGAATGAGAAATCTGTCTCTAAAGAAATTTGAGGCAATAAGTTTAAATGAAATGCAGCCAGAAATGTGTATCATTTAATATTCCGTACAAGGAAGTCATTTGGTATTCGCATCAGATTTTTTTCTTATGTCTCTATGTATTAAAATATGGAAATTTGTTTTGCGAAGGAATACGAAGGCAATCCGAAGAGTCTAAATGCTTTACGAAGAGTCATTTCATTGAAATCAAAGAGTACATTTAAATGATTCAATATGTTTCATCTCTATTAATATTTGTAATAACACTTCAAAACAATTCCTTGAATGTAAAAGGTTTCTTGGTAATTCAGTTTTACTTACTTTATAGCTTAATACCATTTTATCTATTGTATCTTTTTTCAACTACAAAATTGTAGTATGTTAATTTTGTCATTTTCCTGTGTGATGGTAGAAAACCATCTATTCATTTCTGTATCCACTAGTAAGCTTTTTGAAAGCTATTCTTTGAAAATTCATCGGAAGATTTTCAGATGTAGTTAGAAATAATGGGATTACTTTTCTACGCAATTTATATTTACTTCATTCGAAAATCGGTTTAAAGCGTTTTCGTAATCACGGAACAATCCAATTGAGTTAAAATGCGCGAAGTCATCTTTCTCATTTACGTAATAACTCATCCATTTTAGTAGATTTTATATAATTTTCATTTAAAAAGCATATATATTATAAGTGAGTGTAATAAAAATCAATATGTATCTAAAGTATAGCAGACAAATAATATATGAATTACAAGATAGTATTTTCAGGTTCAGGAAAGAAGTCCAAAATTTTCCCTGTCAAAAATGCCTCAAAGTTTTAAATTTAAATAGAATTTGGTAAGAAGTACCAATCTTAGAAATAGTTGCAAACAAAAACCTAAATCTAATTCATGAATAAGATAAACAATAAAATGAATTAAAGAATATTTTGGGGAAATTTTGTTAGTGAGAATTACTGATACCCAAGTTAAATGACGTATTATTACTAAATAGCTATATGTATGCATTCAAAAAGTATTAACTGGTAACAATGGTATCAGTTGTCTTTCTGTCCTCTATAGTTTAGAGCTCTGGGTTATTTCGTAGTTTTAGTCAAGCATCTGAAACTTTGGCCTGATATGTTATTTAAACACGTACTTCAGCAATTCTTTAAAGGAACTAAACAGTGATTTGTAAATATGTTAGATATAAAACTGACAATGCTATGTAAATTATATAATGTTTTAATTAGCCCGTTCTTACTACTTTTTGTCAAACAGGCGTATTACCCCTTAACATAAAAAGACAAAAAAAGTGTCAGATTTGCTACATATTATGTTTATTTATACATATATAAAGTTAAAAATTCTCCTTAAATAAGGAGTATTTTCTTCACTGAATTTGAGCAAATCTTTTAGAATTCATCTCAAACTGTAAATCAATTCTCCTGATGCACCAAAATAGTACCAATTTTGAAATAAGTAGGTTTCTGTAAAAATATGTATTTACACAAGAATAATAGACTTTTTTTTAAAGAAAATTTTATTCTTTGTTGATAATTATCTAGTGCATCCTAACATAAATTTAAAAAGGAAAAAAAAGTGTTGTCATAAAATAAACCTTCATTTAAAATTGATGAAATAAATAATAAACTAAAAAGATACAAATAATTTAATAGAAACAAGATTAAATAATTCTCTTATTTCCGGAAGTCATTCTACAATTTTAATTCGCAAAATATATAAAAGTCTGTAATATTATTGTTATAAGTAATCGTACACAAACAATTACTTATTAAAATAACAGTTAAAAGTTTATTTGATAAGCTCTGTACGCTTCTAAAATAATTTCACCAAAATTGACTATTAGAAGTATTACATTTTTTTCATTCGGTTGTAGAATCTTAAGCATCATTTTTGAAGGAGGAAGTAGAAGAATTGAGTAATGCCTTCGGCGAGCCTCGAACCTCTGGAATACGCGTCGAGAGTGCTGACTACTACACCAAGAAGCCATGCAAAGAAGGCGGGAGAAGTATTTTATGCAACCCCCCTTTTGAAGGGCGACTGCGGATTTCGCCAAATCGTGTTGGTGCAGAATCATCATCCACCACCTTTTTCACTTCGGGCGCCACTTGTAGAGACATTAGAATTTATATGGAAGCAGGAGACATGAAAAATGACCAATGCCCTCGCCGGGAATCGAACCACGGACCTCTCGGTTACGCGTCGAGTGTGCTGACCACTACACTACGGAGGCATGTGAAGAAGACGGGAGAAATACCTTCTATGGTTGATTTAAAACCTTTTCCCAAGAACTTCCTCTGAGTAACTGTAGACTACTCAAATTGAAATTTGTGCCGAAACTGGGAAAAAATTTAGGAAATTTGTACCAAAATAATATAGATAATGTTTTGAACTTTTAAAAATGCAATTTAATTGTTAAATGTTTTTGCCTATGCGCTTACGCTTTCGTTATTCGCGATATAGACTTGAAGGTGAAGTTTAGAAAGGAAATTATTAATTGTCTTTTTTCCATTAAATTATGTGATATTTTTCTCCTTTTAGTTCGATTTTATCCATTTTAAAAAAAAGCTTGTTTTATAAAACTTTTTTTTTGTCATTTAAAACAATTTTTATATATTTTACTCTCAATTACATGTGTCAATCAAATTATTTAATTGAAAAATAACTTTTCAACAAAAATAGTTAATTTTCTTTTACTTCCAACAGTTATGTTATAATCTGTAATTTCTTCCAATGATTCTGTTATTATTTACAACGTCATGATAATTTATTATTTACATCTTCATATAATTTCTAACTTTACGTCAATATTCATGTCTATTACCTGCGATTAAAAAAGTGACGTGCACTTCACCTTAGACAATCTCCAACGGAGTGCTCACCACTTCGGCTGACATTTTTTTTTGTCAGTTTTATACTATCGAGCTCCTAAATTTTAAGTCCTTCCTGTTGTTTGGTTTATTGGATTGTGGTAAAGCATTGGAGTGCTATCTGCTTACCTTCTGTGACTCAACTAAAGAGAAACATATGTTTAAATGCTTGCGATTTTTTTCTAGATAGATTACCGCATAATCTGCAATGCTGTACGATTATAGTTCATGATGAAACCACAGGAAGCACCCTTCTTTCAATACTACTTAAAAGTGTTTATAAGAAATTTGTTTCGATTTGGGTTCAGTAAGTATTATGTGTAAGCAGTCTTCTCTAAAATCTATACAAGCTGATATTAAGTCCATTTCATACAACTGATGTCACCGAAATCGTGGCTATTTAAATTCTGTTACAAATCTAAGAACTCCACTGGCGGGTTCTTTCCTATCATTTATGTTAGATAGCATCATTTTTTACCTTTTACACAAATCGATAACTGTCTTGGAGTAGCTCGTGTTTTATTACTATCAGCTGATTTATATTATTAGCGTTTATTGCAATATCCACCAACTGAAATTGAGCTACTACTTCATTTACATTTATTCCTTTTATTCCTTTAGTTTTGAAGCTATTCAGCCCTTCTTGATTAAGTTTAAATACTTGTTCATATGTTGGATAAATTCTTAAAACTTCTCCTATTTTAAAATCCCCGTTTTCTTCTGCATTAACTCTTTTCATTAATTCAGAACTATGTCCAGATCTGAATTTTGCACTCCGCAAAACATTCAAAATGTTAGTGAAAGTTGAATTTCCTTATTAATGCGTACTCAAGAATCAGAAATAATGATAAAATTTGATATAAACTTCATTTAGAAATATTTTTTACGGTTGTTTTGATGTTGCAAACGGTAAAACTATGAAATGTTAAGCTTGTTTATTAAACGAAGATATGTGCGAAAATTCGACAAGAAATAATTTCAATGATGAATTTAAAAAATCGAATTTTGGGAGGAAAAATAATCAATGACAAAGCTCTTCCCGTAGCGACAACTGCCATGATCGAATCAAGTAAGTCGTTCTATCAAGAGGAAAACAAAATTAATGTAATCAACATGATAGAAAACTATTTCAGAAGAAGAAAAATATCGTTCTACTTATAGTGATACGATGATACGATAGCCTCGAAACCATGTTTCCAAGCGAAATCACAAGACGTCCGAGCAAGAACGAAAACTTTCCCTTCATCTACAAGTCAAACTGCGGCTATATTAAAAACATTATATAAAATTAGCATTTTTTCAGCATTCTTCTTTTCAATCAAAATGAAGAATTTTGTTTCATATTCTATTTTTATAGAATATGAAAACATATTTTCATAGAATATAAAACTTGAAATTTTCATTTCAAACTTTTGTAACTGAAAAACTTTTGAGGGACGAAAGTTCAAAATAATGTATCTCAAATGGGCGAAACAAATTGCGAAAAATTAGAGTTTATTGTATCCGATGGCTCAAACGGCAAAATTCTGATATTTTTAGTATGCTCATTAAACGAAGATACGTGCGAAAAGTCAGGAAAAAAAACTGATTCAACATTAAATTAAATAACATATGATCAGAATTTTGAAAAAAAATCTGAAAGGTTTGAGATTTTAAATTACGTCCAAAGGGGCGTTTTATAAGCGTCTTGTGTGTTACCTTTGTTTATTAAATATCATATTCTACATACTCAAACTATAAAATTCAGTTTAACAGCAATATCGCAAAATAAATTTAAAATCAGTATATCTTTAGAATTTCCGGTACAGAGTCTGGTGCGCGAAAGATAATTTTTTTCCGCACAATGTTGCTATTGCTCGCTTTGAAATCGTCGAGTTTTCTAATCAAAAATTCGTTGAAGTGTTACAAAATAGGAAATCGATAATAAAACAAATTTCAAATTCAAATTACGGTTTCCACATGCCCATATTCTATGGAAGATTACGTTATTCAAACTTTGATGGCTCTAGCTACCGTTGTTTTATCATAATGCAAGAAACATACATACATTCATGCAGATTCTTCATTATTTAATTTCTTTAAATATAATACAGGGCGATAATATTTGGTGGCAACAATCTGGAAAGTGAAACACCGCTGTAGTGAATCAACGCAAAATGCCAAAACGAAATTGATAGTCCTTCTGGGCAAATTGCCCCCTTTGGACTAAAAACATTTCACCAATTTTATTACCATCCACAAAATTTCTGAGTGCTTTAAGTGATCGTGGTAACATATTATTAAATATTTTAAAAGTCAGATAAACACCATAAGCGAGTTAAATAAAAGCTTATTACCATTGTTTTAGAATAATAGAAAATGAGTTATTGAGTTTGGGAAATATATCGGGAAAATAAAATAATAAATAAAATATAGTAATAATTCTGCTTTATCTTCGTTTTAATTATTTCTATTTTAATTAGGGCTATTCCGACCAATGAGTGTGATTCGAATAATGATTGTTCATAAAAGATTGTTGTCAAATACTTCGAAAAATCCAATTTGTCTCATCCAGCTGCGTAACTAAAGCCATATTAATATGTTCCAAACTAAAGAATATCTGAATATTTCCCGTGTGACAAGATTTTGCGAAAGATTTAATGATAATTACGTGGCATGTTTTTGAATAAATTACCCCTCAAGACGAACATTAACAAGAAAAACCTAGAACCATTGTTTTATCAACTGAAGTACGTCTGTAATTATTTGAAAGAAATTATTCGTGGATACAAAGGGAATTGCATTTAATTAAAAAAATTATATAAGATATAAATTAATGTAAAGACCAGGAAAAGCCTTCCGTCAAAAAAGTTAGCCTAAATTTTTGTTTTGTTTTTGCTGTATTTCAAAAAGCAAAAGAGAATTGCACGAAATAATAATGGAAACTGAATGATTATATAATTAGAATAACTTTGAAAATCTGAATCATAAATCGTTCTCGTTTGCTTATAATTAGAATTAATTTATAGTGAATTGTTTGTGATTAACAATTAGGTAATTCTAAATGTCTTAGAGTCTCAAATTAGTTATGTAATCATAATTACACTTTTTATCAGCACTATTATTAAAGATCTTCTGTATAATACGATATTTCAGTACATCATGCTTTAAACTCGCAGTGAAGGAACAAGGAACTTTACCTATTATTTCGTATTCTACTACCTCTTACGAATTTTGAAATATTAAGAATTAACAGTAGGTTATCAAGCTGCTCTTTTCAATACGTTCATGAACGGCTTTTATGAAATTCACACCCTGCTGGAACTGCGAAGTAAAATTCCGCAAAAAAGCTTATTATACCAAAAGAAATTCACCATTTTGCATTGGTTTAAAAACTAGACTTTAAATAGGAGGTTCGTAAAAACGTGGAAATATTATACTGTCTTTGAATGGTTTTCCTATTAATGAAAGAAAAATCCCACTGTACAACAAAATTTGTATATTTTTTGTAAAATCAGTACAACCAAACTTGCTGTCAGTAAATTGTTCAATCACGTAATGTATTTATTCCATATTTTCATGCTAGCGTCAATAGAACTACAAGAAAACAACATATCCTTTTATACGGAGCTTGTTCATGCAACTGCTCATACAACGGCGTGATGCCCGAAAGTGGTCGAGGAAAAAAGAATACTGAACACTAGTAATTCGACCTCTATTAAAAATTCCACAGAACAGACTAGTTCGAGTTTCTTTCTTTACAAGTGTAACACGGATGCTAGACTAGCTAGCTTCCCTTAGAAAATAGTTCGAAAAGGCATACATTTTGTTTTGGGAAGTTAGCCTCTACGAGAACTTTCATAATAAAAAATGAAACCAACTCTGATCAAAACCTCGAGCCAAACCAAGGCAAGCCTAGAATATAAGAATAGAGGAAAATTTACATTGTAGCTTATATAACCGTAATCAAGACTACTTGTTTAAAGAACATGACATTTCCTAAAGGAATAAAAGGTCAATGTTATGTTTAACTAATATCAGCAAACAATTTATTTGCTGTTTACCTTTCTACTGATCTTGTTATATTTTTCTAGATGATTTCAGTTGTCATGTTGTAGTGTTAAATCTCATACAGTTTTATTAAGTCATAGTATGGCAACGAAACAACATTACCACGCAATTATAATTTTTATCATTATTAAATTTTGATGAATAAAATTTCACAAGACTTTTTTCTTAAATTTGTTTGAATAATTAATGGCAATTTATGCATAAAATTAAGGCAAAATTGCGTACGTTTATCATGTGAGTATAAATTAAAAATAAGAGTAATTTATTTTTTTAAATCTATAAATAAGTATTTTCCGATAAGAAAAAAAATTTTTTTTAGAAACATAAATATTTTTGTATTCAACTTGATTTTTATAAGGAGGTTTACATATCTATGCCAACTATAAAAAGAAACATAAATGTTTATAAATCACTTCTCAGGCAGCATAGCTCATATTTTCTCAGGTAGCGTGGCTAATAGTTTTAGGTTGGTAAACATATGTGTGGTTATTTTAAGTTCCAAATGTCCCGAAATGCAATGATTAATGTGATGTGTTTCTTTACTATCTTTGTGTTCGCCTTTCAGATCCTACTGTATAATATAATGTATGAATGTATGTGTTTGGTAATGTGCGAGGGTTAGCTATGAACTTCGGCAGTTCAAATGCTGGTCACTTTAGTGTTTTTGTATGCTTAATTTTCGATTTTCATAATTAAACGCTTTATGCATCCTCGTCTGGAAGCGAATACCGCAGTAATTATTCATGTAAACGACAGATAGGAGTCTTGGAAAATCGTGAAAATTCCCATATTTAAGATGGAAAACGTTTCTTCCATCTCTGTCCTTTAACATGATCTGCACAGTGTACTGCTATTGATATAAGGATATTATGTAAGACATGGATGATGTTCGCTACTTTTGTGGTGTGAACTGGTGCTTTTTCATTTTAGTATTTAGCGCTTCATTTAAGATGCAATTTTTGAATAGTTAGATGTATGGCCTTTTAGAATGTATCAACAATCTTCCATAGTACTATGACCCTCGAAATCTGCAGTGTAAATCACAGAGACCTTTCATGAAAAAACTGCGTCATCAATTTACCTTCATACTATACCTTGAGAAAGGGGCAGGCAGTATCATATGCTTTTAAGGAAGTTCTCCTCATGTAAACGCTTCCAGAAGTGGTAGTTTTTTTCGGAAATAATAAACTTCTGGAGAATATTGAAATATACCGTAATTACACTACGCTCTGTTATGTGTTTTTTGCACACAGTTACTTTCGGAGCTTTAGTGATTTTATCAGATAAATTCCTCTTTGCTTCGGGAATAACTCCAATCGCTTTTTATGTATATAAACAGATTTGCCCTGGGTACTGTTGCACTCGAATCCTATCTGACCTGGTATTTTGGTAAGAGGTACTACAGCGAAACGGAGACCAACACTTGCTATTTCTCTTCTGAACTCCACTGCATGCGCTATTTATGTTCTAGAATTCTTACTGACTGAAGCCACTACCTTTAATACCGTTGACAAGTTATTTCACATTTTGTTACTTCCAACGGTATTCAAATGCTTCAGAATTTTCATGCGGAATGGGGCTTGAAATTTCCCAAATTGACTATATTCATTTCATTTGACTATATTCATTCCCAAGGAGTTCTATATTCATTTTAGTTTCATTTTTAAAAAATTCGAACTGAAATACGAAATTTTGCTTCGCAGATGTTTGTCGCTGTTATGTTTTAAAAACTGAATACTGAGAAATTTAATTTCTGAAATTGTTACTAAATTTATATACATATTTTACTTTTATACTCCTCTTATCATTATAACAATCCATTTAAAAGTACGTTCCTTGCTAACAGTACTGATTGACAAAATGCTTTAGAACCTTTTAAAATTTATTGGTCTATACAATATTTTATTTCTTTGCCTGTATATCTGTTTACCTACTGTTTGTTTAGCTTTATATCTGTCTTATGAATCTTTCTTCATATTTAGCGCTAATTGAATAATATATCATAAGTTAATATAAGTATATATAAGTTATCCCTTTTATCTTTTATATAAGTGATCCCTTATATATAAGTTATCCCTTGTAAGTTATCCCTTATAATATAGTTATCCCTAGTATATATAATAATTATAAGTTATCCCTTATAATATAGTTATCCCTAGTATATATAATAATTATAAGTTATCCCTAGTGTATATAAGTTATCCCTTATAAGTTATCCCTAGTATATATAAGTTATCCCTTATAAGTTCTTTTAAAAGTAGATTAGTAATTACATAAGCTATTTGCAGCAATGAAAAGTTTAAAATGCTTCCATTTGAAATATCATAGGTAGAATAACTCTCAATATTTTTTGTTGTTGTCACTAATCTCATTTGTCTGTATCAGAACATGCCCAAGAAATTCATCATGTTAAGGAGGCAAGTTTGCGCCTGCCATTGGCAAGAGCATTGGGCACCATACTGGTCACAGTACGACTTTGGACAGTTCCGCCCCCAATTTTGAGGAACAGCACACTTTGGGGACGGGTCCGGGAGTCTGTCACCCTCCTCTTTCCCAACCAACAACCTCTCGAGAGAAATTTCGGCAAGCCGCATATTTTGAGTGCCCTTATGCCGCACGGACACTATACATTTATAAACATCCATGCCTTCTCCGGGATTTGAACCGGGCTTTTCAGTACGACAGTCAGAGTCACTAATCAGTATTGGGTTGAGCCGCTAAGGCTCACGGTTGCGTGACTAAAATTTATGTAATGGTATAATAATTTGAGATGTTAAATTGATTAAATTTGTATTCATTTATCGTTTTTATTGTGTTTTAGATTTCTAAAGTTATACGCTCTAATTCCCATTTTACACAAAGAAACCATTCGAAACAAAGTAGCTAAAAGCATTAAAACAAAGTAACTAAAACAAAGAAAAAAAACAGTTGATATAGTGATGGTAGTTCTCTGAAACTTCGGAGAAGACATATAGTAAATCGAATCCTCTCTTTTTGTAGTTTTTCTGCTATTTCCTAGGAAATGGCCAGATACTAGCTTGAAACAAACATGTGATTTTGGTGCTATATGCTTTCAGTAATTTTAATTTAGGATGCATGCGGAATATAAAATGACGCGATTAAATTTATCAGTCTTTATAAAAATAAAATGAGCAAAAATTTTCTTCAGATTAGCTTTTACGAAATTAGAAACTAAAACAAATAATTTAAAAATTACACTCAACGCGATTTCGCTTCGCAATTTAAAGTTTAATTAAATGGTGGAAAGTAAAATTAAATAATCTTTATTTCCATAAGCCTCATTTAATGGAATTAATTCTTTACCTGTTTTCGTAATTGAAAATTTGATTCATACGCTTATTTATCTTAAAGGATTAGAAAGTTTAATATAGGCTTCGGATTAAGGACTAAATAATTTCAGGTAAATGCAGCAATGTTAAAAGGAAATATTTGAAATAAATAAAGAAGTGGATAGCGAGGATTCTGAAAAAATAAATGAAATTTGAAACCTAAAAGCTTATGTTAAACCTTTCTTCGTTCGCTTTGTTTAAACTCTCATTCAAGCCATGATTAAGGTAAGAGGAAAATAAGAATAAAGTTTTTGTTCAGAGCATTAAAATAATTATATTGAATATTTGCTTTACACCGAGGCAAGGAAAATTCATTAATATTATGATTTTACGTGAGTGACAAAATTTTAATCATACCTGTTAAGGCAACGCTTTTCAATACTCAAAATTTATTCACTGCTGGGATTCTCTTCCAATATTAATTCCAACTAATAATGTAGCAAGTGCTACATTATCATTTGCATCGACAGAAATGTAATCGCATTATATTATCTGAAACAAATTTTGAAAATTTGAGAGAAATTTTATATTAAATCGGTCAGATAGTCATAATTGCTTTTAAATGTTTTTAACTAATGTCAATGCATTGGAACTTCACGGAAATATTTTTACCCGTGGTCATTTCTTTTAGAATGATATGCTTAATTATTACGTTTCACAAGTATGAGGTATTGTAAGGCGGTTAAATATTAATCTTACGCTTTCTTTTGCTTATGAAGACATTTTATAGTATGCTATATTAAGGTAATGCCGTAAAAATTTATGCAGCAAGAAACAATTGTTCGAATCGAATGAAACATTATAGATAGGATAGCTACTTCGATATAGACTAAGTGATTAAAATATTAAAGCAAAAGTATAATTTATTACAGAAAATCTATAAATGTAAGGGTCACAGCTCCTTCCTGCGACTTCCAACAAACTCTTATGCTTGCCAGCTTTACTTTTAAAGTTATCTGAGACTTGCGGTGGCAAATCTAAGGACCGTACAGGCATTTCATGAAGGGGCTGAGTATTTCCTGAAGAAACATACCGCCTTGGAGGCCTGCGTAAATGAATGAAATGTGTCATGAACGTACCATTACTGTCATGATGCCCTTGATCAATAACAGGAACCATCGGGTATCGTGTGTGATGTTATCCCATAGCTGATATGATGGTGCACATCAGCTATGGGAATGATGTGTCTCTGTAAAGCAGGCGTGATTGAGGCGGCATTTAGCGCAAAGCCTTCACTGACGTACATGGTTGTCAACGCTGTCCAAACTGAACTTCAGTTTGCCGCTGAAGATTCGACTCTATTCGGTTGCGGCCTAATCCTATCAAGTGCGTCATTATTCCAAATAGAGTTAACGGTAGGTTGTGTCGTTCGTATGCGCAATTGGCACCGCGATAAGAAAAGTCTTTCAGTTAAGTGTCTCGCTGTAGTAAAGACAGACCTATACAGTAGATTGTCAGTCATTTCCCATTATCATTTCCGCAGTCGAGAGCTTACGCCTAAGTGGGAGAATAAACGCCGTTTTCATAGCTATAGATTTACGAATATGCTATAAGGTATTTCTCCCGCCTTCGTGGTGTATAATGGTCAGCACACTCAGCATGTATTCAAGAGGTTCGAGTCCCTGCAAGGGCATTGCTCATTTTTCATGACTCCTGCTTCAAAAAAACCCTAATGGTTCTAAAGTGCAAAGAATTTTTCGAAAAATTTGCTGGAAGACCTTAGCTTATTTCAGCTGTAAAGCTTTCTTTGAAAATTGATGGTAAGATATTTTGGAAGTCTTAGTGTTGTCCTTTATTAGTTAGCTCCCAGAATTATAGTTAAATCTAAGTCCAGAAAATTTGCATATTCTACCCTTTTATTTAAGAACCATTTGTGTGACAAAAATATCATTCATCTATTGTTTGCTATTTAAGAATGATTACAAAAAAATTTATAAAATTTTTGAGACATTTAAAATTGTTTACATTCCTTCAAATCCAAACTTGCAGATAATGCTTTAAATAATAAAGATATTCTAATATAAATGAAGATCACTTCTGTAGGAATCACTTTCATGTCTCCGAAATAAAAGCTATTTAAACCCAACTACAATACAAGTTTCTCTAATTTACTTTTAAAATTTTAAGTAAAAAAACAGTCGCTCTTTTGTTTATCAAAACTTTTTTTTTTAATTTGCTAACTACAAAACCAACTTTACGATAACTATGAGTAGACAAATATGCTAAAATGGGTTTGGTATTAAAATGAGTTTTAGATTTTACAATCAATTTATGGAAAATCTGATCAAAATTGGCTTAAATTAGAAGTCATTGGTAGTAGTTGCTTCAAAGACGCGAAGAATCATCCAATTAATAAGCATATGTATAACCCATATATTCTGTCATTTTTTGTACTGAACTGAGACGTATTATTTAATTTACTTCAGACAGCTTTACGTATCGTATAAAACCTAATAAGAACAATTAAACAATTAAATTGAAACTTTTAATATCATTGTTTCAAGGTAATTTACTTCTGATCCGGATTTTGATGTCTCGGTGTCTTTTGTGCTTTCCCTATGCGGAATTTTTTATACATTTTTGTACCATTTATTTCGGAACCCATGCTCTACCTCAAAACTCGATTTATTATGAATTGCACTTTGCAAGACAGTAGAGGGGGAAATTTACTACTGTACAAAAGGCATGTGTAAACGAAAGGAAAAGAAAAAATGCTACTCGTATTTTTGGTAATATACTATTAGGCAGTTTTGCATTCTCATTGCCCTTACTTATCAATAATACTCATATTTCTGAATACATTTTTAAATATAGTAAGTTATTACTAAACATTTTGTTGAATGAAATTTGTCTGGTCTTTTAAATGGTCATGGTTAAATAAATTCGGAAATTTATACTCATTCTCATGTATTCAATTACAAATGTTTATTCAACGTGCTTTTATAAAACTGTTGAAATAACCTTGAAAAATGTTGAAGTTGAAAAAACACATTTAATTATGTTGAATATTTCTTCTTGTTTAGTAGCAGGTGCAAATTATTCAGCGAGGTGCATCAGATTTAACAAAAACGGTTCTCCTCTTGAAATTTAAGCATAAATTAGCTAATAATGTATAATATAAAAAGTCCTCTTTTAAATTTTGCCTAAAAGTGTGATTTTTTCTAATGACCCGTGCAGCTTCAAAACAAAAAGCAGATCACTGCTGTACTTGTTTCAGCACATCTGTCATTACTGTGCCTACAGCAATAAGAAAGAGTTTTGAGATTATATAGATCTTGCCGGAGCAGTTACACCAGTGCATTATTTTTAGCCTGTCTCCAAAAGATAAAGGCACATGGTATAAGAAGCGATGACGTAGAAAGCAGGATTTTGAAAACGGTCAGTTCCTTGAAAATGAGGCAATGTCCAGGAAACAGTTCTTTGAAAACATAAAATTTTAGGGATATTCTAAGCAAAAGATTTGTGATTTCATATAAAAAATGTTCGAAAAGAGGTTGACCTTATGTCTTTTATATATTGTTTATATACAGATACAGGGCTGAGGAGTCTCTGAAAAATAGTTGAGATTTTTATGAAAACAGTTTCAATTCAATGGAATGAAAGTTTTTATGAATATCAAATCATGATTTTTTTATTATCATTACTTTAATTACGAAATGTTTTTTGAAAGTGTATACTACACTGGTAAAATATAATACGAAAATAGGTCACGGCTATGCGTTCAAATTTCTTCAAGGTATTCGAAACAAATTTAGTGACATGGGTCAAATTTCTAGGCATATTTCTGAAAGAAATTTATAACATTTTCACCGAATTAAGGAAGTAACTAGAATTTTTTTGTATTTAATACAGTCCCACAAACGCGACATAGTGTGGACTGAGAGACTGTCGAGTTTCCAAAAAGTCGAGTTTTATGGAATAAGGGGCCAGTTTTTGAGAACTCAGTATTTGAACTAGGTATTTGACCGTTTTCAAAAGCCTGTTTTCTAGGTATGTAATATTTAACTGCAAATTACTCTAGACATTTGTAGCACAATGTTAGACACTGAAAAGTACAGTATACAATAAAATTAATGTTGCTATTTAATGTCGAGTTCTAGCACAGTAGGAATCATAAAAAGAACAAATGCCCTAAGATAACTGAGTAAAAAATTTACATACAAAAGTAAAGAAAAATTATTAGCAGTTCTTGGTAGAAAAATATCGTGTGATGGTAGATTGTCTGTCACACTCAATCCGTAGTCGTGTACCTTCATCCCGTAGGCGACGTAAGAACAAAATGTCCATACCAGCTGCACCTTAGTCCTCCATGTAACGGAGCATTCCTTCAGTGGCCTTCAATCCTTCACTATGGGTCATCATTTTAGCTTTTCAGTTGTCTTCTATCTCTTCGCTTTTTGATTCATCTTCATTTTTATCTCCATTGTCCTTTACCAGTGCAACTATTTCTGCGTGTCCTAAAATTTAACAATTTCCATCTTGTCCCATCCATTTTTCAACATCACCATCAGTAACTTCTTCGCAGCCTGGAAATTTCTTAAGTAAATTATTTCAGCTTTCTATCTCTTCTCTGCCTTCGTGAAATTCGTTTCCTGAATGGTCCAGCAACTTTCTCCAAGAAAGAACGAGGCTTGTCTTCTTGATTTCACTCTAAGAATGAGCTATCCATCCAACAACATCCAACATATCTATTGTCTTCAGCTTCTCGATCATAGACAAGAGATGAAATAAGATTACGTCTGTATTTTTTCTTCAATTCCTCCAAAACCACTTGGTCCATCGGCCATGAAGTTACGTTAGGAGGGAGAAACATGGCTGTTACATATTAGTCTTGTAAGAATTCTTCATCAGGATGGCATGAGGAGTTGTCTAGAATTACAATCGCCTTACTTGGTAGATTTTCTGATTTTAAAAACTTTTCCACCGATGGAAGGAACTGCTGATTAAACCAATCATTAAATATTCCTCCGTTCATCCATGCGTTTGACTTATTCTGGTACCAAACAAGAAGATTATAATTGGTTTCGGTCCCCATTAGTGTACATATTTACGTTTTTAAACACCCGTAGATTTTTTGATTTGTCTATAAGCGTTAGGTTTAGCTTATGGTTGCCTGTTTGTTGCCCTGCTGCATGCCAAAATTGTCACTCTCTCCTTTCTTCTTTTGTAGCCAAGTGTATATTTTTCGTTCCTGTATGTCAGCGTTCTCGAAGGTAGCATTCGAAATTTCAAACCACTCTCATCACAATTATAAATTTGATCTTTAGATATACTCTGCTTTTCAATTAATTTGTGGAAATTATCTTTGAATATTGCAACATTTTCCAAGTTAGCAAATACGTTTTCCTCACAAACGTTCAACTACCTGATGCCGTACCGCTTTTTTCATCTGTTACGCTAGCCAGCTCTAGCAGTAAATCCAGGCTCTCCTTCTTCAAATTTAACGTAAAATATTAGGGTTTTTTCTTGTTAAATTGGTCCTGAAATGGGTGTTCTCTGTTCCCTTTGCAGGCTAAACCACAAATAAAGCGACTCGCACACTTTTTTCGTATTCACCATCTTTCGTACTTTTTCTTTCCTTTAATCTATCCGTCCATGTTCTTTTCACACACCAAGACTTGATTTCGGATCTTTTCTTTTTCCCCCCTATCAAAGTAGTCCGTGCAACACCTAAATCCATGGTAATTTTGTTTACACTTTCCCCTTTGTCCGTTTTCCTTCAGCAGCTAGTTTCATTTCTATTGTCACTTAAATTTATTAGTTGTCACGTTTTCTGTTTTTTTTTCGGACAGCATTTTCACTTTACAGAAAATGAAAAGCTCCCAAAAGTATGTTAACTTCAAACAAAAGTATATTATGCTTCGATGTGATCTTAGGAACGATACCGGAAATAAACTGGTGTGAGTTGCGGTCACAAAACTTCAGACAAGTCTTCTAACGTTTCGCAACAATAGAAACGAATGTGAGACAGTGGCCAGCTGCTACCTGACTTTCTTCGCATCCTCGGAAGAAGCAAAGAGCGTTGCCAAATATCACAACATATCTTAGAATTTGTTAGGAAGTTCCAAGAATTAATGGCACATTGCGAAAACGCAAAAAATTGCAGAAAAATAACACTCAAATCTTTGAAGAGAGAGCAGGAAAGACATACGCATAAATAATAATTATATATGCTGTATGTAATATTTGCTCTGTTTGGCCTAGAGATATCCTTAGCAAGGTCCTTAAATGTTGTATTATACAGAATGTCGAGATACCGGGAGTCGAGTTTGCGAGATTCTACTGTATTTCTGTATTATCTGAAACTGCATTAAATGTGTTACCAGCAGCATGAAATTATTAATGGCATATATATCTGCGAATTCTGACCACTACACCACGAAGGCATGCTAAGAAGGCGGCAGAAATTCCCCCCCCTTTTAAAGGTCGAAGGGGCTCCAATCGTTACACCCGGTGCTGGAGAATCATCATCCACCACCTGCTTTAGTTCGGACGCCAGTATAAAGTCATTATGTATTTTTGAAGCAGGAGTCATGAAAAATGAGTAATGCTCTCGCCGGGACTCGAAACACGGACCTCTCGAATACGCGTCGAGCATGCTGACCACACCACGAAGGCATGCTAAGAAGACAGGAGAAATACCTTATATGTTCAATAGAAATAACTTCTGTAATTTTAATTTATTAATTTAAACTATTATTTGTGAAGTGGCCTTTGCTTTACTGTCAAATGGATTCATGGAGTAAAAAGTTTTAAGAATCGTTACTTTAGATCAAATAACATATGGTTAAGAGGTGCAAAATTGTACTGAAGTGAAGACAGTAATACAGTTATGTTAGATAACTGCAAATATTTCTTTTCTCTTATATTCTGTCAGCATAGCCATGTTTTCCTGCGTTCTTATTTTAAAAAGAGCAACGAAATAAATATGTATCAAATATCCTCCGACTTATGAAACCACTGAGGGTGAATTTGAAATTCCCAACAAAATTCTCCGTTTAGTTCAAACCTAAAATGGAATTATTGATAAAATTCCACGCGTCGAAAAATGCATTAGCCTTTCGCTTTTGAAATCATCTGTTATATTCGCTTTCAAGCTTTTAGAGCATCTGGCATCATGAGTAAGTGACGTGGCTTGTTCCCTGCACGAAGCGCGATTGAATCGGAATATTTTTGGGAAGTTGTCTGATATGCACGCTCGATTGAATTTTCTTTAAAAATCGGCTTCACCACGCGCTTCCAGATAGTGAGTTTTGACTAGTTTTAGGCATTTGTGAATATACATTGGTATTTTATTTTGGAAATGGGATCATTTCGTTTCTGAATATATTTCATACTTTTAGAGAGATTTTGAGCAATGTGTTTACACAAAATGTTGTCTTTTCGTAACTTATTACTCTCATTTGTTTAAATGCTGTTCAGGGAATGCATTTCTGATGTTTCCTTGCAGCTGAACTGTTTTGATTTTATATATTTATGTTTGCCTACTGCATATCTTATTGAAATCATGATGTATAACTCAAAGATAAGATTCCTTATAATACTACAAAACGTAATCAACATTTTAACTGAAGTTTCGAAATAAAAAAGAAAACTATTAATGCTACTATTTTTCTCACTGAAAATAAATATTAATATATCATGGGAAAACGATGAAATATATATATATTGGTCAGAAGTATCTTATAAGTACGAGCATTTATTTTTTTTAAAGTAGTGAATTATATTTAATATTCAGTTAAATAATTCTTAATATCAGTTGAAGCTTTTATACTAATTTGCGTATTGAAGTGTATTTTCCCCTTCCCTTGTTTATTTAATTAATTTATTAATTTATTTCCTTTTCTTAAATAAATAAAGATAATAAAGCAAAAATAATATTTTGATCGGCTACTTCAATCAACTTTATTTCGGTGAGACAATCACCTTCGCTTTCAAATACACTTTTAGCAACTCCATTATTTCAGGTGTCTTCTGCATCATATTATACCCAAAACGAATTGGAAAGAAGGATTATTTAGTTTAGAAAGATGCCTTGTATAGTGAAAGACCTGTTTTACAAGAAAATAATTTTGCATGCAAACTTTTGATCTTAGGGTAAATATTGGTTTCTGCTGACGGTTTCTTTTCGTTTGATGGACATAATCCTTTGTTTAAACAAATATTTCCTTTTCAATTTTACAAATGTAATTAACAAATGAAATTTGAAATATGGAATATGAAATAACTCTTAAAAATGTTACAATATACTTTAGAAATATGATAAATTTGTATAATTCGTCTAATATAAAAATACACTCACACAAAAAATAAATTACACCACACTAAGAAGCAGTTATCTGATTGTACCAAAATTTCATAAACGAATACTTTTCAATCCAAAACATAAACAATAAATTTTGGTGCTAGGGGAATTAATCTTAAACCTAAGAGCATCACAAGTAAGCATTCTAATGATATATAAAAGAGGAAAATTTCCAATTCTAGAACATAACTTTCATGCGAAATTTCCGTATACTAACTTTGACTGTACGAAATAACTTTGACTGTATTACTTATTTTAACTGTGCGTAAAGGGGTTTACACAGAGTATAAACATGCTACATGCGAAAGGACATGTGATTGGTCTAAGAAGCAAGATAATCAAATCCACAAATGGCTCGACATTTGATCTGAACGATGCGGCCATTATACGGCAGTGGCAGGAATGGCTGAACCATTGCAGAGCACAGTATCAAGAAAGCAAGACTGGATCTAGAGCGGCGTAATAGGACAGAGTAACCTGTCATGATTCTAGCAGCACCTTATGCGTCAGTATTAGCGATCTGACATATAACCAGGATAGCAGTAGCTGCAAGGAACATTAATAAACAACTTAGAAAATGAGGCCTGCGTTCACAACGCCCATTGGGCCAACTGCTTCGCATCTATTCCGTCCGATAAAAGCGTTTGCTGAGCTCCTTCAACCTAGAATCGTACTGACTTGAAGATAATTCGCATTATCTTACTAATCTTGGAATTTTCCTTATCTTACCTTACTGATTTAACCTTGGAATAGAAGCATACTGGCTGAAATAAAGTTGTCTCCAATGATGAATCTTGGTTTGGTCTGAGGCACTTGGCAGACACGTCTGCCAAGACGTTAAAATTCGTTCAGACTGGGGTTTACCTGAGCTAACGGAGACATCTGACATAGTGGATCCATCTCCAAAACCGGTTTTGTCTCATAGGGCAGCGAGTTGAAAAATCTGAACTGCAGATATAGCGGAGCTAGTCGACAAATGGAACTGACTATATTAGCTCACATATACCCCAGTCTGAACGGCTCTTCACAGGACGGCAGTGGTGCACTGAATATGACTGTCTCCCATCACATAGCTCGTAGCTCGGAGTTATGATCTGGAATGCAATTTTATTTCATAGTCGAACACCTTTGGGTTTCATCCCTAACACCATCACATCACAATTCTACGTCTCATGTTAACCTTTTTAATGAAGAGCAAAGATTGGATTTTAAAAATATTGTAGATTTGAATATTAGCTTAGATTTTGAAAATATTGTAGATTTGAATATTATTAATTTATGTATTTCCTGTCTACAAATAAGTAGCAGCGAATCGTAGCTCTTTGAATCTCTTTACCGTATTTGTTTGGATCTTGCCATAAAAATATATTCCAGTTTTGGATTTTTTATTGCATTCGGATCAAATATTTCAATCTATATTGTTATTTTGGCTTTCATTCTAGAGTAATAATTCAGGAACCGACAAGAATATTGAAAAAGTTGCATAATTGGCAATATCAACTCTTACGAGTTCTTCCATATGAAATGTTTT
This sequence comes from Stegodyphus mimosarum, assembly GCA_000611955.2. Classification (NCBI taxonomy): domain Eukaryota; kingdom Metazoa; phylum Arthropoda; class Arachnida; order Araneae; family Eresidae; genus Stegodyphus; species Stegodyphus mimosarum. Next base: position 254,310 of record KK122391.1, read on the forward strand.
GAGATAGCAATAGTAATTTACTATTTATTTATTTTTTAATTATGTGGTAAAGCTCTTCAATTAATTACATAATAAAGCAAGTTTATTGCACTTAGATATATAATTTCAGTTTACAAAATGCCAAAATTTTATTATGTTCTTAAGCATTTTGTGTTGCAAGTTTTGTGTTTTAATATACTGAACTATTTTAATTAATCAATTACTATTAAAAATTTCGTTATTAAACCAACTTTCTCAGTTTAGAAAATTCGATTTAAATGAAGTTAAAATAAAAATAGCAGATGACATGGTGAAGGAAAAATTTACTTTTACAAATGTAACAGGAAAAAAATTGAAAATTCGATTAATATTCATTAGGATTTAAAAAAATCGTTTTTCATGTATTATTAATAAATATTTATTAGGCACTATTAGTAAAACTGAGAATAAATTTTATATGAATTATTCTCAATAAAAATTTGTTTGGAATTTTGAAATTAACTGTGGCAATTTATTGAAGATTGTAAGGCATAATTTGAGACATAGAATCGAAATGTGTCAAAACATCGATATATCATTTCGGAAAAAGATCGTTTGTAGAACAATGCTGTATAAATCTAATCATAGGTTAAGTCACGATTTCGAGGCTGGAAAACACAAGCTGAATTTCCTCGACAGGCTGACTAGCACGGAAGGTACAGGTATAGGAACAGTCTCATTTTTTTGACTCGGTGTACGTAATACCTAGGCATTGTATTTTTAATTACAAATGCTAGTTCAGCAAAGTGTTGAAGGATTGAAGGACAGTCATGACGCAGAGCTCGATAATTAATGACTTTTTTAGGAGAAAAAGGGGCAAATATTTCCGCTTCGAACAAAACTGAAATACAAATGCTACGAATTCCTTATATGAGGCGAGTGGAGCGTCGAGTGTCTTGTCCACCATATGACATTAGAAACATCATTAGCGGGAATATGTTACACTTAGCCAGTTTTTCTTTTGGCATTGTATAGAATGCTCAGAAAATGTGTGAATATTAATCATTTTAACTTTGTCCTCCAGTTTTTGTCCAATGTATATATTGCTTAGGCATTCAGTACAATGCCAGTAACATTTGTATAATAAACCTATGCCAAAATCGAAGGGTACATGATTAATATATTGCGCAGAACCGCAAAATAGCGTTCCAGCAAACAACTTTCCATGGAAAACATGAGCTAATTATAATAAATCGTAAAGTATGTATAATTTAAAGAAACATATATTGTAATTTAAAGGAAACTACGAAACAAATGTGAATAGAAAGTATTTTGTCACAGATAAATTCAATAAAAAGTGCGTCATAACAACTATTTTTTAAAAGCTGGTGATTTTTGCTTGGGACAATCATTGACGCAAATCTTTTAAGCTGCGCTGTAAGGAGCGCAGACGTTTTCATTACCTCTCGTAAAGAATTTTTTCTTTTTCCACATAGGTCAATCTTCATTGCAAAATCAGACAGTACATGTTGTTTCTTCTAACAATTCGTTTAACTGCTTGTAAGATAAAGGCTCTCTTTCTTTTCTTCATTATCACTGGTTTCGCTATCGGCTGTCTTATGAGATCATCCAGTTCTTCATACATCATTTTTCTATTAATTCTTTTGAGTTCTTTTGTACCTGAAAACCCTTCACCGCTAATTGTTTTTGCAGCTTGTGCAAATTATTTGGTTTCATTTTCAGTCGATGGAAATTCTTTAAAATTGTTGATTTCCGGCCAGATATGATGCCAGCAAGCATCATGTTTTAATGAATAAATATTGTATTGCGTATGAATAAAATTCGAGGGTTGGATAAATTAAATGAAAATGATTAAAATATTGCGTATAATACAAGATCGCATTCCGCAAATCCGCGTTCGACTAGGGTTTACCGTATTATTTCATGTTTGCATTATCTTTCTAAAAACTTCTTCTCGCTCTTGATTTTAGATTAAGTGTATGCATGTAAGTGGGATGGTTAAAATTTGGGAAGAACGCCGTAATTCATAAAATGTAATTATTTACTTCTAGGTACGTTCTTAAGATTAGCGCCAAAGAAAAATTAAGAGAAAATAATAAAAAATATAGAAGTTGAAACAAAAATAAATTTCGCATTAATTAATTCTCTTTCATTTTCCGAAGTCAATTTCATTACATTAGTTTTTTTGTTCCATTTTTTTTCGAGAGATGGTATAGCTATTTTTACAGTGCCTTAAAAATCTTCAATAAACAAAACAGAATGCATGCGTTGTCTTCAGTTATTCAAGTAATTTATTTGATTCTTTTTCATTGAAAGTTAATTAATTTCATAAATTTCTCTCCATAACTAAAGGAACAATCGAAGTATTAATTTCTAAATGATCTATCATTGTTTAATTTTTATTTTAGGAAAAGGTCCACCAATGCAAGACGATTCTCTTACCAAAGATCTAGATGGAGAAGTTGAGCCACCTATACAGCGCCCTAGTGTATCAGAAGGTAATAATGTAAATAACAAAACTTCAAAAAATATACTTACGTAATTCTCACTATTTATTTTTGTATAGAATTTATCGTATTTCATGCATTAATTTTGTGAATTATTTATAAAGATTTCAGCATATTCCGGTAATTAAGAATAATTCGATATTTTTATTAGTTTCTGTGTATTAAATCCATCAGAATTGGAATCAAGTTTCCCGAAAATTACGAGAGGCGTGATGCATCATGAAACTTAACCAACAGTCTACTAGACGTCTACTGAATATATCGGCTTATGTTTAGTGGTTATATAACGATTATTTGCATGGTGCAAAACTGAAGTACTGCCGTGTAAGATTACGAAGGGCCTGTTGTGTAGCAAATTTTCATGTAACACTTAATTATTTAAGTTTGACTTAAGATTAATTTTCATTATTCTAAATTTATGCTACACAACGTTATTTTATTTAATATCTTGTATTTATATTTGCTTTGGTTTAATTTTAATTAGTGGTTTTGGTACTTTAAGATTTGTACGTCTCTTCCACTGGTTACTCGTAAACGCGTTGAAACAGACAATGGAATTAGGTGCTTTCGTAGGTAATAAACTTGATTTAAAATTACTTAACTTAGGTTGATTCTCATTTAACTTATATCATTGGATGCAGAAAAATTAGCCTTTTAATTTAAGAGTACTTTCAAGTCTCTAGCTTAAACAGTTTTTAAGTTACAGTTAATTATTCAACGAATTTTTGCACTTCGAGTATTTTTTTTGGTTGAGGGGGAAAGGATTGAAAAGCGTCACTTTTGCAGTTGATTTCCAAGCCTTTGCTTAGGAATTTTTGTCCGTTGCCTAGGTTTGCTGGTTTTCCCACGCCTACGTCGAATTCTTGGTTCTTCTTTTGGCGGGCTTGGCGAGATTCGGATTTTTGTTCCAGTTCAACTCCTCGATTTTTGGACGATATTAGCAGGGGTTTGTGTGAGGGGTAGAGTTTCAGTTTATTCACCCTTTTGGCGAGTTTTGGCGATATCTAGTGTCCGGACCTGACAAAAAGCGGGTGCAGGTGGGATTGCGAAGCTGTTGGGACGTTTTCGTTTTTGCATTCGGCTGACAAGAAGATAACTTTCTCGGGCGCCTTGGGCATCTTGTTGCTGCAACAGAAAGGATGAATTTGTTTTTTTAACGGGGGGCTTATGGCTCCTGTCACGTCTTACTCCATGGCTTCGGAAATAGTCCTTCAAAAATGTAAATGAAATAATTCTGCAATAGAAAAGGAAATGAAAGAAAATTATATTTCCATGCTTCAACTACCACAGAAATAATGTCCTTCAAAATGGAAAGTAAATATTTCTTCGTCAATTCTACCATCTGATGAAGACTCAGTCCGCTTCTTCAATTTATAAGAACAGAAAAAATCAATAGCCAAGCAACCTGTGTTCCGACCTGAGTTTCCTGATGGCTCTGAAGTTCGTAATACAGAAGGCTGGATGAAACTTCCAAGTTCCTGCGTACTGGGTATTCTTCGAATGTTCGGTGTCCGCCAAGCTGCCGTCGAACCCCCAAATCTCCAGGTTCACATCTTCCGTCAGTTAAGAAGTTTTTCTTTTTGAACTTTAATGTTAACTTAAATTCTTAAAGATTTTTTTTTCATCCAAAATTCTCTGGTTTAATTATTTCTTGAATTTTTTTAAAGATTCTATTATTATCAGAATTTAACTTTTATTTAAATGTTTGCTGTAAAGAATTTTGAAAGGTAGAAAATTTAAATCTTTAATATTTTTGAAGATTTGCTGATTTAACTGAGATCTGAAGAAATTTGTGAGCAGTCTTAAATTGCTCTAGTTAAAGGTATAATTTTTTTTTCCCCTTATGGTGCAATACTATAGGTACTTAACTCTGTACTTCATTATTTGAATTTTCTCTTGTTCTGGGATAAATAAGGTGTAAGAACCTTACAACTGAAAAATGAAATAGAAAATTTTAATTTGTATCTTAACTCATAAAAATAGTTATTACTTAAACAATAGTATTTGAATTGAAGTGGTTACTGTCTAAGATTGCAGTATTTGTGGAAAATATATAAATGTTTAGCTATTTGTTTTCTAAACTAAATAAGGTAGTTCCCGGGGACTAGTATAATTTTATGTTAGTAAATTTGTTTGATATCAGTGTTTTAAGGAAAGTAATAAACTAAGTTAGTATTATTGATTTTATGTGTTTACTTGAATTTCTGATTACACAACATGGTTTCACCAGTAGCAAGGCTCTTCGGGTTGTTGAAACGAAATTTAAAAGGGTACAAACACAACGCAATTCATATTTGTTTAAACTACTAGTATTTTACAGCTTAGTATATAACAGGCCTAAAGGAGAGTACCTGCTATGGTATCCTTTCAGCACAGGGTATATTCTCATATACTCGGAATCGGAAGACCGAGTAATTAGAACGCTAGAGCTTTAAAGCATTTGCTAATAGTCATGGGATACTTACTTTGAATTTACTTTCAAAGGAATTGCATATTAAACAATTCGATCTCCACATTCAACTACGATGATCTGAATATGCCTCTCAACTGTTGAAAAGTACCATATGTTTTCCCAGATAAAATCCGGTATAAGACTTTTTCACTGTTGCAACTTTGCGTAAATGAAAAAGCGAAAATTCGGGAGAGTGTTTCACATCGCTTGATGGCCACTGACAAAAACAAAAACAAAAAACTGAAATACTTTAATGTTAAGCAAAAAACCGTTGATCGCTAAGAATAAACTGTTTTGAACGATCTCTGGATGATCTTACATTAAAGGTGATAGTGATTTGCTGGATTATAAATTATTCCCGAGCCTGCAAATATATATTGCTTAATCTTTATGATAAAGAGTTGTGTAAATTTATTTATTTTGACTAATAGTGAATTTTTATGTAAAGCATCATTCCTTTCAGTCTCGTTTTCGCGCACGCTTTCTTGCCAGAATGCTAATCAGACAGCGCGCGTGCATTCTGATTCAGGTATAAAGAAGTGTTATTTATGAGAAACTTTTGGAAGGCAAATTTAGAACGTGTTATGCCAGCTTGAAGACCACATTGCTTACTTTGAATTACTAACGATTTGATTCTATGACACTAAGTGCTTCTAGCAATTGGCCTTATTTCTGACGGCATCTGCTAATCAGAGCTTTACTGCGAGTTAAATTATCCTGTGACATTTCAGCAACATTTTTTGGTACCTGACTTCTAAAATTTATCTTAGATACCTTTTTATTGCAGATATTTTGGAAAAGAGAAGTAATATGTTTTGTCTTTAGATCCAGTTTTCAGCTGGAAAAAATTATAAAGATCAGGAGATTTAATCATGCTTTAATGATCTATTCACTTTACTATCAAAAGACGCCCTTAATCGCAGGATGCCTAAGTAATGCAAATGTCAAACAAAAGTTGGATATAGGTTTATAGCTCCAACAGGAATTAATAGATGGCTAGATGCATGGTAACTGAGAAAATTTCAAATCCGCATTTGACTTTTTTTCCCATAAGAATATAATAGTGTAAAAATAGGAATATATTAAGATCGAATATAAACGTATGAATAGCTCATACATACTTTCACTTAAAAATGAACTTTTGAAAGAAAACCTTTGTATGTAGAAAAAAGAAAAGCGTTACACAAACCAACATTCTGAGGTGAAGTTATAAAAGAAGTTATAACATAAAGGAATTAATTTTAGAAAATTCCTATGTTTAAATTGCATTGTAAAGTCGCTCTTTTATTAAATTTCATCATTTTAATTTTACAATGAAGCAAACAACATGTTAAAGATAACAATAGTATTACTCATTTTTGTTCTTAAAAACCACTCTGTAAATTAGCTATATCATAAAATTTAATATAAGTTCAGAAGACGGGGAAAAATATATAATTCACAATTAATTCTGAAGTAACGGGGCATAAAAGTGTGTAAAATGATGCTGTACTACGAATTCTTTTGCGTCTCTAACTATTTTTCTAACTGAAATGTCTAGAAACTTACATTTTAAGAATCTTTCTAATTACAGAAAGTTACTTTCATTCATAGTTTCCCCGATAATTGTGACTCTGCTGTAATTACTATGTTACATTACACACCTGATTATTCAAACCTTTAAACATAAAAATAAGTTATTCTAAAGATAGGCATCACAGGATTCATATTAGGCTTAAACCTGGTACAATTTTAAAAATGTACATTTTAAATATTTTCTGCTCTGAAAAAAGTACAAATTAAACATTATATTTTAAAACTTCCCTATTTACTTATCATACAATTACTTCTAATATGATATGTTATTATTAATTTTAACATACTTAAGCTCCTAATATGTAATTATGGAACTATCATGCAATTTGCTTAAAATGTATATGCTAAAACTCGAAACTTTAGGTGTTTACTAAATAAAACTGTGAGTTTATCTTACCACATGCGAAATTTACAGTTTGGTCTGCAGATGAAATGTTCCGCTTTTTAATTTATAGGGTATTTCTCCCGCCTTCTTAGCATGCCTTCGTGGTGTAATGGCCAGCACACTCGGCGGGTATTCGAGAGGTCCGAAGTTTCAGTCTGCTAATTTTTCATATCTCCTGCTTAAAATAACCTAATGTCTCTACAATTAATTATGCATGGAATAGAGTTCGTTATTGTTGCGAAATGCCGAGCGGCTGAACGGTGAGTACGCTTCCCCACAAAGCGGTGTTAGGGTTGCCAGAAAGCGGCAGGGGAAGACAGGGTTTCCAGATTTGGCGCAAAATCGCCCATTTGGTGATATTTGGCGACAAAATTGGTGCATGCCATTGATGGAGCGAGAACGTTCCAGATATATTTTTAGCGGTTTTCTCGAGAATATTCTAGAATTGTGAAGGCAGGTTAAAATTATATATATCTTGCCTGTCCTGGGAGAGAGTAGTGTCTTGATTTCGGAGATAAGTTTGAGACCGATCGACCGAGTCGGGAGGAATACATTAGAGCATTGCCGTGGAGCTGTCTTCATCGTTATAGCCTGAAGGCTGTATTGGTGATTGTTTCAGCTTGTTTGTCGTAGTTTTTCGACAAGTGCTTTGGAACTGTTCTGTATAACAGTGCTTACTGGCGAATAAATTGTGTTTTGATTCTTCATCATGTGTTATCATTTATTATTCCAAAATGACGAACCCGTAGAATACAACAATATCTACCTCCTTCAGTAAAGTGATAAATTAATGGAGGGGTTAAAAAATTCCTGTTTATATTTTAATTGCAGTTGGGGGTATAAACAAAACCTTTATGCTCTGAGCTGTCGGAAATCGGACTGAACTACTACTGAACTGAAATACTATGTAAATTTAACAAAAATCTCTTTATCCATTCTCGGGATTACATATACCTTGCTTAATGCATGATGTCTCGAAATTAACCTTTGATTTATCCCGGCCCCAGATGGCATGCAAAAACATTTTGCGAAAAGATCAAGCAGGAGATAGAGCGCGTCATTAGAAATTATTGGCTTAAAAGGCATTAAGATAATATCTGTTGCTTCATAATTTATTATTATGCTACCTTAAGGAATTTATTACATTATTATTACAAATTTTTAACATTAAATTTCAATAATACATTTTGCAAACTTACTTTTTAATGACATTTTACCCTATTTAGTAATATTATCTTTTCCAATAAAGTCTAACATTTTGCTCAAATTTACTATTGTTGTAGATTTGAGTATTTATTTCTCCTCTATAAATAATCCTAATCAGGCGTTTGTCGCAAATTATAACGCTGAAATGAATAAAATACACTCTTATACTAAATTAAAGCATGAATGTGTTAAAAATCCGTATTTGGTAACAATAATGGGCATTTAACTTTTTTCTAAGCTTTATTTTTCTAGTGTTCAAACATTACGCAGAAAATGTTTTTATCCGCCTCATATATCAAAGATTAAAGTAATGAAGCTAAAATGCATTCAAGTCAAAAACAATCTTTTGGTTTTATATTAAACAATATTAGTTTCGGGAAATAGTGAACAGTTTATAAAGAATGCCTGGTTACAACTTAAAATTTGCCAGGAAGGCATACCCAAAGTTAAGTTTTCTCCTGTAATGAAAAATGTCAAACAAAAGATACTTAGTTGATGGAACACTTTTCAAAAGTAGAGCATTTTTTGCGCATAAAGAAAATCATAATATGGGTCTCTTAAACACATTATCTTCTATTTAAAGCCTCCTGAATAGCTTCTAGAATAGAATTTTCAGAGAATTTAAAGGAACGAGTAATAAATTGTAAAAACTTCATAAACTTTAAAATCCCGTTTATGCTGTAGCTGTCGACACTTGCAATCACCCTTTCACAAAAGCTAGAAATAGAAATAATTTATTATAAAAGTCTTTTTTGCCACGAGGAGTGTAATCTAATTTTATAGCAAAGTATTAAAACTTATTCTATTCGAACAAAATAGAAACTAATAAATAACGAGAATATGCCAGTTATATAAATTTTGTAATAATTAGTGCCCACTGCACAATGCTAATAATAATTTAAACCTGAAATACTATCTCAATCTTATTCTCAAAGTGAAGAATTTATAATGAGCATCAACATTTCGTATAATACATACACACGCATATATCTGTGCATATGTAGTATATATATATAATGAATTGTAAAATGTCGTCTTTCAGAGCTAAAATATAGCGCTAACCTAACTATAGTTAAAATAATTAAATTTATAAACTCGTAGATTTATTAAACTGGGATTATTTGTGGAAATAATACAATGTGAAAAAAACTGTAATTAATTAAATTAATGGCAAAATATTTTGCAAAATCGTAAAGTTAAATTAAATTAAATTAAAAATAAAATCCTGAAAGTTTTCAGATTTTATATCGCGCCGAAATCGGCTTTTTTTAATGTTTCCTGTGTTACCTTTATTTATTAAATGTCAAGCTCTTCGCACTTAAACCATAAAATTCAATTCAACAGCAATATCACAGAATAATTTAAAATGAGCATATCTTTAGAATTACCGATACACAGTCTCGCGCAATGGAGATTAAAATGTTTTTTTGTACAGTGTACAGTGTTTGTTAATCAAAAACTCAAAGGCTTTACATAATATGAAATAGATAATAAAACAAATTCCAAATTTGGCCTTCCAGGTGCCAACATTCGGGTGGAAACGTACGTTATTCAAAAATTGATAGTTCTAAGTATCCTTGCTTTATCACAGTGCGAGAAACATACATACATTTATGCAGATTTTTCGTTATTTAATTTCTTTAACTATAATACAGGGCGACAATATTTGGTGGCAACAATTTAAAAAGTGAAATGCCGCTTATAGTGAAGCGCCACAAAATGCCAAAACGAAATTAATAGCCCTTCTGAGCTAACGCCCTTTGGACTAATAATTTAATAATTAATTATTGATGCTTTAAGGAAAAAAGGCTGACACTGCGAGGCGGCATTAACCATTTTTAATTAGATCATTCATTAGTTAGAGAATACCTATTAATGTTTCTGCCCTTCTACACTATTTAAGAGAATATTCATTTAATATAATATTTATGTATATAATTCTCAAATAGCTCAGAATAATACTCCTGCGTTAAATCAGCCTTCAAAATTTACAAACTGTTTACATGAACTAAACATGAAATTTTTCCAAAAATAAAGAAAAGTAATAAAATTAAAATGTAAAAATACAATAACAATTACAGTTAATAAAGCTGGAATAATCATGTGTAATGTTAGAAATATTTATCAAAATATTTCTTACTGTAGTTATACTTCTATTTCTAAAATTATTTTCTAAAACTTTTAAAAAATTCTTAAGACTTACAAAATAATCATTTCGTCTAGTAATCTTTTATGAAGAAATAACGACGTTAGTTCGATACTGAATTTCGTCCGTGTTTCAGTATGGTGTAGTATGACTGATCCCTTGGGTTTCACTGCGTTAAACTGTACTACACAGTAAAAACGAAGTTCAGTAGCTTATTTAATGCCGTCATTTCTTCAAAAACGAACGTTAGCCAGAAATAATTATTTTGGAACTTCTTTTTACTTCTGGAAGAAATTTTTAGAAGTAAAAGGGTAACTATAGTAAGTAATATTTCGATAATCGTACATAACATTAAACGTGATTAATTTGTAAATTTATCAATTGTATTTCTTATTGCACTTTTTAGTTCTATTGCTATTCTTCATTTTTGGAAAATGATCTATTTTACTTTATTCAAACAGCTTACACATTTGGAAGACTGATGTTTCGTTAAATCATCAAAAATTAATTATTAAGTTATTAATTTTTAATTTAATTCTTTTTTATCTTTTAAGTTCTGCAGATATCTTGGCGTTAACGTAATATACAATAGCTTTTTTCACGCTGCATTATTTCCACAAATAATCGGTGTTTAATAAATCTACAATTATATACATATACACAGTCCAGTCACATTAATGTGACCATCTGTCAAAAGCCAGAATAACCACCTTTCGCAGAGCGGACTGCTGCGAGACGTGCAGGAAGAGAGTCACATAGGTCCCTGAAGGTGTTCTCTGGGATGTTGAGCCATGCCGACTCTAATGCCGTGGCCAGCTGCGCTAGATTACGCGGTTGAGGATCCATGGCGCGAACAACTCGATCGAGATGGTCCCACAGATGCTCGATTGGGTTTAAGTCAGGTGAGTTTGCTGGCCAGGGGAGGACGGTAAACTCATCCTGGTGCTCTTCGAACCACGCACGTACACTGGCAGCTGTATGGCACCTCGCATTGTCCTGCTGGAAGATGCCATCATCCTGAGGAAAAACAATGCGCATGTAGGGGTGAACATGGTCCGCAAGGACAGATGCGTACTTGTATTGATCCATTGTGCCTTCCACAATGATCAGTGAACCTAGAGAATGCCAGGAAAACATTCCCCAGACCATAATGCTCCCGCCTCCAGCTTGGACCGTTCCGGCAATGGTTGCAGGGTGGTTCCTTTCAGAGGTTTCACGCCTTATACGCCAACGTCCATCTGTCCGATGGAGCATAAAACGCGATTCATCCGAAAACGCAACCTGTCGCCACTCAGTGGACGTCCAGCTGCTGTACTGGCGTGCAAATTCTAGCCTTCGCCGTCGATGAACAGCAGTCAGCATAGGTGCACGAACCAGGCGTCTGCTTCGGAGGCCCAGACGCAGCAATGTTCGCTGAATAGTACTTTGGGAGACACTTTTGGTAGCCCCTTGGTTCATTTTGGTGGTCAGTTGCTCAACGGTAGCCCGTCTATCTGCCCGAACGCATCTCCGCAACCGTCGTTCGCCTCTGTCATCTATGGCCCGTGGTGCACCACATTTGCCACGTCGCTGATTTTGGACAGTCCCATTTTGCCATGCACGGTACACTTTTACCACGGCGGCACGCGAACAGTTCACAAACTCAGCCGTTTCGGAAATGCTTCCACCCTTGGCCCGAAAGCCAATGATCATGCCCTTTTGGAAGTCGGATAAATCGCTTCGTTTCTGCATTACGCCAACGATTGAAATGTTTTCCGAAGCCCTCACACACCCTTTATATACGCTCAACTGCACTGTGCTGCCACCTGCCTTCTGTGATTGGTTATTTAACTCTGACATGGAAAGTACGTGGTGGTCACATTAATGTGACTGGACTGTGTATATGCGTGTACATGTATGAATTATGAATATATATGAATTGTATTGTATATATATATATTCAATTAAAACCAATCAATTGCTTAAAACATATATGCGTCTGTGTGTGTGTGATAGCTTAGCAATATGCAATATTTTTGGATGTTACGACGAATGAAGAGACACCATAAACTGGTAATCGTGATTCGAGTGGCTGTGATAGCAGACAGCTTGACTCTGTTGCAAAGTACATGACTAGAAGTAGCGAAACGTATTTGTGGCGTCTTAACTAGATGTAAATTTTTGATAAATCACGAATACTTGGATAATCATTTTAAAAATTTACTTTCTTGAGCAGTCTTACGGTTCACATCATTCTTGGTCGCTTGAACAGTCCTCGATTCACATCATTCTTGCGTGCACCCCCACAATTTTTGTACATACTGATTACATTTTTAAATAATCGGGAATGCAGCTAAGCAAAGATAGGTCACTTAGCAAGCAAGTCAAGGCCTCAAAAACGGATGCGTAGTTAGTTGCAGTAATATTTATAACCTTTGCTTCATTGTTTTAATCTTGAATGATGAGCGGGCAAGAACTTTCGCAATGGGGAATACTGAAGGCTTCAGTGCAGTTCCAAAGGGGATTGTCTTTAGGTTGAAATTATGAATTTAAAAGTCTAGCTATGAATATTTAGTAATTTTGTAATTTTGCTAATTATAATTTATCATATATATATACAAGGTTTATCATATACATATACTTTTAAGAATTGATTGGTTTTAGTTAGGCTATGTGCCTAGGAAGATAACTTCATAAAGGGCTTTCTAATGTAAATTGTTTCGTATTTACGCTGCACAAGGAAAGTGCAACAGTAATTTCTAATTGAAGTTTGGACAGAACATAAAAATCGTCGAATACGACAAATGTTAAAAATGATTGGAGAAACATAAACGGAATGAATACGATTTTTTCCCATTCGAATCCTTCACGCCTTAGCCTAAAAACCCTTAATATGTTGCTGGGAAATTTGCATTTTTCCTTGCGTCTGCGCCGTGCAGAAGAGGGTAAAGTATATAATACCTCTTGGGTGGCTGATGTGCTTCTTAGGTAATGTGTCGTCCAGGTTATCGACGTGGTCAGTAGCCGTGAATCTCTTTAGCGAGTAGGGCAATGTGATGAACTGAATCCTGACATGGGATATAGCTCTCGAAGGCCTAGAATGGGAGTAAATATCTAGTAGAGTATCTCGAACAACATTTAGTACGAAGTACCTGCCGATCTAAATGAATTACCAAGGACTCTACTGATGCAGCAGTTTGTACCAGTGAAGTTAATCACCTATTATTCTTCTTATTGTTTTTCCTCATATGTCATAAGTTCACATACCCTGTTCATCAGTTTTGTAAAGCTCAAGGAGAGCACCCATTAAAATTTATGTTTTACTTACATTGTAGAGACATTAGGTATTTTTTTGGAACAAGAGAGATGAAAAATATGCAATGCCGTCGCCGGGGATCGAAGTAGAGCCATTAGGTATTTTTTTGGAACAAGAGAGATGAAAAATATGCAATGCCGTCGCCGGGGATCGAACCACGGACCTCTGAAATACCAGGCTCAGTGTGCTGACCATTACACCACGAAGGCACGCTAAGAATGTGGGAGATATACCTTATAACATCAAGTATGGTCTTTTAGTAGGCAAACACGTTTTCTACTACACATCGCTCTCAACAACAACAAAAAAAACGAGCAATATTTCCTTAACCCAAAAAGCTTCCTTAGAATAATTTTAAGAACGTCCAACAGAAGCAGAAACACACAGCTAAACTCGATTGCTATAATTTCATTTGAATTAGATGACCAAAATCCTCACGAAGGAGTCCTGAATGCCAAACTTTTTATTTCCTGGAAAAATTTAGTGTTTATCTATATTATCTCTTGAAATAATTTTTCTCTAGAGTTGCTTTGATTTAGAATTCGATTGGAGAAATATAAGTAATTTCAACAATCACTTAAATAAATGTTACTGTATTTTAATGAAATTAATGATCCTCAAGATTCAAATGCTTTAATTATGCTTTTCTTTGACTAAATTTCTGTTGTATTAATAAACAAAAGCTTATTATTACTCTTTATATTCTTAAATTCGTTTTTGGTAAACGTTTATTTCAGATTTTGTTTCAATTAGAAACTTTTGATATTAAATACATTTTTACTTTTTATCATTTTTAAATGAAGGATACGAGCGATTCCATAAAGTTGACATCTAGATTCGGGTGGGAGAACATTTATGATTCATTCTGTTTCTGCATTCAGTGCTTTTACCTTTGGTGAGCAATGCATGTTCGCTTAGCTAACTGAAGGTCATGTAGGCATTATGTTTTGTATAAAAATGTTCAGACGTTAAACTACGACGTTAAACTTAGCCTTCATTTCCTTTCGGCATTTCATTTCATATTTCATTTATTGCATTTTCTTAAAATAAAAATCTTTTTTTTTGTTCGTGGTACTGAAATGTAAACATGCCCTTTGTAATCGTTGGAATTGAGAATCGATGTATGTTATAGTTTCTAAATTGTAACATATGATTCAGAACTGATTTAAAACAAAGTTGTAAATAAATAGAAAATATTTTACTTAACAGTTTAATTTAATGTTTTATTAATAACACTAGCTGGGGTACCCAGTTTTGCTCAAGGAGTTGATTGCATGGTAGTTGGAATAAAAGGATAAACTTTAAACTATAAGGAGTAACATTTTTTTTTATTGAAAATATATTCTAACTATTTACAATACTTGTTTATCAACAAAATTTTTCATTTTATTGTCCGGAGTATATTTTCCGAATTTCTTACTCGACAGCAAGCTACGTGAGAAAAGCAGGAGTCTTTGAAGTTGATGCTGCAATGTTTTAAAGTTTGTCCTTGCGCTTTGGTAATTGTAAAACTATGGACAAATTTGATTGGAAATTGCAGTCTTTTAAATTAGAATGCTCTAGTTCAGTAGATATCAATGGTATTCTGGGGATAAATGCTGTGTGTCCTTCGTCCTTTCCAGTTATAAGTTCGGCTTCGATGATGTTATTCGATAGCTGATTGAGGACCATCCTTCTTCCATTACGTAGTTTTCGTGAGTTGGGATTTCTGAGTAGTATCATCGGACATCCAATTTTCAGTCGAAGGCAGAGTAATGGCATTTCTGGTATTTGCAAAGAGTT
>KK122391.1:269744-281075 GCA_000611955.2 Stegodyphus mimosarum
GTAGGGAAATTAATAATTTTTTCAACGTTTACAATCGTGTCAATCGATTTGTATATTCTTTCTTCACCGGGAATTTTCTTTTGAATATTAAAGTTGATGTCATCGATAATATTATTTGTAGTTGCCAAAATTGCCCTTTGAAATATCCACTGCGAATTGATATAGTTGTGAAAAATTTTTGGATAAATTCGATTTCAGTAGTGGGTATGTTGTAGAAATCACTGTAGAGTTCAATTAAGCAGGTCATCTGCACTTCATAGATAAGGAACTCACTGCTGATCACACTATTTACTCACTGCGTGTTCGAACTCACTCCGGATCTTGCTTTATACACCATACCAATGGGTAGCCCCCTTCATACAAAAATAGGCTTTAGATGGTCCATAATGTTCCAGAACATTCTACAACATTCAAGAGTGTTCTGCAATGTTCACAATCATCTAGGATGTCCTCGAACATTCTACAACATTGCAGAATGTTTCGGGCTGTTCTGGAATGTTGTGGAATGCTCTCGAATGTTCTGGAGATTTCTAGAAGGTGAAACTTTCATCCCTTATATCTCTTCAAAAACACGCCCTTCAGGTGAAAACGGGCACTTTCTTCATGGATGGGGCATAGAGGGCTACCACACTGTGATCGAAGTGCAATTTTATTTTGCAAAGTTAATTGGCAATTGGAGCATACCTTTTTTTAAATGAAATGCGTTCTGTCTTTGTTGGTGTTACGCGTTTCAGAGGTACACTTCCTGAGGTGTAAGAAATTCCTTTTCTTTATTGAATTTTGATTGATAAATTGTGTATATTTCGCTACTTGAATTACAACTAAATCTGTTTTGCTCTTTGTCATAATTTTCTGCATTTCAGGTGCCTCAAGTGCTGCTGCAGTGGAGTCCGTCTACATATACCTCTCGTTTTTGTTTATATTTGCGAGCGCAGTGGTGTGGCTACCTTCATCTTAAGATGAAATTCGTTATACATGAAGAAAAGTAACCTATCAAAGCATTAAAGTATGTATCCGTTGATCAAATGCAACAGCGAGCAAGGAGCGAGAGCTCCTCTTATTTCTGATGTCTATCAAAGAAAGAATCCATGTACCCAATGCAAGAGGAAAGGAAAACAAATTGACCATTCCTGACGCCTATCAATGAGAGGAAATTCTGTTGTTAAAAGTCATCGACAGGATTAATTGGGATCTATTTAGAACTGCGAATTTATAAAGTGGATTTGAGCTTTCAAAATTAGTGCTATCAGCAAAGAAAGTTTTAAAAGCTTAACGCGGCTTATTTAGGAGCCTAAATGATACAACCTCTCTGAGTAAGTATTTGCTGGTGTTATTCAACATCTACTTGCTTGGAAATTAACGCCTAAAACTCTCCAGTTGCTTTGAGTCGAGAGTGTCTGTCAAATGTTCTGAAAGAAACTGATTATTACTAGTGAATCTGAAACAAAGAAAACATTTAAGAACTATATTTTCTCCTCGATAATGTGCATTATCCCTTTAGATGTAAACATTGAAAGAATAATAATCATAGATGGCAAGTAAGGATTTCATACAAGACCATTTGGAAATTATAAATCGCCTAGAAATTGTAAACAATAATCCGCGTTTTAAAGCAGTAAAGTTACTGAAACTGAAGCAGTAATGCTAATAAAATTGCATTTGTTCCGAGGTTTGTTCAGAAATGTGCTCAACCGTGGCCGAGAACATAGGCATTTTCTTATACAAGAAGTTCTAATTTCACTCGCAGGCAGAATAGGATACCTGCATTTATAATTACTTTAATATGAGCAGTGGAATTAAAGCTGTTTTTCTTTGTTGCATTATTCAGAAACATTTATACCTCAGTATTAGTAATTTATTTGCGAAAATGTAATCAGGAGGAAGAAAATCATGGAACAAAATTCTTTTATTTTTTATACAAATAATTAGGAGCAATACTTTTATTGGTGGATTTAAAAAAAAATGTTTTGTGTTATTTTGAATAGCTTTCATGAATGAATGTCTGAGCAACCAATTAGTTCTATTCAACATAAATTAAAGTGTTTAAATATTACATATTGTTTATAAAAATGGGCGAATCTTCTATTATAAATCGTTCCGAGAAACAACTAGCTTTACCTATCTTTGTGTATACGAACTGTTAAAATGTTAAGTGATAAAATGATTGTAAACATCTGTGAAATGTATAACGAAATATTTAAAATTTTTTACTCATTCAATACATATATTAAAATAATCTCATTAATCATTTTTAGTACAAGACACTAAAATTTACTTTTATACATATTTTCTGTAAGAAATTTTATAAATGTATATGTTATTTCTTATGAATATAATTAACTCTAATATACAATATAAAATTTAGAAAACGTGTGTTCTGTTTGATGATATTGCATAATTGTTTTCATATTTGGATAAAAAATTTTATATCATTCTTGATACTTAATATTTGAAACAGTTTAACAAGAGAGTAATCTGCAAAAATTTTGATATTTAATTAAAAAACTAATTATCAAATAAAAATGCTCGTAATATATGTATATTTGTTTAGTTTAATTCTCTTTCATCTGCTTGTTTATTTATAAATACATAATATGAAATTAACAAATGCAGTTTAAGTAATGGTTTTTTATGGTTTCTAGCATCAAACTGCTAGTAATTCTTTATTTTATGTTCCACAAATGTTGAAAGTGAATTTCATTCAAATGCTTGTCAGAAGTAATCTATAATTTAATTTATCTCTCTGCTTGTTTATATATAATGCATTCATTTTGCTAACTTTCTTTTCACTCAAAATTAGTAGTTTTTTAACCTTCGCTTCCTTCAGATTTCACTTTTATAGGATTAGTAATTTGAATCATAAATTTCCATAACAAATTAGCATATCTGCATTATATTTTTATTATTAAGTTCCCAGTAAATACCCAATTAAGTGAAGAATAATTCATTTTGTTTGTTTCATTTTAAGCATTAATTCAAGTGCTATAAAAATTATTTCTCTGTACAAAAACTCATGAAATATTTTATTCAGTTGTATATTTCCACAACATGAAAAACTGTGAAGAAAGTAATATTTCAAATGATTAATGAATAGATATTTTTAAAAAGGCCATCGTTTTAACTCCGCGATATTATAATGAATGAAGAAGTATTTAAAAATTTTAATTAACTACTTTACAAAATCATGTCGTAATAGAAAATAAAATTGAGTATGAAAATCTAACAAACCAACAACAAATATAAGCTATAAAATATGGGAAATGCTGCCCTGCAAACTCAAATAGTTTTAGAAATTCATTTAAATATAAGATGTTAATGAGAAGCCTTGAAAAATTGTATGTTTAATTTTTTTTAAAAAAGAAATCACTAAATTCTGTATCTAGTTTTTTATATAAATGAGAAACTGTTTACTTTTTGTTATCTAATTAGTAGCATTTGGATATTTTTATGCATATAAAATTGTTTTATTATTTGTATTGTATAATGTGAACTTTATTAAATCTTTTCCGTTTCCATATTTGATTTTACTAAAAAGAAAAAGCATGGAGCAATTTAAAAAATGAGAAATTGCTCTCAGAAAACTTTTCGGGAGATAGACTACATATGTGATGGTATTTAACTTGAATGGATAATAACATATTTTTCAGAATGTGTAAAATATTTACTGTGAATGACTACACAAGAATATGGAAAAAAAAAAACCTATAATATGTTTGAATACCTACACACGGTGTATCACGTTAGTACCTTTGTCAATGCTTCATATACAATGTTTTACACTTTACACTGTATGTTTATATATTGCTGTCTCTGTTGTCCGAGTGCTGTGTAAAATGTCGTTGTTAAAACACACTTTATGCATCGTTACAATGTTATAAAGAGTTTATATGTTGGATATTAAAATAACCTTTACATTAACTGTAAAAAGACCAAATTTTGGCAGCTGAGAGACGACCAGTCGGATAGTAAACTTGGTGGGATCCTTTCAACTTAGCGATTAAGAACCTCTTGCAAGATTCTTGCGTTATTCAGATCAGCTGATAGACTTAATATAAAGTTGTCAGCTTTAATAAAACAATTAATTCTATTTTTAAAACGTATCGATTTGAGAAATAAAGATTACCGGTTATAAACGCTTCACTTTCGCTTTATTAAAGGAGAGCTTTTGCTTAGCTTCATAACTAATTTCTTCAAATAGGTTTTAAAAATTTTAATAAAGTACTCATTAAATTACCTTTATAAATTGCGAGATTCATAATTAAAACTTATTTTTAAGACAACATGGAGAACAAACCTTATATATCTAATTCTCTGGTCTCTTATAATTTACAACATACCGTATTTCGTCACGTGTATTCCACACTGTTTTTGCTGCTTCTTACTGACTGAATATAAAGTGAGAAATACACGCAGATGCTTTTATGTTTAAGGCTATGTAAGCATTTGTTATCAAAAGATTGCGTTGATTAACAAAAGAAGTCACAGCTTTAAATGAGAGATTAAACTTTGAAAATTTAACTTGTACGTTTATAAAATTTTTATGTTCAGTAAACAGCATGTGAAGTAGTGCATTTTCACTGAGTATTTTAAAAAACAGAAAAGTGAATACGATTGAGTAATGTATAGAATTGAGCAGAAACCAGTAAAATCAAAAGAAAAAAATAATTTGCTTAGTCGCATTATTAAATCAAAATATTAAATATATTTTAATTTTCTTGGCTTAATAAGCTAATTTTCTTGCCCGATGCTGTAGGTTCATAGACAATGACATTCCTAAAATACGGCCAGGTAGATGAAAGCAGGATATTCTATAATATTTAAATGGTAGTTTTCTTAAAATTCTTTTAAAAACGTTTAGTTAAATGAATTTTTATGCCTCCAAACTCAATTCACAATTTTTTTAACTGAGCTGCAGTAGTTACTCTGTATGCCAAGGCTGTAGTTACTTTTATTTTGCCACTCTGTGTAAAGCTTTTCAAATGCTTTATTGAAAGAAAGTTTTATTAATTGAAAAGTGTTAGAGTGAAGCTAACCCCAGAGTACAAAACCATATTCATTCTCTGCTTCTACATTTCTCCGACGGTATCTGAAACATTAAAAAAAATTAAATGAGTTGAACATGAACTAAAGAAAAATGTGCTAGAAATACAGTAGTGTTATCTACCTTATCTAAAATATTATGAAGCTTTTTATAAAGTTAACAAGGAAACAGACTAATTTTAAATTAGAATTTAAGACAATACAATAAACATAATTTGATATTAAAAATATTATTTCGAAGTTTAATTAAAGAATACTGATTTCATAATCATTAGCTGTTCTTCTCTGTAAATTTCCTATAATTGAGGACATTTAAGTGTACATTGATATTTTCAATCGAAGACAACATATTAATGAAGTCTGTAGAAGATATCACTTCAAACAGGAAGGAAAAAAGACTGAAATAAAATGAAAAAAAATATTGTATTTACTGTATAATTTGCATATTCATTGCTTAAGAAATATACCAAAAATCAAGTAAATGATAATTTGTATTGATTACTCCGATTTTGGTTTTGCTTGAAAGTAAATACGGAGAAAGGGAAAGTAAGTTTTATCATCAAAACATCATCGTATCTTAGTGAAGCAAAAAGTATACGTATAGGTCTCAATCCCCTAAAAATTTCAAAATGCCTCACTTAAATAACCAAAGTTTATAAAAACAGATTTTACGAAACCACTAATTCGAAAGATTTGTAAATATTAATTCCTAATTAAGTAAAAAATTATGCATCTTCTCGTAATATCATTATATAATTAAATGCAATTTGATGCAGGAAATTGTCCCTTAATTTAAACTTTTAGAGTTTTCTGGAATAAATTTGCGTCTTAGGATACTGAAATTTAAAATTTCATTACAATTCTTTTTCTCAAAACATGTGTGAAAAAAATTACCGATCAGATGAATCTCAAAAATATTTTTTTTTTAATTGGTGAGACGAAAATTAATACTGAGGCATGAAATGCAGTTTAGAAGTTAAGACTAAGACGCAAGAGCGATTTAGAAATATGAAGTAATGGAGTATTTGAAATTCCAAAATATACCATAAAACTTTGGTATGTGTTGCAGGAATATATATATATATATATATATATATATGCATGTGTTAGCATTCCAAAGAAATCAAGCCGTGCATACATCTTGCGTCTTAAGAAAAGATATGATTTTAATACCTTACAAATTTCAACTTTAGATGATAATTTATATCTTCAGTTTAGTGACGAGGAAGGTACGTTTGTCAAGAAAAAACTAAGTATACCAGATGCAAATTTATTCTTAAGTATGTCGCAATAAATTCCTTTGTACGATTTATTTAGATATGAAATATAATAATCTCTTTCATAAACTTAAGATATATAAATGTAACTTTAAACTTCAGTTCATTCGTATACTTAAAGTACATACTTTTATATAACACATTTATGATGGATTTTCTATTTTTAAGTTTTTGAATTGTCTAAATATAAGCAATCATTTTTAGTTTTATACATAAAATGTATCGAATTTTGAATCGTTTCAAATAAAAAATGAAACCTACTCATCGTGAAAGTAATTTGTATCACATTTTCAACAGAGGTAAGTTGAATGGAAAAAAAATTTGTCCAAATTGAATATTTTAAATAGATATTAAAAATGAAAAATTAATTACAAATTAATCTAATGCCCAGATGTTTTTAGGTTTTTATTTCTTTTAATATAAAAGGCACGAAGTTATAGCCCGATTTTAAGCTTCATTTCATATTTGCCTGACAACTGATAATATGTATATTAAGAAAAAAATAATTTTAGCTAATCACATTTTTCTACTCAGTAATACTGCATCGTAAACTACAAATACGATGAGCGTTTTTAAGTTAAGGAACCAATAGTTTACTTATTTCATCTGTTATCATGAATATACATTTTGATTCAATGGCTCAATAGTTATCCGAGCATTTTTAATTATTTCATCTCTTTCTCCTCACAAATAAAAAAGTATTTTTTTGCTTTAAGATCATTTTCTTTAAAAAGAAATTCTATGCGTAATTCTTTAAAGAACTTTTATGAAATTAAAGAAAAAAAAGTTATATTGCAACTTCTTGTAATATGTTAAAACTCATAACACAGGGGCTGATTGAAAAGTTTTAAGTCTGACCTTTCATCTTCTTCCCAGAATTGACACCCTTGTACTTGGTATTGTGAAGGTCAAGCATCGAAGCATCTGAACTATCTGATGTATCAAATTTAAGCATCAGTTAGACAACAATGATCTTCTGTATTTAGACACAGAGACTAGAAGAATCCACTTCGGTTTCTCACGGCGGATGAGGAAGATGTCTCTGTTAAAGTACGCCATGATAAATGTTGATTCAGATTTATGCCAAACATTGAGAAACGGTAACGAAGCACTTCAAATGCTACGGAATGCGTGTGATGAAGAACTTAGCTTGATCAGTTCAATAATGAAGGCACTTCAAAGACGGAAACACGCAAGTGATTGACAAAACAAAATCTGATAGAATATTCGCTTCGATTACTTACATGTCAGACTGCCGACTGATGGGCGGACAATCAACGATGCACGTGAAATGCACTCCGTGAAATTAATCTAATTTAATCAGTAAAGAAGCAATATCGGATTTGCTTGAGAAATAATGGGTCATTTTTAGGACAAAAGTCTTACCACATGTGCTTCTGCAGCAGTAACGCTCAAAACTCCATAGAAGAGATGTAAACACTCTAAAATGCCTGGATTTAATTGCATTTCAGTTGAAGATGAATAACTGATCTTTACCAGTGGTATTGCCCCGTATTGAACAATAACTAAATTTAATTTTTTTAATTATAATGAAAACACTTTTTACATTTTCGAATTTCAAAATAGAATTTAAATACATTAATTTTAAAACATATATACATTAAACAGGAATAAAAAAACTAGAATTATAATAAAACGTAATTGCACTTAAAATTTTCGTAAAGTTCACAGTTCACAGCGTCCATAAAGTTCGATCAAACATTCATAAATTCGAACGTCATAAAAAAATTCATAATATCTTAATACTAAGCTTTTACACCTTATAATAGAAAGTTACTATGTGTGAGCTTATAAATAAAGTAAAGAAATTTAAAAAACGATAAATATGCTTCTGTAATATTTAATATTTTTAATCTGGTCCTCAACTATCTTTTTCCCAATTCGTAAATTTACAAATTTTAAGAACAAGATGTCTTTGTTTCTGAAAGAATCTTTTGAAAGAAATGACATTAGGGCAGAGAATTTAGTACAGTATTACTTCTTTAAGGAGTATTCAATTACATAATTATCTGAAAATTGTATATTCCTGCAGACACAATCATCAGAATTGGTAAATCCATGTTTGTAGTAAATGCTGCAGAGGGACTATGTCCTGTTATGTCTCTTAGTAACTGAGGAATCAAAATTTTGAGATTCAGGTCAACTGTAGACAAATAATTAAAGATGAGGTTCCCCAGTTCATAAGCATTCCATTCTTCTTGCCCTCTTTTTAGGGTTTAATATTCTTCATTGCAGTTTTCGGCTTCCTTTCTTGACAACTCATTGACATATTTTCTAGCATGAGGCTTTATCCAAGAAATATTGACACGAATCGTTTTTTTTTAATCCTTAAAGCTGCAAAATCAAATCCGCGGAAGGAATTTCCCTTGAAATGAGGAAGTGAAAAATACTCGTGGTTGTATTGCTTAAAAGGATGTAAAAGACTATATTTCATGTCTTTTATCCTTCTTCAGACAATGTAAAAAGTTGATCTCAATAAGAAAATATATGCTTTGGAAAAAAATTAGAGAGAGTCTTTGATTGTTAATAAAAGAAACAGTCTTAAAATTTTGCAATCAGCCTACCTAGCGTATATTAATTATAACATAGAAAAGAGCTTAAATAAACATTTTCAAAAGTTTGTAACTTTCTCATTATTTGTCCTGAATTAAACTTTATTTTCAGAATATTTACTTATTCTATGCAGTTAATAACACATAAATTCTGATGTCTGATTCTGATGATGTGAACTGAAAGTTGGTCTAATAATTTTTTTTGTGGAATACTGAGTGCAACGAAAAATAATGCTAATAGTTGATTTTTTTAAGATAAACGTTAAATGTGGTAGATTTGCAAATTAAATAACGCAATTTTTCTCCCTGTAAAAGTATGAAAAAATTAAACTTAAGTCAATATAAGGAATAATTATTCAATGCACATGCACATAAACTTATATGTTGAGTGATTTTTAATTTTCTCTTTATTTCGTATAATTCGAATACAGTAAGATATGAGTTTAGAGAACAGGTACTTACGACTTCATCTGCTGCCAATGGAAGTTATTCCAAATTATCAAATAAATATTGATAAAATTGCACTAAATATTATTTGTCTCCCACCAAAAAAATCTAATTTTAGAGCAGATTCAATAACACACAAACAGTTCCTGCATTTTCGTTTCTACTTGAGCACCCGAGTAGTTTTGCCCTCAAATGGATTCTCAATAATTTATTAATAATCGAGTTATCAAAATAGCTCTTTTTCTAGGTACACTACCAAGTCAGCGCAGTTGCCTGTTATTATGTTTTACTCACAGCTCGGACTTCGTAAAACTATGTCTTCCACTCTTAACCATCAACACCTTCGCTTTGATGTTTTCCCTTTTAGAGGATAAGCTATGATTGGTTAAAAATAATGAAGGAAGTAATTTGTGTGGAAGGTATGTCATTATGACGTAGCATAGAATCCCGAGACTGATGGGCCGCCAAAAGTTTTATTTTTGTATTACTGTGTATTATAAATATATACCTGTAAATATGTAAGTGTTGTGTACAGATAAATAGTGAAATAAAAGTTTAACCCAAGAGTGTTTCTACTTTTTTTAATTGCAATTAAAAATCTGAAACATGATTCAAACATTGTTTCTCTAGAGAAGAACACTTTTAAGCATAACCTTCGCTTCGAGAAATAATGAAGGGTACTTGATTAAAATTCTCAGCGCTATACACAATACTGCGTAGTATTTGCTCTTTAACATAACGTCATTCTTTCTGCCAAAATATGGTATACAAAAAATTCTCCTTCGCAGATATTTATAGTATGTAAAATATTTTTTAAATTGAGGGTCATAAAATGAAAAATGAAGATATCTTGCCTTCTGCAAAATGCTAAAATGGAAACAAAATTCTCATGTACAATCAAACCTCCATTTTGTTTCGGTCTCTTCGAATTCTTTTAGTTTTTAGGAAATAATATATTCGTTGCCAGTATTGGCAAAGTTCCGATATTGACAAATACATTGTCCTCGTACTTCGATAGCTCAGAGAATCAATAACTCTGCTAATTGGAAATAGGTGGGCATGAATTCATTTTTTATAAAATTTCTGTAAATTCATTTGGACATATAATGAATTAAAAGAAAATCCAACTAAAATTATTATATGTTTGAAATAATGAGATTATGTTTCAAAAAAAGGTGGATTATAAAAAAAAAAACATTTACAGAATAGGGCGTAGAAATGATCGTATTCTGCATTGACATCAGAATTATTATGTCCCTTAACTCTTTAAGTTACGTCTTATATTTGCCACAGATCCAATACATCCAGAAGTAAATATTCTCGTTTATAATTATAATTAAATTTCAAAACAAAATGCAGTATCAGAAAATATTCTGACGATTTAAAACAAAGTGTGATTTAATTTTTGAGCAACGATTAAAAATGTAGATCGCAAATATCAGCACGCAATTCTATTTTGTTGCGGAAAAGCGCGTTTAAATAATCCCTGAGAGTACACACTTTAAACGCTTTCATTCCTCATTTTTAAATAAATGAAAAATGTAAAACGTAATAAACAAGACCCCGGATGAAATGCGTCATTGCGTATTTATATATTTGAGCAACATATTTGAAGAGCCCGTTACTCAGAGTCCTTAAATATAACATGTTTATGGGTTCAAAAAATAAATAAATAAAAAGTAACAAGATGAAAGTACTCAAACATACTCGATAAAGCTCTCTGTTCTCTTCTTCCAATCCTTCGTTTCTCATTAGTGGATGGTTACGTCTCCATGCGAACTACAAATGAAGCAAGAAGACCCAATGAAAAAAAAGCGAATCTGTAACCTGAAAAGACGATAAAAACGTTGGACGTTTTAGCCTCATTATCGGTCGTCTTGGTCCCTCTGCGTACCAGCGTCCCAATCGATTCCCATTACTTGGCAAGCGAAGAAACATGAGAAAAAAGGTGCAGCCGGAGGAAAATGGGTTTATTTAGTTTGTCTTCCTTCTGA
>KK122391.1:281115-300706 GCA_000611955.2 Stegodyphus mimosarum
TTTTTTCCCCTTTTTCGTCTACATTTCCCGAGCGAGAAGCAAAGATACTGACCTTAGGGGGGAATGAATACTTCTTGTTTTCAGATATGGTTTTATTTTCTTTTTCCACATTTTTTCTCAACTGGTTTTGATGGCCATGTGTTATATTTGACATCAATATGGATTCTTGTAAGGTACTGCTCAAGTTTCAAGTGTTATGCGTTAAAATATATGAAAACATACATATAGTTCAAAATCTTCGAAAAATTCAAAGCAAAAGAATGCTTCTTATACTGCAATGCCTTAAAAGAAATGTACGATATTTTGGTAAAATTTTGGGAAAGTTTTTAACTTTAAAGTTACTAGCTTAAGAACAATTTATTCCTTTTGAAGTTATTTAATTTGTAGGCCAAACCTCTCCGCAAAACATTGTTCTCTTAATTTATAAGGTATTTCTCCCGCTTTCTTAGCATGCCTTCGTGGTGTAGTGGTCAGCAAACTCTGCGCATATTCGAGAGGTCCGAGGTTTGCTCATTTTTCATATCTCCTGCTTTCAAAATATACCTAATGTCTATACAGTGGCGCTTGAACTAAAAGGTGGTGAATGATGATTCTTCACCACCAGGATTTGGCAACTGGGTCCCCGAAACCCCAGTTGCCCTCTAAAAGAGGAAGTATATAAGGTATTTCTTCCGCCTGCTTAGCATGCCTTCGTGGTGTAGTGGTCAACATACTCGGCGCATATTCAAGAGGTCGGAGGTTCGAGTTCCGCCGAGGGCATTGCTCATTTTTCACGTCTTTTGCTTTCAAAAAACACCTAATGTCTCTACAAAATAACACCTTTCTGCATAGTGGTTTTAAAATTATTATATTTAAATGAATTAAAATGCATGCAAGTATCAAAGCTAAAATATTTACAGAATTTTTAAAATTAGTCTCACAATGTTATTTTACTATATAGATAGAACTTTTAAGTGAAACTGGCAAACACGCAAGTTTAACAAGAAAGAAATCCCAATACCCCCCCCCCCGAATACAGCCAGCTTATTCGCTGGGATTTGATTGCGATTTGAACTGCTAGTGTTCACCAGTCTAACCGCACAGTTGCTGGTGAGACATTGTTTCAGATGATATTTCATAAATATATATACTATTAGAAAGTGCACATACAGTCCGTTTCGTTGAGTTATGAATTATTCGTTGAGGTATTTTGTTATTAACGGGCTAAGATGTCCAAATCCTTTATATTAAAATCCATAAGACACATAACGAGAAAAAGTAGTAAAAATCTACATTGTAGAATAGTTGTTAATTGTTAAAATAATATTTTTATGTGTTTAATTTATTAATCAAATTCCGTAGCATTCATAAGCATTACAATAATTTTGCGTTATTAGCTATGGCTTCAAATGACCTTGTTAGACCTTGGAACTTATTACCATTATTCGAAGATTCATGGGCTAGGTAGCATGAAAATTTCTAACCTGTAAACTTAATGGTCCATGGGAACATACTATTTTCTTCAACTAAGGATCGCTTCAAAATTTTATTCTAATCTCAGATGCAAGAACTTGAAATGAGACTTCAATAAACAAGTGAGAGATCTTTATGGAATATTTAATGTTCAGTTCCTAAAAAAGGTACGAAAACTTTCAAGCGCTATTAGTTATTAATTCAGTGCTCCAAGAAAAAAAATCAGAAGTCGTTTTCTATTCAACGA
Source organism: Stegodyphus mimosarum (assembly GCA_000611955.2). NCBI lineage: Eukaryota > Metazoa > Arthropoda > Arachnida > Araneae > Eresidae > Stegodyphus > Stegodyphus mimosarum. The sequence goes on from KK122391.1 coordinate 282,815, forward strand.
TAAAGCATTCAACGAAATGCTGAAATGAACTCTACTCTTGAACGTCAGAGATATCATCCAACTGAATTGGTTTAACCCTTGACATACGTTTCGTGGCTCATTACTCAGTTCCCTTTTAGCAATTTCTCTTTGACAGTTCTCCTTTCAGCGCAGTCAAAACAGAAGGTGACTGCATTATCTTAAATGTACTGGTATATCATGCGATTTGCAGGCAGTATAAACCAGATTAGGAAAGGAACCACATGGATCAACGGGCTCGCAAAACATTCAAAAGAACGGATATGCCTGGAACTAAATTTGATCTCTCAGACCGTTTTACCCTTTGTTTCTTATTAAAAATCATGTAAGACTCCAATGTGATTAACTTGACTATGTTAGTACTCTGAAGTTATGCCTAATATATCTCATTTACAATTTGAAAGTTTTCACTGAATTTTGCATTCTTATTGAATATCACAAGTAACATAAACTCATCACTAGATGTTTTGCAATATGCCATATTGAGAAAGAAATTTTTGATACGCATATTTATTTGATTAGAAAATTTATATTATTACTAGCTTTCATAATGAATAGGAAATTTTAACACAGGTCCTCAATAACGGTCTCAGGAACATAAAGATTTTAAGACACAAAAGACGTTTAGTAGAACGTTTATATCTCAATAACCCCAAAGGCTATAATTTTTCGTTTATAGCTTATTTGATAGCTAAAGAAGATTATTATAAAAAACAAAAAAAGTTAAACTGGAACTGTGGTTGAGCCACAGTGGAGTCTCAGATTTAGGCAAAAATACAAAATATTTTGGTTATTACAAAGGCATTACCGATGAATCCAATATTTTCGAAAAATTGAACAGAAATATGCGAAGTACACTTGTGAATGAAAACCAATTACTTGCTGCGTATAATTTAAAAAAGTAGTAGGGCAAGGGATTTTTAGTACACTTTAGGCGTCTCGGTACGCTGCTATAAAATAATATATAAATCAAGAGTGTGTCCGTGGCCACACTTTTGCCAATGGATGCTGCAATTAAATCTAAATCTTCTGATGTTAATCTCTAGGTTAAGAACGGTCTTCTTTTTATAAATATTTCTTCCGACATCATTCCTCGTGAGCGAGGTTAAAATTACTAGGAGCTTGACTTCAATTCCTTGGGCTTTTCTGATAAACTGCGTAACTTTGATTGCGAGTAGCCTTCATCACAAAGTAACTTTTAAACATATTCAGCGTTAAAGTCATCAGTTAGTCCTCGAATCCCAATCTTGATTGAACCATTTTTTTTAGTCTGAAAGTGTTGAATTGTATTTCTTTTTTTCAGATAGATGCAAGTCAAGTCCACAGTTAGAGGGCAAACTCAAAGATTATTGTTATCTTGTTTCTAGTCACAAACCGGTGTAACCATTTACACCATGAATGAAAAACAAGCTCTAATTTCTTTCCAAGTTACCTCCGGTCTAGGACAACATTCTTTCTTTCTTATGATCAATCACAGCATCGAGAGTAACATCTTTGTGATTTTCTTCCTTAGCTGAATATTTCTCGTTACAGTCCATAATTTGCCCAAAAGATGGATTTGTAACTAAAACTTCAAAATTATTGAAACTGTAGGAACTTTCTTCATTGAAACTGTAGGAACTTCCTTGGTTGGAACTATAGAAACTTTCTCTGTGTAGGATAACGCCATGGCTGGTATTTTTCAGCATATGGAGTGTTTTGATATTGTTTTCTCTAACTGTCCCGCATGCAAGGGAAGTGCAGGTAATTACTGACTTAATGACTGCAACGTATATATGCCTTTTGCTTTTCACACTAAATAATGAGTATTTTCCTCTGAGAGGTAAATAAACCGGGAATTAGTTTGCTTAGCCTGTTTGTTTTAGCGCTGCGTGATCGGTCAAAGTAAGAGTGCCTTTCTAGGTGATTTCAAGGTGTTTGAATGTTCGAAAATAGGGGACCGTGTTTTTTAAAAGCTTGATTTCGCAGTCAAATGCCTTTGGAGTTTGTTTCGTTGAATGAGAATTAATTGGTATTTGGCTGCGCTGATATTACTGCATCATTGTCAGCACCATATTTAGACGTCAGGCATTTGGATTTCAGGCTCAATGATGAGTATTTTCCTCTGAGAGGTAAATAAACTGTGAATTAGTTTGCTTACCTTGTTTTTCTTTAGCGCTGCGTGATCGGTCAAAGTAAGAGTGGCTTTCAAGGTAATTTCAAGGGGTTTGAATGTCCGAAAATAGGGGACCGTGTCTTTTAAAAGCTTCATTTCGCAGTCCAAATGCCGTTTGATTTTGTTTCGTTGAATGAGGATTAATTGATATTTGGCTTTACTGATATTACTGCACCATTGTGAGCACCATATTTAGACGTCAGGCATTTTCTTTGCAGCTTAAGAAGTGCATGCTTGGGATTCGCAGAATTTATAGCTAACACGGTATCGTCCTCTCAGCATGTTAAGAAGGAGTTGATATCGTTTCAGGTTTGGGAAAATCGTAAACGTAAATTAGGTACAAAATGGGTCCTAAAATTGAACTCTGACGTATACCGTTAGTATTGTAGGGAATGAGGAATAACAACAACACTCTTCAGACTGCTCCTACCACTTAAAGCAACTGTGACATGTTTGTCTTGGTCGTCTTGTCGGTAAGAGGTATTTGAACCCACAGTTTCACGCATTCAGTTATCTCACTCCGTATTAGGCGGGAGGAGTAATGTAGCTTGAGGAGCTTTACGGCTACAAAACGAGGCGGAGGCTAAAGAGGGCCTCTAAAGAATGGCCTTGTTGCTAAATAAAGATGCCTTGCGGCTTAAGGGGAAGGTGTTAAGTCAGTCAAAGAAGAGAAGGGTCTCGGATGGCCTTTCGTTTTAGTTTTATTCTGAAAAGGGGGAGCCACCTGCTGCGAGTACTCTGACTGGAGGATTTGTTTGTCAATAGATCTTTTAGGAATAGTCTTTTCATTGCCCATTAAATTTCCTGTCATTTAAGAAAGTTAGGAAAATAAGTACTAAATGTATCAACAAAATAATTTTTGTTTTGAAATTTATTTGTGTAAGTCCAATGTGCCAGACTCTATCAAAAGTTTTTGAGACGTTAAATAGAACTAATGTGACACTTTTCTTATTGTAAAAGGCTGAACCGGTAAATACTGTTTTCCTCACTAGTTGCCTTGAATTGCACTAATTCCGTTTGAAGTCAAACTGTTAGTCCAAGAGAAAGGACATGTACTTTTGAATTTAAATTTGGATGATATATTCAAGCATTTTATTAAGTCTTGAGATCAGACTTATTAATTAATGTCCTTATTAGGCTTAAGGATCAAGGTAATCACCGTTCCTTTCCATTGGATTAGCAAGTACAATCAGGTGAGAATGGCGTGCATGATGTTGGTAATTTTGTTGACGAGGTTTTAAAGAATATTCCTAATTCTCATATTAGTAACTTTGTCAAGGTCAGGTGCGTTTCTTCAGTTTAATTTATATACAAACTTTTGAAATATCTCCGGGAGTTTGCTTAAATTCCTTGCGGTTACAATTTTCATCCATGTTTTATGTATAAAATCAACTTCTTCAATAAATTGTGCACTACAATGAAGTCTATTCTGTGAAACTTATCTTCAAGGTAGTCATCGAATATTTCCGATTTTTCCGCACCAGAATATGTAGTCTGAATATCCTTATGCAGGGGTTTGTTGCTAATCGGCTTATGTTTAAGTCTTCTGATAAATTTCCAGAAGTAGCCATTGTTAGAATTTAGATTGGTTAAGGTAAGAGTTTTCCTTCCCAGCATGCTTTCTTATAGTTCGAGATAAGTTTTGGGATATGATTGTTTAGGCTATTAATTTCTTTCTTGAGGTTTTCAAAGAGTTCCTCAATATAAGATTATTCATTATTTTCAATGACATTTCGACAGAATCTTTTAATGTTATAAAATTCGTCATAACGAGTCAAGTTTCTTTTTTTTGCCAGTAGTGTACTTATTTACTTATAGCCTTAATCTCTTTAAACATGCTTCTAAAATTGTATTTCAAATCAGAAATGCTCCTAAGATAAGGTAGAAAATTTTGCGAGAGATAAAAAGGCTTTGTATAATTTCATATTTTGTATGATTCCTGATTAGCAGAATTTCCAATTAGTAAATTATTTATTATATTTTATTAATTAGTTGCATCCTTTTTTAAAAATCTGACCGCAAAATTTTCCATGTATGAACATGCAAATTTAAAGGGGAATCTAAAAATTTATTAATTGAAATTAACGATTTTTGAAACTTGATTAGCTACAAAAATATGCGATACTTCGGTTAAATTTAATGAGCATCCTGTAAAGAAAGGTATTGATTTTACGAGATTAGTTACTCCCTACTGCAAAAAAAAATCAGTTTTAATTTTACAACGATTTCTTGTAAATACCCTTAATTATATATTTGGATAAATGTGACATATATATATAGTAGAATTCCAATTCCTGGCCAAAGTTAATTTTTCCAAATTCTCCATTTAAAGTTTTTCCTGATTATGACATTTAATACCTGATTTAGACTAAAAGCCCTAATTATGACCAATTATTTTTACCGATCTTGATCTTACCCAATCTGGCTCTTTTCCTATCCTGCCTTTCCTTCTTTCCAGGCTTTTTCCTTTCAAAATTTGTTATATACTTCCCCCTAGGTAATACTCCTAACACCCCCTCCAAATTTTATTTTTCTACTTTTTTGTTAGGAGATTCAACTATGGTCAAAATACTGGCTTGGGTCTTCTCATAGTTTTATACCAGACAAGATCCTCTGACCATAGTTTAGCACAAAAGTGCTACCACACGCACATAACACGTAAGTTTAGAAAAAAAAGATTTTCTTTATTTTTCTTTCATACATAAATTTGTAAAAAAATTTTCTTTTCTTTCTTCTTGTTGTAGGGTAATACTTATTTCTAGTTTCCAACAAGTTACTTGGCTTCAGTTTAATTTTAATTTTGTATTTTTACATTTTGATTCATTTGAAAAGAATTTATTTTTACAATGCTTTGATATAATGTACAATGCCAAAAACCAGTTACCTTTTATTAGGCAACAGAGGTTTTTTGATATTTTCGTACTTAAGCACCCACCAACCATCAGCAATTAGTCACGCTGATTTGTTGGAGAGGACATGCTAAATTGATCATCAAAGTGTTATTGTATAATTTAGTATTGCATCATATTATTCTATTCTTACGTTCAATTTTTGTCGTATTAAGTAGTATGTCTCCCTCCGATAAGCAGAATTTGTTTACTTAATTGAAGAATCGAATATTATATTTCACTGAATATAAAAGTTCATTTCATTGAATATGAGTTTAACGAACTAGAAAATTTCACTGAATATGAAAGTTTATGAAAATTCTTCATTCAATATATACTATTATGGAAGTGTTCCTCTACAAAAATTTGAAAGACATTTTAGTGAACATTTACTTTGTGAAAAAATTTGAACTTGTGGAACCTTTTTAATCAAGAACTTCACAAAATTTCATTGGACATTCTTATTTCATGACTCTAAAACGTGCAATGTTTTTAAAGACTATAGTGGTTAAAATATTGAATTCTAAATTTTACCACTTTTAATGCAATGTCGAAATTCTACGGTGATATTTTTTTTTATAAGTTGATGTTTTGTAGTTTCAAAAGCATAGCTTTCGTTTCATATTTTGCTGCTCTAATGCTTTTTTCTTCCATCCTGCTTATCCGACCTTTTTGAAGGGGGTTATGCAAGATATAATAAAATATGATAGCTGTTTTAAAAACTAATTAGTGATCTCAAAATTAATATGCTAAATTTGGTGATCCCCCTAAATTTATCTGTTTCCCCAGGTTCGAGATCATTCGATATTACGTAACGATGCGTAAAAAATGGTAACTAAAAACACTGACCAATCATGATTTAGATTCGTCTTTGTATCTACGCAGTATAAATTCTGCTTCGCAAGGAACTACCTTCCTTTTTTCCTGACTTCTGCCATGCCAGCATATCTGTGTCGCTTATGCTTTCCTGCCTGAAATGACGTCATGTCGCATATAAGAAATTATCGTAATTGCTATAACTAAAGAGTATATGGTCTACAAGGAATTATTCTAGTGTTCCTGCAAATCTGCAAATAAAGGTGTTAATTGGTTGAATTTAGTTTGGTATCAACTATTAGTTTGGTATCAACTCTTTCCACTCGTCGTACCACTCTGCCATCCCGACTGTGTTCCAAAAATTTGAATTTTGTATTCGAAGGTATGAAGCATTTTTTACGAATTTATTATATTAACCGTAGATTTTTTACTTTTAGATGGCCAAGTAAAATTTTTCATATTATACTTCAGTTCTTAACTAGCGATTAAATTTCTTACATGACGAACACTACATTTTTTAGACACTTTGAAACTTAAATACATATCAAGAATCAACATTTAAGGCTCCAGCTTACGTAACAAGCCCATCTGTAACGGAAGCGGTTTTGCTTACTCAGACGGCGAGAAGACCGAACATTTCGCTGAAGACCTTGCTGAGCAATTCAGGCCAAACAAGTTTCCTACAAATTCGGACTCGGACAAGGAAGTCATGGAATTTGTAAATTCCTGGCTAAACGTACACAGTGCTTCGAAAATCACGAACTTTTGCTACCCCTCATGAAGTAAACAGAATCATCAATGCGCTAAGACCAAAAATGGCTCCAGGCAGTAATAGCATCAGGAATCGGATCTAAAAAATTTTCCATTTAAATTGACCTGCAAACTGACAAGCATCTTCAACGCTTGCATGTACCTAAATTACTTTCCCCATGCATGGAAACGTGCAAATATGTTTGTGATTCCTAAGCTGGGGAAACCACACGATACTCCAGCTAAGTACAGGCTCATCAGCCTCTTGTCTTCAATCAGTAAAATTCTTGAAAGATTTATCTACCACAAATTGACTGATAACCTCAAGTGTCTAGCAGATCACCAGCATGGTTTCAGAAAAAAACTTGCCACCCCCAACCAGCTATATCGCCTGAGTGAATTCATCGGTTCAGCTTTGCACAATAAAATGAGTGTTGCCGTCCTGATGCTAGAAGTGGCAAAAGCTTTTGACCGCGTCTGGCATCCAGGACATTTGTTCAAACTCATCAAGATCGACCTGCCGCGTGTCATCATCCTCATGATAAATTCTTTTCTGAGTGAACGGACTTCTACGCGCAAGCATGGAAAGGCGATTTCAAATGTGAAGGACATCCAGTCGAATATTCCCCAAGGTACTATATACACTTAGCCCGATATTCTATATTCCTAAACTCCGACAATGATGTAAACTCTCTTTTAGCTAGCTACGCCGAAGCATTGACAAAACCATGCATTGACAAAACTAAAGGAAAAAATCCCGGCAACTAAAGACTGGTGTAGCCGCTGGAAAACCTGTATCCAGCCCACTAAATCTAAAATCTTGGTCATCAGGAAACACCGAAGAGGAGACATTCTCAAATCAAAAGTAATTTTTATTTGGATCTCCTATGCCGCTTGTCAGGAAAACCAGCTACTTAGGTGTCACGCTAAATCACAACTTCACCTTCAAAGATCACGTGACCCAGGCCTGCGAGAAAGCCTACAGGATGACAGTCAACCTTTTTCTACTTTTAAAGAGTGATAATCTATCACTGAACTTAAAAAAAAGCTTTATCTGTCGGTCTTCTGACCTATGCCTCCCCTACCTGGGCCACTGCCACAGATAAGGATATTAAGAAAATTCAGGTAATGCAAAATAAGTTTCTTTTTACAGTCACTGGTGCCTCATATTACGTCCGAAATAAAAGTCTACATTTGAACCTGAAACCTGAACCAATTGAAGATTTCATCAATACGATTACTGAAAACTTTTTCGAAAGCGTTTTATTAAACAACCCAGCTAATTTCGCCGAAGTGCTTTGATACGAAATCCTGAGCGAAGACAAGCTTGTACGCCCATTCGCCGCCCATCTACCATAGACAAATCAGGTTAGCCAACGAGTGCGCAGATAGCCTCTTATGGTCGTTGGATTTAATTAACTCTTTTTTCGTTTATTTATGCATCGAAACGGACTAGCAAGTAATTTTAAGACTGTTGTTCCCTTTTGTGATTTTTGACCACGTGACCAGCTAAACAGTGCCTGACCACAGCCTCTTCTACAGGTCCATCCAGTCTTGGAATTTTCTCGCAGGAAGCAATCGGCTTCAAAGTCTTTCCCGCCTCAGCTTATACCTTACCTGGAGAATACTATTTCAGGACTTCCTCAGACGTCAGGCCCAATTCGGGATTCACTGAGGAATTTGGAAAGAGCAGGGATAAGAATTCCCCGCTGCATGCCAGTATGATAACAACAGTATCAAAGTATCAAAGTACAATTAAGGAAGCGAAGCGTTTAGCCATCATTTTCGATAATCTTGAATACATATTCTGTGGATCATTTTATGGTGTCTATGATACCGAAAACAGAAAAATAAAGAAATAACTGAAATATTTAATGGGGCTGTATCTGGAAACGTAAGCAAATAAGCATATTCTTCATCACATGAAAAATTTGGTTACGACAGTTAAAACCTGTATCATGACTTTCTTCTGTGTAAAAATCGTTTGATCCAATAATCTCAATGATTGGAGGGAAGATTGAAACAGGTTAACTGCAGCTGCTAAATACATCTTCTATTCCATAACGATTGTGCGAGCTTCTGTAAACAGCGTGAAAGGTGTGAATTCAGACATAAATTGGGAGTAAGAAACTTTTGTTCCAGGAAAAGTTTAAAAGGGGTCGAAGAGACTTTGACCCCTTTTAGACGCATTTTCGACTACAAGAAATCTGGACATGCTGCAATTTCCTTTTAAACTCTTTATTTGATGATTATGTTCATGCTAAAAGCATGGTCCGAGTTTTCCCATATAAATCACCCATTGAGCAATTTTCGAAAGAACATTCAAGATCTCTTAGAATAATCGTACAACAGAATCGCTGTTGCACTCTAATGCAATTAAAAACAAGTTATTCATAAGAGTTACATAAATAAATTGACACACTCTTACTAGGAACTGGCTTTCTAGGCAATATAGTTGACTATATCAAACCCTAAATGTAGCCACTGACCATTTATGCTTTCGAAATGGAAATCACGGTGATTACGTAGTCATGTGTTGTGCTGCTAAATAATATCTGATAGCGTTCTTGTTTGCTGTTTCAAATGTAAAACACGTAATATTAGATTGTTAGAAGTGGTAGTAATGTAACAGAGTGCCATTTTAAAGTGTTAGCACATAATTCAAAGGTAAAAATCTAAGAATTATCTCTATATGAAACATTTAGTACGAATGAAGATTTGCCACATTTCATTTTCTGCGCCATTTTCTTTCACTGCGCACAGCCTTCCGGAATATATTACTGATACTATAATACCAATTAATCACAGACCTTCTATTTAATATATGGAAAACTGAGGACAGATTAAGGGCCACAATAGTACATGTAATAGCACCCCGACGTAGATAGATATCGATTAAATATTACTATATTCTGCAACACTTTTTAATTCCCCTTGTTGATGTAAAAATGTTTAGCTTTATACATTATCTTAAACTATAGAATTATCTTGGGAAATTTTAATGTAAAGTATTAAGTATACAAGACCGAAAAATGACGAAATATATTCATTGTATCCTAAACGATATACATTTCAGATTATTTTGCCTCAAGGGAAAAGGTTTATGGAAATAGAAGTGGGTTTAGTTTGCAGTTATAAATGAAGCTTTCAGCTGGTTAATCTGGTAGTGTGAGATAGATTATTCAAAATTTCAAATTCGTAAAAATCATCTATAAATCAAAGGATTATCTTGAGAAAAACACAGTACTTTTGCGCACTAAGTCCTAACATTGCATTATGAGAGGGTAAACAATTTGAAAGCCTCTAAAAAGGCCTTATTTCTAAGCTTCGGCGGATTTAAGAAAACGAAAAAAAAATCATCAAGTTCTTTTTACCATTAATCATATTTCTCCACTACACTACAAAGCCTTGGACTAAGAGAAAAAATGTATCCTTTAAAAATCGATTTAAAGCCTCTCGAAAAAGGCTTTATCAACAACAACTGCTATTTTTACGTTTTGCTAACCTATTCTTTCTGCGAGGATTTTAAACTATTTCGAAGTTCTTACGAATTTCCGAAACTTTTCTTCTTGATTGGTTAAGACAGAGCCAATCACAATGAAAGGTGGTCTATGCGCGTGTTTTGCGGAATTGCGAGAATTCTCTAAGTGAAGCATTTTTAAATTTTTCTTTTTTTTTCCCCTCATTTTATTTTGTGATCTCGCTAAGTGTTTCGTTGAATATATTCCTGCAATGTTGAACCAAATGAAGATTCCTTGCTTTTGAAAAAAGGAACAACGAACAGAGAAAAATTTACCATCCCTTTTTAAGTGTTGCGGATTATAGCAAATATTCAAAGGGGAAATTTCTCAACAAAATCGAAGTTCAAAAAAAATCTGATTCTCAGTTAATTAACAACAAAAATGTATTCTTTTTATATTTTTTGAAATTTTTATTTAAGGTTTCATTATAATGAGAAGCATACTTTAAAGTAATCTGATTCTGATGGTTGACGGCGCAGAAGAATTCAGTATTTACTTAAAAATGTGAAAGAAATAAGCACTAAAATAATATTTCGTGATAAAAGATCTTAGGAATTTAAAATAATACACTCTGTATTCATTATTTTATTTTTCTGCGTGATTAGTAATAAATAAAATAACTGACTGGATGACTTACAACGAACTATTCCATTATCCTACGCATTCAATTAATTTCTATTTTATTGATCATTGGTTTGAAAAACTGTAGAATGTTTGGAAAAATAATACTTAGTTTACTTTTATATGATCATAGATTGCTGGCGAAAAAGGGAAAAAGCAAGGTTTTATTTTTAAGTGCACTTTCATGTGCTTATAGCATACATAAACTAGGAGTAAATGTATAAAGAAGAAAAGCAAGTTGTTTTCAGGAATACTTTCATAAAACGATTTTTTTCCGAAAGATTCAAATTTTCTTAAATGTCAGATTGAATAAAAAGAATTACGCAGGAATAATTCTTTTCCTTACTGACCTCCAATTAAAAATTTAAAATTTGCTAATAAGAAGAAATAAAACTAGAAAAAATAAGTTGGGTTTCAATTTGAATTTTCAAATGATCACTTTGTATAGTCTTTTCTCAAGTTTCTTTCACTCGCTGCCTTTGATCATGTTTCACAACCCACTGTTTCTGTTTTCCTATTCCCTCGTTTTTGTGAAATCGTATAGTTCGCAAACATCATAAGAAGTACAAATTATTTTACAGCTAAAACTTTCATTTTCTTAACTCTTCATAACTTGCCTCAAAATATTGGCAGGATTTCTGAAATAATGTTTCACAAGGAAGAAGCACATATAACTTGATTCCCAATGTAAGCTTCGAGTCTCTGTACTCATATCCTTCCTTAAATTACTATACAACAGGATCGGGCACTCTCCCGCATATTTCTACTCAAGAAATATGGCGAACTCCGGCATCTAAATACACTCTTAGACAAAAAAAAGCGACGCACCAAGAAGAATTTATCCAAATAGGACGAAAATCGGTAGAAGTGATGTACATGTACAGAAAAACAAATGATTACAGTTTGAGAAAAATTGGATGATTTATTGACGTGATAGGGCTTCACAAAGTGAAAATGTCAGTAACGTGTTTGTCCATCTCTGGCCCTTATGAAAGCAATTATTCAGCTTGGCATCGATTGATAGAGGTTGCGGATGTCGTGCCAAATTCTGTCCAAGTGGCACATTAGATCGTCAACATCCCGAGCTTGTTGGAGAACCGTGCCCATAACGCTCCAAACGTGCTCAATAGGAGAGAGATCCAGTGAACTTACTGATCAGGGCAATGTCGACAAGCACTACGGCAAGCAGTAGAAACATGTGCAGTGTGAGGGCGGGCATTATCTTGCTGAAATGTAAGCCCATGGTGGAGTGATATGAAGGGCAACACAACGGGCCTTAGAACTTCTTCGAAATACCGCTATACTGTAAGGTTGCAACGGATGACAACCAAAGGGGTCCTACTATGAAATGAAATGGAACCCCAGACCATCACTCCTGGTTGTCGGCCTGTCTGCCGGAAGACAATCAGGTTGGTATCACATCGCTGTCCGGGGCGTCTCCAGATTCGCCTTCGCTGGTCATCGGGACTCAGTTCAAAGCGGGACTCATCACTGAAGACTATTCTACTCCAGTCAGTGACATTCCAGTGCAAATGAACTCGATACCACTGCAAACGGGCTTGACGTTGTACAGACGTCAATGGTAGTTGGCGCAAGGAGCGCCGTGACCTCAGCCCCCTTTCTGTGAGCCGTCTATGAATGGTCCTTGCGGTCACTGAAGTTGCACGTACAATCGATGATAATGATGCATTTGGGGCTGTGAGTGCCGCTCTGACGATTGCTCGGTCTTCACGTTCTGTCGTTTTTCTAGGCATACCGCTTCTTTCTTGACACTGTGTGCGGCCATGGTTTGCCCATTCCTGCCAACGTTGTCTAACAGTGGCATTGCTCTTGCTCAAATGTCGAGCTATTCGCCGATAAGGCCAACCGGCTTCTGAGCCCAACTACACGACCTCTCAAATTCTGACATCTGCGCATATCGTTCGCACACCTGTATGCGAGGCATAGTTACTCTCTACCAGAGTACACGGAATGAAATTCGTGAAGAATTTATGACCGGGAATCGTAATTTCTCCTCTTAAATATTCTGCTAGTTGCGCACAGCAGATGCGCTGTAGCGACAACCGTTCATTCATTGGCAGCCAAAATGTAAAATTTTGCATATTCCGTCGAAACCTGTATGCACATCAATTTGTGTCCAATTTGCTTTATATCTTCTCTGTGCGTCGTTTTTTTCGTCTAAGAGTGTATGTGGAGAACAGGGAATCCTTGATCATCGTACATTCTTTTCCCCCTTAACTGAGGACTTCTTTTTCTACTTATTACGTGATCCGCCCTTAGGCACTGCACGAAAAGAAAGGGATGCCCCGTTGAGGTCTTTTTAAGAAAAAGTTTCTCGTATCCACGTTACACATGGGAAAAACCACGGAAAAGGCCATGGAGTCAACCTGTGTTCCGGAATTCAAACCTCGGACCGAACTACCATAATTCGACGGCTTTTACCACTCGGCCCATGGCAGGCTTTTTTACCGAGGATAACCACAAAAATTCCTCAGAAACTAATATCCTGGCATTCCAAATGCTTCTAATTGAAGATAAACCTCAATATCCGAAGTTAAATTATGCAATAACTCTCTTCCTACCGCCTAGATCTTTATCAAGCATAAGCTCTCACGCTGCATAAATATAATGAATTTTTACATCCTGCGAATATGTTCAAAATGATTCTACCTGTGAACTTCATAAACTGTAATAACCAGTTATAATTGTAATGACGCCGTAGACACCTCTTTAGTGTTATCATTACAGTTCACTATACCATTTTATTCCCAGTACTTATTGTATTTATCTGATTAGGTTTACATATTACTTATTATGTTCATCTGTTATTTTTGTTACAACAAAACAGATGTTAAATTTATTTTATGAATTTCAAATTGTTTTGAAACCATATTGTAATCTCTTTATGTCCTAAATCATTATTTTGAATAAATACTGGATGCGGAGTGTTCAGTGGGATTGCAAAACAAAATTATGTACCATAATAGATAACTCTAGGTCCTTTAGAATGCTTTAGTTGCACTCATCCTTTCTTTGTAAAGTTTATAAAGCATGTAATTTTTTATGAGTTACTTAGTATGGGAAGGCATCATCACTTGATCTATGGTACATCACTGATGTCCCCCATACTTTTACATATACCTATAGACTTAATCAGTTGAGCACTTTGAAAACCTTTCTAAACCCTGGGCTATATCCCGGTCTATATTCCTTTTACAAATGTATAAATACAGTAATTTTTCCTTTTTATATTACATTTTAAACTAACGCTCATTTTTGTTTATTTAACATTATAAAATGACGTTACTTTTAAAAACTTACCTACTCCTTTCAAATGGAATATCTTCGGAAAACTGCTTCGTATGTACAGCTAGTCAAAACGTACAAATGTACATCCGAAACAATTATGATATCAAAAATTTGAGTTACATAACCATTGAAAATGTCTTGGAAGTTTTATTTTTGCTTTATAGAAAGACACAGTGTAACAGAACAAAGATATTTCTTTAAATCATAGTCTCTACATTTTAGAATATTTAATCAAAACTTACCAAAACTTAAAGTTAGAATTGTAAATAAAATCACATTTAAACAAATAAGCAATAAGGTAGTTGAGGTATTCCTTATTCCTGAACCTTTCACTGCCTGGTATGGATATCAAAATTAATCTGTAGTAAATTATAAAATTCCAATAAATTTGTAATAATTGTTTTTTACAATAAGTAATGTATCTCCGATTAAAAGTAACTGATGATTTATTTTGCGAATTTAAGCTTTCAAAAATATTTACAATCGTAAACATAATTCACGATAAATACGAATCAATAAAATTAGATTTACTTAGTTCTTACACAAATTTTAAAATACACAAATGTAGTATAAGCCTTTGCGCATGAGCGCCACGTATGTAAGACGTACGGGATGCATATAAGCAAAATGTACCCTGCTAGGATAACAGCTTGAATTTGGCCAATGATAGTCCAGATAAGGACCACCATTAACTCCGCCCACATGAATGGTGTCACATTATTGGCGTGTGTTTACATTCTGCTGTTGCGCGTTACGAAGTTCATTCTTTGAGTGTACATTTAGTTTTTTTCGGAATCAAAGTGTTTATGCATATATGTATATAAGGATTTAACATTTGTTTCGAAATATTAAGAATTACTCTACAGTTCCAATACAAAATTGGATCCAGTCAATTGGTGAGAATGGGCTATGCATGGGCTATGAATTGGACTATGTATGCCAAGTGAGAAGGGCTATGTATGATGAAATACAGCACCTAATTAACATCGCTTTATTAGAAGTGATGCTTCCTAAACAGGCTTACTAATGTTTTCCGCTGTAGTACATGTTATATTAAGAGATGTGTACTTATACGCACACATACACTCACACATATATGCATGCATTACAGACGTGAACAAAACACAAATTACGAAACAACTGACTTTCATGCGCACAAAACTACAGTAAGATAAAGTAGGTTAATATAAATTCAAGTATACTTATGCAAGTTATTATATCAAATAGAACAGAAGAATGGCAATGTAAAACGCAAGTCTTTTTAAACAAAACATTTTTGCCTCTCAGAAAGACAAGACTGTCTGAGTGCTGTTGCAGTTGATAGTTTTATTAAAATTTTATGCCAAATTAAGGTATTTTTTTGCTTGATTTTAATTATTATTCTTATGTTTTCCTAGTTTTTCATTTTTCAGTTGGCTGTGGATTAGAGAAAATTAATATTAACAAACACAACTTCTATGCTTACATTTTTGTTGTGTAGCAAATTCACTTAATTATTTAAGTTTGACTTAAAAATTAATTTTATTATCATTCTAAATTTATGCTACACAACGTTATTTTATTTATTATGCAATATTAATATTTGCTTTGGTTTAATTTTAATTAAGGGTTTTGGGTACTTCAAGATTTGTACGTATCTTCCACTCGTTACTCGTAAACGCGTTAAAACACACAATGCAGTTGGGTGCTTTTCTACGAAATAAACTTGATTTAATATTACTTAACTTAAATTGATCCTTTATTAATTTATATCACTGTATGCAGAAAAATTAGCCTTTTAATTTAAGATCACTTTCAAGATTCTAGCTTTAACAATTTTTAAGTTACTGTCAATTATTTAACTAAATTTTTACATTTTGCTCGTGAAAACGAATTGGGGAGGAAAAAGGATTGAAAAAAGTCGCACTTTTAGCTGAATTCTATGGCTTTGCTTATGTGTTAAGAAGGATACAATGAGAATTTCCGGTGGGGTCGTTTGGTTTGCAAGTTTTTGCAGGGGTGTGTTCAGGGTGTGGAGTACTGGATTTTTTCACCTTGTGTAGCGGGGTTTGGTGATATATGGTTTACTGCTTTCACAAAAAGCCGGTGTAGGTGTCGTTCCTCCTCTTTTTTGGCCTGACTTGGCGCTGTTCCTTCCGTGCTTTGAGCACGGATTTTTGTGTAGTTTTAAAGATCTTATTCATATAGGAAGCGGGGCATTCGCTCCCGCAATTCTTTTTTAAAATGAGTACTTAACAAGAAATAGTACTGGCCTCGCCCTTATTCGGAAAAGTTTTTTTTGTAATGCATCTTACCTAAAAGGGCTGTTTGCCCCTCAATTTAATCCTAAAAGAATTTAAATCTTCGAATCTACAACAGCATAGATTAGAAAATCTGATTTTGATCCTATTTGCTTCTCTGTACAACTGGAGACGACTGCCTTGGTCTGGTTTTCATCTTGATTTGTTCCTGCGCCTAGTTTGAGATAGTGATGATTTCCGGATGTCTTGATGGCTGCGGCGACCATGTTCCGAGCCGTGTGGAGCCTCTGCGGCTAGCGTTTTCGACGTAGGCCCAAGTTCCTGAAAGTTTCCAGTAGGTGCTCCATTCCCGTCTACGCCTGGAGCCATCGATAGAGTTTCTGGATGTTTGGCTGTGTTATCCTTTCAAGTGAAGTTCCCTTTTGTCGTTTCCTTTCTTAACTGGGTTTATCTTAATTAATAGAAAAAAAGAATTATCCTAATAGTAACTTACTAATTTGTTATAATTAATTGTTATAAGGGTTCTCCCTATTTGAAAAATGGTAAATTATAATTGGCTTAATTTTTTTAATGAGTTTGTTTAAAGATTTTTTAAATTGTTAAGAAATTTGAAATTTTGTTTTATTTGGTGAACTACAAAAAAGTGCTGAATTAAGATTATTGTAAAAACTGTACTTGCTGAGTTTAAGTAAAACTGGAAAATTGAAATAGAATTTTCGCTTCTTGTTAATATTCTAAATCTCTTACGAAAGTGGTTCTGCAGTACTCTGTCAATTGAATACAAAAATATTACAAAACTTTTGATGAGCTATAAAAAGATATCGAATTTTAATTTTTTTTTGATTGTGGTACCCTTCCCTGTGAATTCCCTGTGAAATAAAAAAAGAAGGTAATTCTAAGTTGCTAGGCATAGCAGATTTCCTTTAATTTTCTGTACTATAATAAGGTAAAAAAACAACTTAAATAATTGTTAAAGGAAATAGTTGTTATGAATTTTTATGAAATTTTAATTCGACGAAATAGTTATACTTAATTAATAGTTATAGAAGTTTTATGTTGTTTATTTTGAAATTGCAGAATTTGTTGAAAACACATGTTTATGTTCCACTGTTAAAGATTTGTAAAATTATCTCAGGTTATTTTCATGCCCCGGGAATGAATGAGTTTATTACTAAAATTGATTTTTACATAATTTGATATGTTTAAAAAAATAAACTCTAAGTTTTTCTTGAAGGTTAATACTGATTTATGTGTTTCTTTTCTGATATGTTACGACACATTGATTCAAGGTTCAGCATCAAGGTTCATTGGATTGTTCACTAAGTTTTAAATTACACAATGCAATTGTAAAATTTATTATGTTGAGTCTCACTCTTTCTCAGTTGGATTTAAGATTTTCTACAATTCCCAGTGATCACTTATGTTAATTAAAGAAAGAATACAGATTTTATATTAATTTATTGAAGATAAAATATTAATATATTATATAATTATTATAAAGTAGTATTAACAAACATTAATATATTGTGCATAATAATAAGTAACATTCGTTTTGCTATTAATAACGAATATAA
>KK122391.1:300771-355067 GCA_000611955.2 Stegodyphus mimosarum
TTATTTAATACTTATTTATAATACATTAATATTTAAATAAAATTGCAGAACTTAGAAAGTCTAATCTAATATGCTTGTTACTAAATTACTTAATTATATCTTAATCCAATATATTACAATTATATATAAGAATGATACTTCCATGATTATCCAAATTAAGTTACAATATATCATGCATCAACAGCATAATGATTTAGGCATGCCTTTATTCATGTAACTAAGGAAATGAATAAATAACTGTTATGTAATTACGAACAAATAAGATGTTCATAATTTGGATTTGAAGTTCTGGTATTCCACTGAGTATTTGTTTCTAAACAAATTCTTGCATCCATTTGTTGATATGTTGCATATTTTTCAAATTACATCTTATTTAACAGTGTCATTTAATGATTCCACTACCTGATTTTCAAATGAATTAGGAAGTTCAGTGGCGCTAATTTTCAAAATAGAAGGTCATATTGTAAACTAAAAAATGCTAATACTAAAAATTTCAATAAAAAAATTTCAGGCCTTGTGATATCATCATCGTAGGCGGAGTTATGCTGCGCCAGAATTTGAACCCTGGACCTCTCGAATACGCTTTGAGTATGCTTCACAAGAGAAGTGGAAAGGAGGGGGAAAATACCTTATAAAATTTTCTAACAATCTGTTTCGGATTGCTTTAAAAATAAAGAAAGGGGAGAAATTTTATACTAAAAATATCAGTACTAGAAAAAGGATGAAATTTTAGGTGATAGTCATCTGGATAGTCGTTAGCCAAATTCTCGTTCTCATCGCAGTGTGCTGTTTGCTTATATGCTTATGGGATTTCACTTAAGGCGCCTCGTATGCGTGACGAAAGAAGCTTTGCGATAAAAGACGGCTTCCGCATATGCTCTTCGTACATATTTATGTGCCACTAAATAGCTGGCATACTTCGAACTAATAGTTTGCATTCCATTGCACTTGACAATAATGCGCTTATACAGGGGCGTTCCCTGAGTTTCCATAAAGGGCTGCCGAACCCAAATTTTTCGAAAATTGCATTAATAAATAAAAATTAGAATTGCATGTTTTTGAATGTTGAAGATACTATTTGGGCATTAATATGCTGTTAAACATTGCATAATATGAAAAATAATTAAATGCATATAATAAACTTTCATTCTCTCAGATTTAAGGTTTTAAGTGGAAATTTTTCAGGTAAGGCTTGCAACATAATATTTTGCTTCATTTATGAAGCTCGCAATATAATATATTTCTAAGTTGGAAAATGAATTATATCAATTATAGATAAAATTTTATAATTAATAATTCATAAAATTTGAACAGGGGCACAGTTAATGCTGATATTAGCAAAATCAACTACTAAATCTTATAAATTTCACTAATCATGTTACGACTACTGTTGGTACTATACTATAAATGTGCAATATTTTATTAAGCAAGTTTTGGATTTAATTTATTAGGAACAGATTGGGTATGCCTCGTGTTTTGATCTTTAAAGAAAATTTTATATTTTAGAGGACGATAAAAATATAACTATCTGTAGAATTACGCCTTTTATATGCCCGTATGTTTTATTTTCACTCATTCTACAAAATAAATAGATAAACAAAATAAAATAAAATAAAAAATAAAAATAAAAAAGTAAAAAGTCTTAAAGGCTTCAGATTTTAAATTACATCCAAAGTGTTTCTTTTCAACATTTTGTGCGTTACCTTTATTTATTAATTATCATGTTCTTCGCACTTAAACCACAAAATTCAGTTCAAGAGCAATATATAATAATTTTAAACTGAGCATATCTTTAGAATTTTCAATTTGCTGTCTCCCGAGATAAAAATGTATTTTCTGTACAACGCTGATATTGCTCGCTTTGAAATCTTTATGTTTATTAATCAAAAATTCGTTTAAGTTTTACAAAATATGAAATCGATAATAAAACAAATTCCAGATTTCAAATTTGGGCTTGCAGATGTCTATATTTCCAGTCGGTTTAGGTCATTCAAAACTGGATGGTTTTAGGAACCGTTGTTTTATCACAATGCAAGAAATGTGCATACATTTATACAAATTCTTCATTATTTAATTTCTTTATTTATAATACAGGGCTGCAATATTTGGGGGTAACAATTTCAAAAGTGAAACGGACATTCAGAGTGATTCGACGCAAAATCGCAAAATGAAAACAATAATCCTTCAGGGACAAAGCCCCTTTGGACCAAAAAAAAAGATGTTTCACTAAATAATTCAGGTCTGATGCAATATCACTTTGGTCTGAAATTCAAATTGCACGTTCTGAAAGCAGCAGACGAGCCAAAATTAATAAAAAAGGGGGTAGGGGAATAATAAAGAAAAAGTTTTTTCTGTTAACAAAACAGAATTCATTAACTAAATTTAAAACTTTTTACTACATATCTTTTAAAATGTACATATAAAAATAACATTAAAAAATTTAAATTTTTACTTATTTTCTGCCTGAAATCTAAAAGTTGTGATCTGCAAGAAACTTCTCTTGGTCACACTTTGTAATTCAAATTGATTGACTGTAAAATATTAAAATTTTCAAATTGGCATTTATCGAAATAAATATAATATATTGAAGTTAATATTGAATACTTTTAACTTAAACTAAAACGAAATATACGAAAACTTCCCAAGTGAGATGAAACATGGGAATAAACAATAAAAATCTATTCTCTTTCCTTTTTTTTGTTAGAATTTTCCATGTCGCATTTAGAAAAAAATAATATTTATAAATAACTATCAACTTCTTTGTTTCTTACTGTATGTATCAGCTACAATCCAAAATGTCGTTTCGATTGTCATAATGTTTGTAATTTCGAAAGAAAATTACTAGGAAGTAGTTTCATCACAATCTGTAAATACTCATCAGCAGTCTGGTTCGTTTCGTAGATTTATTAATTTTCAACTAAAAAAATGCTGTTCAAATGTAAATGTACTCCGAAACAGAACGATAATTTTTATTGCAAAAATTCGTAACAGAGAATATTTATCTTTCGAAGACTACTAATAAATGTAACTTGAATCTTCAAATCTTGTATAAGATTTATATCACAGTGTCAATTAATCAATTATATTTCTATTTTTTGCGGAGAGTTCTGTTCGCTTTTGGTACTGAAAATGACATAAAAAATTGGGCGCTAAGCTATTAAAACTTTTTTCGCCGTATTGTTGTCATAATAATGCGAGTTAAGAGGAAATGTATTCGCAGGAAGCATAAAATTGCTTCAGAGGCCGCATGCGGCCCGTAGGTTTGAGACCGATGCATTATCATGTAGAACTTTGAAATAAGCCAAGAATTTAAAAAAAAGGTCAAAATAAAACTAAAGTTTACAATGAAAAACATAGAAGTAGAGTACTCGCCTTTGAATAATAATAATGCATGAACTGTAATTGCTCCGAATTTCAGCGGTAAACTACGAATACTCATTTCCCCCATCTGGAACAGGAAAAGTAACTCATGCATTTAGGGAAAACTCAAAAACGCTTTCCCGTTGCGGGAGGAAAGAAAGGGAAAAAAGTTTTTTTCCTTTGTCCTTGTAAATACAGTTTCGTTAATGGTACTGGTATTCACACAGCATGCACAGTCCAAATTAGAAAAGACACGACATTAAAAAATAATTATCACATCACATATTGTTTTAAATTTTTAATTCCAAATAAAATAGACCATTCGATTTAAAGCTGTGTATTTAAATTAATTAATCAGTATTTTAGTTTTGAGTTAAAAACATTTTCAAATTTATAGGCATACGCTGCACCCATCGCATTCTCAGAACGACGTCCCTGACTTTATGATTACTGCTATCGATATTATGAAAATTATTATTTTTGCTTTAATATTCAAAATGTGATATTTATTTTTTAGAATTTTTTTCTTCTCCTTTGTTTCTTTTTCTTTTTAAATAACAAAATGCATATTTTCTGAAATGCATTTAAAAAAAATAATGGCCTCCTTTTCGTTTTCAGTTTTCTGGGGTTAGACTTCCCAAGTGGGGCAGGCGGGATTTTCCAAGGTTGTTATATTGCAAGCAGTTATATTTTATAAGTTATATTCTACTTATCATTCTATATGTTTTATTCTACGTAACATGCTGTATGCTATATTC
The DNA here is from genome assembly GCA_000611955.2 of Stegodyphus mimosarum. Classification (NCBI taxonomy): domain Eukaryota; kingdom Metazoa; phylum Arthropoda; class Arachnida; order Araneae; family Eresidae; genus Stegodyphus; species Stegodyphus mimosarum. Next base: position 304,890 of record KK122391.1, read on the forward strand.
TATATATCTGCTGCAAGAAAAAATATTATTTTACCTACATTTATGCTATATGTTATACTCTGCTTATCTACGCCGCCGTCCAGATGCTATAGCGATTACGAGAACTTACTGCGATACCAAAGGGCCTGAACTCGAATCTAGGAGAAGGCATGCCTGTAATTGTCCGTTCCTCCTATTAGGTGTTTCCACAATAAAGTGGCTATTATATTCAAAATATATATATTTGTTTTAAGAAAAAGGTATAAGTTGAAGTTTAAAGGCAAGTTTACAGTTTTTCTTCGATGAAGGTCCTAACCATTTTGGATCTCGGAAGATGTCGTACCGAAAGGTAGTACAAGAAAAAATTACAATATTGAAAGCATTGCATAATAAAAGAAAATAAAAAAGAAATATTGATCTCCTCAGTTCAACGCTTCAAACAGAATTTATCAAGGGAAAACTGTTTTGAAGCCCAAAATCAAGTTGATCAATGAGTTTCGAATATAAGTTAGGTCCTCTGAGACATTTGAGACTCAGAACCTTAAATTACTAAATAAATTTTCAATTTAAAATAACTTTCTGTGGCTCTCGAATGCTCAGACCGTTTCCCGTAATCCTTTAGACAGACAATATTTAAGACGATACTCAAAAATACAGATTAAGATTGAAAATACAAAACAGTTCTAATAAAAATCACTAGAAATTTTTTAAAGGCAGTAACTTCGGAAATCGCCCACTCTTAAAACTCTCTTTCCTCCTTCCTTTCCCAGAACGTCAGAATTACAACAAAGTCTAATTCTTGCGTTAAATCACCTGAGTGTGCAACAAAATGTTTTTGAAAATTAGTTGAACACATTTCAGATTTTAAAAGCAGATTATAAATTTTTGAAATCTTTCAACTTTAGTAACGGAATAAGAAAAGTATGTTGCTTACATTAATAAAATAATTAAACTCTAAGTAGAAGAAATAATCATTTGTTATTTCAAAAACTTACTGTTTAGAATTTCCTATAAAAATGGACCAAATGTTTGTCTTTTGCAATTTCTTATAAAATAGGCTTGGCGAATTAATTCCGCAGTCTTTTAAAATAAAATATTTCCAGCGATCTCTATTCTCACAGATACGTAAGCGAAGCTTCTTTCCCGTCCGTGATGGCTTGATTAGAAAATATAGCAATTTGTTTTCAACTTCCTGGATTTTTAAAACTTAATGTCCCTAACCATTTTTTATTCTAACATATATTCCCACTCTTTTTATCAATTTGCTGTGAGTTCGAAGCATTCTAAGATAACAATAACATATGCTGTTTTTCTAATTTTCTGTACAATATACAGGGTGATCAAAAAGTCAGTATAAATTTGAAAACTTAATAAATCACGGAATAATGTAGATAGAGAGGTAAAAATTGACACACATACTTAGAATGACATGGGGTTTTATTAGAACCAAAAAAAGTTCAAAAAATGTCCGACAGATGGCGCTGGACAGCAAAACGTCAGTGACGTCAGTGAAACGTCAGTGAAAATCGTGTATAAAAGGAGCTGTAATGAGAGATAGAATCAGGTGCACCAGCAGTCGCAGCATGTTGACGTTACCTGAAAAGGCGTTTTTAGTGCAGCTGTATTAGTGTATTTAGTGAAGCTTTTAGTGAAGCTGTTGCGGTGTGGGCGTTTCAAAAGATGGCGGAAGATGACGATTGGTTGAGTAACCTGTTGTGGACTGATGAAGCTCATTTCACGCTCCAAGGGTCTGTCAATGCCCACAACTGCAGAATTTGGGCTACCGAAAATCCTAGAACTGTCGTGGAAACTCCATTGCACGACGAGGAAAGTCACGGTATGGGTTGGATTTACCACATCTACTGTTGTCGGGCCTTTTTTCTTCGAGGAAATGCGTGATTCTGGTTTTGTAACTGCTACCGTGACGGGTGAGAGGTACGCCGATATGTTACAGAATCGTATCGTCCCAGCCTGGCTGATAAACACCTGCTGGAACGTACGATTTTTATGCAGGATGGCGCTCCACCCCATATTGCTAGACGCGTGAAAGATCTCTTGCGAACGTCGTTTGGTGATGATCGTGTGCTCAGCCGCCACTTTCGTCACGCTTGGCCTCCCAGGTCCCCAGATCTCAGTCCGTGCGATTATTGGCTTTGGGGTTACCTGAAGTCGCAAGTGTATCGTGATCGACCGACATCTCAAGGGATGCTGAAAGACAACATCCGACGCCAATGCCTCACCATAACTCCGGACATGCTTTACAGTGCTGTTCGCAACATTATTCCTCGACTACAGCTATTGTTGAGGAATGATGTTGAACATATTGAGCATTTCCTGTAAAGAACATCATCTTTGCTTTGTCTTAATTTGTAATGCTAATTATTGCTTTTCTGATTAGATTATTGCTTTTCTAATTATTGCTTTTCTAATAAAACCCCATGTCATTCTAAGTATGTGTGTCAATTTTTACCTCTCTATCTACATTATTTCGTGATTTATTAAGTTTTCAAATTTATACTGACTTTTTGATCACCCGGTACTTTCTGGCATAAGAAAACGTATTTTCAAAATCATAAATAAATGCTTGTTTTATGGAGACTTTATTTATCTTTTATAATGGCTTTTGTTGCCTCTTAATGTTGTATATGCTCCGTCCTTCCACAGGAGGCTTATATTAACATTGTACTCCGCGTTGCTTTCCTAAAAATATCATTCTGTTCTTGGTGTTAATGAATCCTCCTTTCTGGCCATGATATTTGTTTTCACTTTTCTTGCTGCTTTTAGCTTTTATAGCTTTGCTTGTTGTGTATCCTTAATCACTGCAATTGTTTATCTTTGATTTGTGTTATGGGGAAACTGTGGGAAGCTTTTTCTCTTTTCATATTTATATGTTTCTTTTCCCATTAAATTAAATGTTTCAAACTTTGTTACATATTTTCTTTAATAGTTATGATTATTTCCATAATTTTATCAATATCAATATTTGCTAATTTAATTATGACTGAGCTAATAATAAAACTCTAATACATGAAGGTTATGAAAATTTAAATTTTAATGGAGTTTTAATTGAAAAATTTAAATTATAACTCTTTTTAAACTTTCAGGCTAATAAAAATAGTACTTTTTGATTTCAGATTTTGTAATTCATTTTGTTGGCTAATAAAAATAGTACTTTTTGATTTCAGATTTTGTAATTCATTTTGTTATCAGTTGCGTTAAACGTTTTTATTACTTACTTCTTCCTCAATATGCATCTTCTTCTATGATTATGGGTGCTTTAGAGAGATAGTTAATCTTTGAAAACAAGCAAATAAAACATAAAGTACTTGTAGCCGAGATTTTCTACTCGAGTATTTCTTCAGGACTGAGCCAAGCTTTAAGCTACTACACTTGCTAATTTTGTGTGTTACACTTGATTTAAATTGAACCTGCATTTGTTTTCCTTCTATCAGCAGAGTTCTATTCCTGTTAACGTCTTATCCGATTGCGCAACCATCAGTTCGATATGTTAATGAATAATGATATTTAATATTTTATTCTACCTGTGACATTTTTCTTCAGCAAAGGTCCGGAAGTCTATAACTGCTGTTTGGATGATTTGGTAGTTTTGTGCTGGAATCGTGGTAGTATAGCGAGGCTCAACAAGCGTATCACCATATGCTCGGTGATAAGAGAACTTTTAGGCTACCCCCATGAAAGCTGGTAGCATGCCGACAACGCACCTTGAAGCCTTCTGAAATCGAATAGATGGCATGTGATAGTCTGTGAAATCCATACTTAAACTTCACAGAAGAAACTTGATACTGGGTTTGTGAAAGAGTTGAACTATTATTTTCTCCTGCATTCCATGGATGAAGAGAAGCTTGATAGACTGATGTCCGCGTTGTAAGGTCAGGTACTGAGCTAGCTTAAATATATCGATAAATGGCTTAATGTTGTCTTAGCACTAAATGAAAAAGGGTTTAGAGTCTTAATACATAGGAAATATCAGACAGCAGGAGAGTATTCAACTTCCTGTGTTTTAGGAAAGTTTGTTATTGTAAATCTGGACGGAAGAAATCCGGGTATTCAGATGATGCAGGTGATCGTGTCTAGGTTTTAGTTTTAAATCCACGATTTTATGGAAATAAAGCATCCTATTAATTTGAAAGAGTTATTTTAGCTAGTAGTGAAGTAAGAATGCCACTGGTGGGCCGAAAATAAGTGTACTGCCAGCAATGTTGATAATTGTATCAATGGAAGCAGGAATAAATGATATATTCAGTAGTAGATATGGTGACAGAATTTGCAGCGAGGTTATGAAAGGTTTGGAGGCAGCAATATGAAAGTTGAATGGGAGAGTAATTCATTAGCTGAGCTAGATGGCGATGACAAATTGATGTCAAAAATTAGGCGAATCGTATACGCAAGAAGAAGGTAGACGAAGCTGATTTTTTGGCAACTGCTGCTAATTTGATATCGTATATCTGCCAATATATTAGAAATGTTTTATATCAAATAACACAATCACCAGGAAATCGAAAAAGTACTGAGAATTATACTGATAAATGAACATTAAAAAATTTTCAATTCGTTATTGAAGTTACTTATTATTTCAAAAGAAGACTGAATTAAAAAAATAATCTTCCAAAATATTTGAAAGCAGATTGATTATGTTAAGAACAATCGATTTCAAATATTTTTAAGTAACATTTAATTTGTCATGGAAAGCAAAGAAAGCTAAAATACTCTGTTAAGTATAATTCCGATTAAATATGCTTGCTATAAGCAAACAAAATTCAGAAAAGAAAGATTCACATCGAAACGTGTCCATTTGTAATCAATACGGAAGCTGAAATGAAACAGCATGAATATATCTCACCTTAAAATTTCATTAAATGAAAATAAGAATTCAACAAATAATTGAATATAAAAAATGAATTTCATTCTTTCTATTTTAAGAAAATGGGTTTGAATAAAAACATAAAACTTTTTATGGAAGTTTTTTCTTTGATTCGTTGACAAAGGTACTTTCTTCTTTCATTATTGATAAATATTCAAATTGATTTTCTGTCATCGTAATAAATAACTGGTTTCCATTGAAAACAGCAACTATATTGATGCCCTTCATATTCCATTTTAATAATAACAAAGTTACCTGGATCTTTGTAAAACACGAATTAAACAAATTGTTTTATAAAAATGTTTGTTCGAATCATCTGTGGGAAATGATTCTTTGCAGCAATTTAACCCGAAATTCAAATTCTCTGTAATATCCCTTCCTATATTTAAAGCCGTACTACATTTAAGTTATTGGAAAATTATTAGCTTGCCTAAGAGTGTATTTTCCTATTAATCTGTAAAAAATGCCAATTTTATAATTTTATTAAAATGGTATAAAAATTCCCTTTCTTTTATAGTGTTACTGCCTCAACCATGGTCAGAAATTATTCAATAAAACCTTATTATTTTGTACATTACATTTTCAATTTGTTTGATGAAATTACCTACTTTTATTAAAATTTCGATTTCAGTTCTAGATTTTATAATCATGACAAGTTCCCCCAAGCCTTAGTTCGCTAATCCCTTAAAGTTCTTATTCCCCCCACTTTTATATAAAGGCTTCACATATCCGTTCTATTTAGGTTTAATAAAATAACACGGTTACGCACCATTTGCATATAAAATTTCTGTAATACCATCTACGAAGTGAGACATTGTTGGACTAATTATAAGACGGAAAATGTTATGAGACATAAGAATTCGGAAAGTTTTGCTTTCGTTTACTTCAAGGAATAAATTTACAGATTGGCTTTGTTCCTCAATAAACTTTATTGCTTACAAGTGTATTAACAAAAATATCTATAAACATACGGTATGTACGAGAATACGACTCCTATTACATAAGCAATATACAGCTCTTGTTTTACAGTTACTTGTTCAATAATAGCAGATTCAGTTTCTGTTAACAGCAGGGTAACTTGTACTGGTATATCTCGACTTTTAGCCAAATTAATGTTGACTTACTGTGATAACGTAAATATAGTGTGATTAAGGCAATATTTTTGTTTTAGTTGTAAAAGACACATGCTATTTTGTTTCTTTAGCAATGAAGTTTTAGAGTTTCATGTGCGTTTTGTCGCAGCCATGAACAGTATAATCAGAAATCCCAAACATTTCTATGCCCTAAAACACCAACGGAGCAACGGGCACATTTATTTGTTCAAGGTAAATTTGTAGGTTAGCCTAGTTAAACATATGCATAATACACACGAAAAGAAGTAGGGTATAAAAGTTATGGACTGTATCCTTAAGTAAAATAAGTAACAACTACTACTCTTCGCTGCTGAGCAGGCTCCCGACCAGGGTTATTCTCCATACAGGAATTTCACCTACTCATGGGAGTTGATCTACTTCCGGACAAACCCCAATCAAGGGCTGGGGTGACACTACAGACAGCATCATTGCGTTATTACTACTACTGCTACTAATAATAACATGAGCAAACAAGGCTCTTGAAGAAGGTACAATTTTTCAGCAAAGAGCCACTATTAAGGTGCTTTACTACTAATAAACAGAGTAATGCAATACATAAAGTGGAGACAGGGTATGTACTATGTAATACAAATGCACATTAGTATAGAAAATAAAAATGCACAATTCAATTCCCGACTTCTGGTTCTGGGTTTACAAAATGCATTTTGAAGTTAAGAATGAAATGATACTAACAATGAAATGACATGATCATACAAGGTTCTTGAAGAGAGAACATGTTTTCAATGTAGAAACGTCATTGCGGTTTGTATTACAATTAATCAGAACATTCTTTTACATAAGGTGGGGGCGCAGTATTGTAGACAATGATATACATCTAGATAAAAATGCAGTTAAATGTAAATATAATAATGCTAACATTCATTTATAAGACATAATATTCGAATCATTTAAAGCCTACTATTCACTTCAATTACATTTTAAGGCTTATATTACAATCGTTTTACCTTACAAGTATATAACAGAATTGCTATCAGAATGGTCCATATGATGTTTGGCATTGCATTTTATTAGAGAAATTAGGAGATTCTGAGCATATCCTTGCCCGCAAGCAATCATCAAGATGGTCATCCCTAAGTCAAAATTCGTACTTTGATTTTGCGATGTTCACTGCTGAAAAAAATTATTCGTACAAGTATATGAAACTGAAAAAATATCTTGTATGATGCTCTTTTCAAAAATGGAGATTTGTACCGTCAACTACATTCCAGAATTTCCTATCAAATACATCAGATTTTAGGAAAATGTCATTTTGAATATCCAACATTCCTACTTCCAAATATGCCGTTCTTGCTTGAATAAACTCTGCAATATACGATATTATTTCTACTGCATTTATTTGGCAAGTAAACCTGGTGACAATGATGACAACTGGCTTAATAATATTAAACTGTTCAATTATTTTTTCAAACTAGTCTTGAAGTAATTATAGTTTGATAACAAATGAGGATAAGTCAATTTCAGCTTTTCCTATAACTTGTTTCATATTTGAGAAATGTCCAAGTGACTTCTTCTGCGAATGTGATAACGACAAAACAAATTTAGCTTTAAACTACTTAACAGATTCTATCATTAAACATATGTCTGTCTTTTCCAGGTAGCTCCAACTTTGAATAATTCTATTTCTCAATTGTAAAAGTGAGAGAACCAAAATCTCTCAGTCAGGGAAAGGCTGTTGGTTCAATAAAATTTTAATTTATGATGTTGAGATAATTATTTATTTCATCATATCGTTAAATCATTCATTATATCATTTTTATTTCATTTCGATTAAATTTATGAATTTTGCAAAAAAATTTGCTTTTACTCAGCCAAGGTGCTTCAATATGCAGAATCAGATCAAAATATTCAAGATTTTCTGGTATGTTTTGAAAAGACGGAATCACAAAGGGGCCGCTTTATTAAAGTTTACTATTTTTGTAGCTATTTTCATGACGCGTCCAAATGCCAATACTTTACCATGACATGTTTGCTGGTGGATGGTACAGCGAAACACTATAAATTTTGGAAATGGTTTCCTGGTGGATGATGTAGTGTTGCGGCATAAAATATGAAAATGGTTTATCTTTCTTGCAGAGGGAAATAAATCTATTGATATTACGAACCATTGCTGTTGCCTCATCAGAACGTATCCCGGATACGATACGTAGAGTCATATCTATCGTTCTTTTGCATATGCTGCAAATATGTTGCAGATACCCTCGCCTCTTGTTTGAATTCTTTCATCTTTTCGTAACAGTAAAATTACTAAGCAACATTATAACCAAAACTTCCTAATGAACAGTAGACAGTAGACTCGTCAAGTTGTAGTGAGCGTCAGCCACATATTTCCAAGTCGTGCAGTAACTGAGGTTGCATGTCTTTTGCAATGGCATATATTCTTTTTGTGGCGGTTTTTTATGGCAACTTCAAGTCTTTTATCTCTGTCATAGTCTCATATCTATTTAAAAATCTTTCAAATAAGCAATCGGCATCAATTAATAATGCTTTTTTGACATTTTACCACCAAGGAAACGTGTTTTCTTCTTTGTGAATGTGTGAGAAATTTAGAAAGAAGCAATAGTGAACTTATGACATTTTAGACAAAGAAAACTGACTGTTGGGAAGATAGGTTTGATTTTAGATGCTTTATGTTTTTTTTCTACTTCAGATACAAGTTAATAGATCGTGTTAAAAGTGGTATGAATTGTCTGAATATGACGTTCAGCAATATGATTTTTTGCACTGCAATTATACTGTCGCGCAACAAACAAATACTCGTATCTTTCAAATTGACGAAACGGTACTATTCTTCCCCTTCAGTATTAAAATTATAGGTTCTTTGCAGTTTTAGCCACTCATTTTGGGATTAAATAACAAATTATATAAAAATAATAAAGTAGAAAACACCAAAAATATAATAAAGTACTAGGCACGCACACTAAAAGTATGAGAACACAGCTAACAGTAAATGTACCATGGCATTAAGGAGAGCATCTGTTCAATGGGGTTTTTCAACAAATTTTCTTTAAAAATTTTTTGTAATAAATGTATTTCATTAGGAGTTCTTGAAACGATTGCAATTCTATTCAGTTTCCCTAATTGTTAACTTGTGTAAGAGAGATTATTATTTTGATCTCTTTCTATTATACTTCATCCGGGCTCTAAATTCAATTCATAATCAGCTCATATATTAATATGTAAAATAGCAGTGTCTGCAGCGTGCTAAAACATAATACATTTTTCCACAGAATGCTAACTACATGCCGAACCAAATTTTCAAGTATTAAATTTTTTTATTAGTTCTATATTAAATCTTTACATTTGCGTGTGTCCACAGCCCAAATATGTTGACTTCGTATTTTAACTCTTTGTTCATTATTTTATAATTGTGTTGCACGGATCGATCAGCTTGTCGCATTTGCAGACCCGAATTTCGAGAATGTTGAAAATTGGTAAATAGCACTATATTGCCGAATCGCATTACTTTCTGCAATTTTTTAAATGTCTAACTTCAGAACTTTAACAACTAAACGTTTACTAATATGCTTCGCAAGCTGAGTATTCCAAATGTATTTTTTTCAGAAAAATTGAGGAGTTGAATATTAAAAGACATTTCGCGTGTTTGTACGGCATGGGAACACTTAAATTATTGCATAATACTTAAAGAAATGCAAGGAGACATTTAAATAAAAGCCAACCGAAAGTTCTCTCGAGTGGTTAATGACCCATCGGATCACGTGGGGTTTATCCAGTTTATATCAGTTCGAGCGTTCTTGCATTTTCTGGATTTTATGTTGAACTTCTTAGTATTTCGCTATATTTCTTCTCTTTTGAGTGCGATAAGAAGCTTCTGAATTTTTCATTAGTTATGGGAATATTTCCTTCGTCTTCAGGATTTAAGTTTTTGTTTTTTTTGCTCAATCTTTATTAGATGTTTGGCGAATTAATTCTATATTCTGGACAGTAACTATAGCTGCGAACATGACGTCCCCTATATAAAATATAAAAGTTTTTTCTTTTGACTTAAAATATTCGGAACTTCGGTGATTTTTACTTCAGATCACACAGCATGTGATACAATATCACAGATGCTGAATATGGCCGGGAACCTCTGCTATTTAAAGTATTAAGTCCACCATCTCTTCTTAGGCTTCATTTTTCGTTATATACATTAATGCACACATTGCTGTTCGCCTTAAAAATAGATAAACCAGCTTCGGTTTTTCTTCAGTTCAAGGAAATATACGACAATACTCTCAGAAAAAAATATCCATTTTATTTGTAACAATGATATTGTTTGTTTTCAGACTCTTTGTCGTTGCCAGTTTCAGAATTACAGAAATAAATGCATGAAATTTATTAAGAAGTGCACGAAAGAGCATAAATGATACGTAATAATTAAGAATAAATGATTCCTCAAACAGGGAGTTTCTTCTAAACATTAAAATACGAGAAATACTCTGTTACTCTTTTATACTCTAATTCTCTACTCTAATGCTTTTTAATTATAAGATATTTGGGGGCGGGGGATGGAGAGATATTCTTAAGAATATAATAAAATAATGCCGATGCGTTTGAAATTTTGTGCCAGTTGACAAGAGTATTCGATTTATTTCTAGCGACATGTAATAAATAATACCATAGTACTTAAAGAGTCTGACGAGTGAAAAAAAATGTTTTTGTACATATGAACACAAAGTGAAAATCTCCACTCCCACTAATTCTTTATTCATTGTTATGATGTGGAAATTACTCAAGTTATAACAAGTGTGACCTTAACATATAAAATCGATCTGGATATCTGGATGAACATCAGCATTTTATCAAAGAAATATGTAGGTACACTGCGAAAAAAAAGGGACAGTTCTATATCTCTCGTTCTACTGTGCCGACTGCCGAACTTCAACTTGCGGGTTTCATGTCTGGAAAGCGCGACTTAGGATACGTATTAGTAGATTTACATATAGCATTGTTCTAATATAGGTATTTTGACACAAAATCGGACGTTTTTCTGAAATGACATACCAATTGTTTTACATGTTTCGATTCTACGACTCGGATTATGCCTAGATATCAAATTTTGTAAAATTTGGCAAGAAATTTAAAAATTCATACTGACGAATTTTTTTCATGTTGCGCCAAGAATAATTTCCGTAGCGAACTTCTTAATTTATAGCAACCTATTTTCCTTTCCTTTCTATTTTATTTTACGCTAAAGGAAAAAAAAATGTCAGGTTCATTACCTTCAAGTAGTTTTAACAAAGTGCGTAAACTACATTTGGCGATATTATCGCTTAAAACGAATATGCCAAATTTCAAAACTCGCCATTGTGTAAATTCACGTGTATGTTAGGAAAATTTAAATAGAAAACTCTGATTTTTTGCACGTGTCCTTAGACATACATATACTTTAAGATGACGCAAAAATTTTATTGGATATAATTCCAAATTATTTTCGAAAATTTTAAAAAAATTACTTAAAAATACAAATTTTAAAAATAAATCATAAAAATTGGACAAATTTAATTTCGAATGAACATAAATTTCGAAATATGAAAGGAAGAATGAAATCAGTTTAATAAAAAATAGAGATTCATAAATATATTCCAAACTCAATTAGCATTAAGGAGATAAAATTTTGAGAGCTAATTTTTTAAAACCTACTCATGCGATGTTTACAAAATTTAGCAGAATGGCATAATCTGAGTCGCAGAATCAAAATATGGAAAAAATTGGCATGCCACTTCCGAAAAATTACGATTTTGTATCAAAATACCTATATTAGAACAATGTTATATATGAATCTAATTTATATCCTTACGTCGCATTTTCGAGACATGAAAAACGCAAGCTGAATTTCGTCAATCGGCCCGGTAGAACGGGAAATATAAAACTGTCCCTTTTTTGGAGGGAAGCGCAGTGTACATTAAATAATTTCTTTTAATTAGTAAGTTGTAATTAGGTCCCTTCTTACTCAGTTCATCAGAATACTACAAATAAAAACTTATATAGTTACCAAAGTACTCATAATTTGGAATAAGGTTAGTTGTACAGTCATTAGGTTTGTCGAAACAGAAAACAGGAAAAACATGAAACACCCTCGCTGAGATTTGAACTCCGGACCTCCGAACTGTTGACTGATCATGCTTCCAATTACAATACAAAAGCGCTCCTTAAAGAGGGAGATAATTGATTATAATGTGTATTTGGTTACAGCTAATTTGAATAATTATTTGTTAGTAAGTATTTTATAAAAAGGGATAAATATATTAAATTTCATTTTACGCTTAAAATAATTTAGTAATTTTGCCATAAAATTGTGAAAAACCTGTTATCATCCATATTAAAAACACCCTTTTCGTATTTCTTTTAAACAATAACTTCTGACATATAACGAATTTTCATTTTCAGTTTCATCTTTTATAATTGTATAAGTATTAAACTAACGAAAGTGAAATGAACTTTCTTAAACCCTTCCCGTGTTTTAACGAGTCTGACTCGTGATGAAGATTTTGTCCTAAACATAAACATCACGAGCCAGGCTCGTGAAAAGAAAGCCGGGTCATACATAAACATCACGAGCCAAACTCGTGAAAAGAAAGCTGGGCCAACCATAAACATTACGAGCCAGGCTCGGGAAAAGAAAGCTGGGCCAAGCATAAGCATCACGAGCCGGGCTCGTGATGCTTATGCTTTCACGGTCGTAATCGAACGTTAATTTCACGGTCGTAATCGAACGTTAGTTTCTATCACCACAAGAGTTAGTCACGATTCTCAAATTGCTGTTACAAAGCAGTTTATTTAGTAAAATTTAATAAACCTTTTCAAAATGCAAAATACAAAAGATTTAAGTGAAAGCAATTTACTAAAATTTACTTCCACTAAGGATTAAAGTTTACTTACTTGAATTGTTGTATATTTATGAAATATAATTTTGTAATAATTTTTAACTGTTATTCAATACAATATGTAACATATTTCTAATATCTACGAAAATCAGTAGGATTAAAGTTTAACTCCACGCTAGCCGTATCGTACAAAACTTACAATAACACAGGTATTGTGACTGTTCTCAAGCATCAGTCTGGCTTATTTACAATTGAGCCCAAGTTTCGCCTAGGTAAATGGCAAGGGAAGGGGTTAAAAGATGGAGCCTTAAAAAGTTTCGTAGCATATGTTGTTTTAAGTAAAAGGAACTTCTGATCAATATTTATTAGCGTAATACATTTCTAATTCACATTGGAAACATATGCATTGAATACACTAGCCTTTTTTTACCACAATCTTTATAAAAATTCTAAATTATTTACAGTTCTTTGTATAATTCAGAAACGTTACTAGAACTGATTGCTTCATTAACGCGCAGTGTTTCTCCCTCAGAAAATGGCGTAAGAAACCAATTTTAAATTCTTAGTTTGTTATGTATTACTTATTTCAGTTGTGATTTAAATTGTTTTAAAGGTAATGATTTAACTTATTTTGCTTCAGACTTAAAGTTTAATTTGTTTTAATGTTTGTAGTTGAACTTAAGTTTCTTTGGTTTGTTTAAAAGTAATTGTAGTCATTTAATTTGTTCTCTTGACAGTTTTGGTTAACGCTGATTTTAAGTTGCTTGTGTAATTAATTTTTCTTCTTGACTTTTGGTTGGTTAACTATTTAAATTTCTGTTTAGTTAATTATTTTTCTTAACTTTGGTTGTTAATGTTAATCTCTTGATAGGTTGATCCTTAAGGTCAATCTTTTTAAAGTTTGTTTACACAAGTTGGTGTTTAAAGTTTAATTTAAGTTTTAATTTTTATTATGCCCCCTTTTCTGCTAAATTTGGGATCCATATTTTCTGACTTTGGTGGTCGTTTTGGTGTTGTGGAGAATATATAAAAATTTTCATACTTGATTATTGTATTTTAACTGAAGTAATTTTTATTTCCTTACTATGGTGGTCGTGTTTGGTGTCGGAATAAACCCAAGAAAATTATCTGTGAAATTATTATATTTTTATTTAAGTACTTATCAGTATTGAAGTTAATTTGTTGTAAATTCTATAATTAACTCTTATCCCTTCAAAACTTTCGAATTCAGTCCGTTGCCCTTCCATGGTGATTTATTGCCTTGTTTTCGATTTCTTCGCCCGCCAGACGGTAGTCTGTGAAACCTCTGTCAACATTAGTTACTTTTGAACCCTGCGGAGAGGCTAAATTTCTACATTACTAACCCTGCCGCAGGGTCAGGTTGGCGGGATGTTTTTCTTACTCGTAGGCTGTTCCTATGTTGGAATGGGACCCCTCGTCGAGGCTAGCAGCGATTCTTCGTCACGTCGTGGAGCTCTTACCACCTTGGGTTGCACCTTCCTGCGTGTTCTTCCCGTGGGGTTGCCGGGCTGTTGGCGGTTTTCCTACCATCTACAAATCGCCAATCGAGCAGTCTTGGCGTTTTGAGTAAAAAGGCTTGGGAGCTGGCGACGGAGTACGGACGGAAGACAGACGAGCAGCCATTTTTGACGGAAGGAGACGGAGCTGAAAGCGTCAGCGTTATCAGAGAAACATCGATGTCGGAAGAAATGGACGAGAGAAAAGCTACTATGGAGGGCGAAGCAAACGTTTACAATTTGTCATACTAATATTTCCTTTTTTTTTTCTCTCCTTAGAGAAAACTAGCGAAATGGCAACTCCGAAAAATATTGTGACGTCTACTGCCATGATTTCTGTAACAAGAAACCGTGCCATTGTCAATTTGGTATGAAAATTTTGATTAATTCTGTTTACACTTCACCGCCACCTATGTAACTATTTGTATTTATTCAGTAATATCTAATAAATTCTATATTTAATTTTAACTTTCTTGAAATGTTTTCACTTTTAATTTAGAACACTGGACCCAATATATGTACACAACGCATTTATTTAATTATTCTGTTGGAGCTAAAAAACTATACCACTATTTACTATTGATTTGAACACCAGTTTTACAGTATATATTGTGTTTATCATGTTGTCACAAACTTTACACATTCATGTTATTGAGAATTGTTTATCCAATTATTGACTTATCATTTGGTATTGAACTTAAAACCTATACTCAAACTCTTAAGAATTAAAAGCTCCAACAAGTTTTATATATTTTATATGGATATTTTAATGTGGTGTTCATTATATCTGTTTTTAGCCTTGCATGTTCTTCTGTTTTTGACAACCATTTTCATTCAACAGTATTGGATTCTCATGCAGCAGCAGTGGCATCATAATTAATATTGTTACGGATTTTATATTTATTTAGCTTTTTTTAGTGTAATTGTGATTAAAATTGTTTTATTTCCCCGTGCAATGCAGCACGAGATTTATTTCAAGAGAAAACTAGACCAGAAAAGTAAAAATACAAAAGCGGGAGCATTTAATATTTAATAAACAGATATCTCGTAGTTGTACTTCTTTGCTGTCCAGAAAAATCGAGAAAATAGATTTTACTAGAATATTCTCGTGCGCGATTAAAAAGCTTATAAAAGCCGGACTAAAATATCTAAGCTCAGTCGTAGTTCTTTTAAGCGAACTGCTGTTATTTACTTAGTGCTGTTATTGATTATAGCGAATTCGCTGTGAGATCAAGTTAAATTTCTCTTTATTTTGAATTGAGTTCTATTCAGCGTTTTAGTTGTTTTAAATATAATTACTGTGAGATATTGTGATATTGTACGAATATCTCTGAGAAAATCTCAGCAGTTTGTTTTATTTCTTGGGATAAGAATAAATTTTATGAACTTTTTATCCCCTTGTGCATTCAATCCATTACGAACCCGTACGTACGCAACAATATTACCAACAGGATATATATAGAGATTTAACTCATTCATATCCGTTCAGTATTTACTATGTTCAAGTGCAGCAATCATTGTAGTCATTAATTAAAGCTTTCAAGCTAATCAATGAGTAATTCTTCTGATCCTTTTATAATTTTTAAGTTTTTCAATGCACAAATAGGCCTTTGGAAAATTGTCTTTACGTGATTTCTTTTATTAATTAAGAGAACACATATATTTATTAATGCTTTTATTAATAAATGCCTCTGTTTTTCATTAAAAACAGCAGACATCATCTTTCACGCAAGTTAATAATTATTTCTTTTTTTAGGAGAGGGAAATAAAATGTTATTCGTGAAAAAAATCCGAATATTGACTCATGGGTGTTTTTATAAGGGCATAAGTATTTAAATTTAAAAGAGTAAATGAGTTAAAAAAGGAAAAACAGAAGAGAAAGCTTGATAAATGGAGCTAGACTTCTTTTACCAGGTGTTTTTGGTTTCAAATTTGCAGTTTTTTATTTTAGTTTTTAGCAACCCAAAACATTCTTGCTCACGTTTTCGCTCTTGATTTACGTTCGCCGCACACGCGCGAGGCTTCGCTGCAGAAACCAAAAGTAAGAATGAGGTCATAAACAACATGCGGAAGGGTCATTATTTAAAAGAAGAAAACGCAGTTTCAGATCATTTTTGTTACTGTTGTTTCGCTGTAGTACTCTGCATTTGAAACAAAAGAAAGGCGAAAAAAATATTAAATTCCATCGAATTCAGGCGAAATAAATTATTGTACGCAAGTTTCCTTTGTTGCATTTTAAAGTGTTTTATTTCCCAAATGACTTACTTTACAGTGATGCAGATTATGGATATGCATTCAAGAAAGTAAAATTTTGCGTTTCTAAAATGTATATTTCAAAAGCAAAACTGAGCAAACAATCGTATAAATAATATTATACTTGCGAAACTGTGTTTTAAAGTATGGAGCTGACAAAGTGTTGCGGGCTAAGTTCTCTTGAGCAAAAGTTAAAATCTGATACACAAGACGCATGCATTTTTTCCCAGCATAATTCATATTTTATTCACGTTAGAAACATATGTATTGAACACAATATCTTTTTTTCACTACCTTTTTCACATCATGAAGAAGACTCGATACCTTTTCTGACGTTTTTTGGTTAGTCTTCTCCTAAAATTAGTGATAAATGAATAAATGATCAGAGACAAGGAAAGGGAAATTCGTGTCATCTTTTATTTCAGGTGCACAGGAAATTGTTACTTTCGTGCCAGTAACATTTTAGGAAAGTATATCAGTATTGTTGGGCCCAATCATTAAAGCCTAACAGCGGCCGAAATGTAAAATCGCTGTATTTCGTTCCGGGATTCGAACTACGGCAAACTGCTTGGCTGCATCGGCGTTTTCGAGGTTTTCGTCATATGTAACGTACACATGAACCAGTTTCCCTTAAAGCGCCCTCCATGATGGCATCCTTTCCCTTAGGTAGAGAATACTGGAGTGTTAATAAAATAAAGCCAAACTAATGTATTATTCAAACTGCAGCAAAACATCCTTAATGTATTATTCAAACTGCAGCAAAACACTCAAGAGCCAAGAGAAAGGATGCATTTGTAGAGGTTATTGTGACAAAATAAATCTATTTATGTTACGTAGATGAGACAAACCACAAAAATTCCTAAGCAGCTAACCCTATCATCACGATCTGAACACGGGTCAAAATACCAATACGTGGGGGCTAAGACAATTCATGGATTATCTTTCATTAATTATATTTATTACACAAAACACAACTTCAAATGTGATATCTCCATTTAAGATATTTTGAATGAAACTAGCTTCTCATTTGTTATAAAGATCAAATTCTGTCAATTCCTTTTTTATGTAAATATTAAATTGATAAAGAAATGCAATTGCTTAGTGGTCTTAGCCACTTCACAAATGGTACTGACGTTACCAAAAGATGTCGTTTGTAAAATTGTTGCTAATCATCCAAGCTCCAAGAGGATGTTGAAACAGATTGTACCGTTTTCATTTTACAAATGAAATTGAAAATCGTGAAAAATAATTAAGCAAAATGGAATAGTTTAATGCAAAAAATATTTTTATTGTGTTGGCATATGCTGTAAATTTAACTCATTATATTCAAAACTATTGTAGAATAAAGGCAAAATTTAATGCATAGTTAAATAAATATACTAAGTATTTCTGTTCAAAACCAATTAATAAGATACTAATTATAATGGCTTGAACAAACATAGTTCGAGATACATAAATACATGAGTTTAAGAAGGACCATTTCCGACGTAATCAATATTACATAATATACAAAATTAATTATTCAAGTATGAAAACGTTTCTTTAATAATAGCAAATAGTAATATATATATAGCGCTGAAAAACAATTGCAGGAAAAATACAAATTAAGAAATGAAATCTGTTAATATAACATACTTTAAAAATCAATCGACACTACATAGGCACTGAAGCGTTTCGAACTCGTGATCTCCGGTTTACTAGACAGGCGCTTTAACCAACAAAGCGACGGCACCACATAAGCGGTCCCTAAAAGAACT
This sequence comes from Stegodyphus mimosarum, assembly GCA_000611955.2. Lineage (NCBI taxonomy): Eukaryota > Metazoa > Arthropoda > Arachnida > Araneae > Eresidae > Stegodyphus > Stegodyphus mimosarum. The sequence continues at coordinate 323,259 of KK122391.1, forward strand.
CCAATGAAATCACAGAACCGGCTTCAGCTTTTGGTTTGAATGTATCAATAGTTATTTGGCTCAATGGGTAACATAGAAGAATCTCCTTAAGCGATGTTTTTTTTTCGTTTTCTGGTTTTTCAAGAATAGAGCCTAGCATAGGCCTTTTTTTAGAGCACACATAAAGCCGGGATGAAGATAAAAATGCAGTAACTAAAGGTGTTTGGTGTTATTCTAATAGTCCCAAAAGAATGGATTTGAGTGGTAGTAATTCAGAGGACAATTGAAAGTTGCATAAATACTGTAAAAAATGTTTCAAAAGTACAAAATATTTTTAGTCCAATATATTCACAAAGTTCGTTACATCCGATTTGTGTACATCTGAGATTTCGCCATAGCCGTATAAAAAGCCTACCTGATAGGTAAAAACTTCGCCATTCGCATCTTAAATACACACTTATTCCACCATGCTGCCCTAGTTGGTGTAACCCAGGGATCATTCCTGAGACCTACACTTTTCAATTTGTATGTGAACGACATTTCACAAAAGCCAACGCTACTCTAGCACTTTACTCTGAAGACAGTTGCCCTCACAGGGTGCAATCCTCGCCATTTGAGATTTGGAGCAGAAATTCCTGCCTACTTCCATCACCTGGCACACATTTTCCGTTTGAAACGTTGGTACTCAAACAATAGTAAAATATCATGTCTACAATTACTATTCCAATTCTTGTAATTATGTTAAGTGGCCGCTAACTCTCTTAAGTAATAATTCGCAAATAATTCATTATGCTTCAATATTTTTTTCTGCACCATACAAATTTTGTACCATTTCTTATTGCTTCTGTATTAATGTAATATGACTATTTCCTAAAATTGTTCCACTTGCTTGTATAACGTATTTGTGCTTTGATTTGTATTTAAAGGTCTTTTAGCAATAAACTCATATCATCAACATATCGCCACTTATTACATTTCATGCGCCCGACAATGTCCGTATATTTCATTTACTTCTCAAGTAACTGTTTATCATCAACAATTACTGAAACCGTATAATATTTCGTAATAATTAGACAGTTCCGATGGTGGTTGTACCAAAGAATATGATTTTGTCAAGCAGGCAAGCTCTCGTAGACATAATATAAACCAGCCTCGCTCGTCTGAGGCGACTTTCAATTCGAAGAAAGTATGTGGTGAAGCAAAAGCTCAAGGTGCTCCCGAAATTCATTCTGGTTGAAATGCTAATGAAATACGAAGCATAAATTTGCTGTTTGAGAATTAGTTTTTGCTGTTATTTATAGTCGATTTTTTTATGCAGTCTGCTTTGTGTACGATTTTCGTTATACAATTATTTTCTTACTTAAGCATTTGATAAATGATTACTATAACATTAACATTTCTAATGTAATACTCTATTAAATTATGCCTTTATTTTAAATGTATGAGGTAATACATTTCTATAAATGAATTTAATAATGTAGCATTTAATGTCATTAAAAAAAGCACCGCGGATAGTTACGAGAAGCGGATTGCTTAACAATGGTCACCCTCCCAAATACAGTCCTTGAAAGGTTGGTTTTAGGTAAACGATGAAGAAGGCGGTTCTTACCTCTCAGCTGGTGTCTCAAACTGCGACATAAGTAGAATTACAGTAAGATGTCATTAATAAAAGCAGGTTGTCATAAGGTAAACGTTAAGTAGGATTGTTTACGGCTTCCGGAAATGTTTTCGTGCAAAAGAATTCGATAAAATTTTATTGAGATTAGGATTTTTAACTGTTTCGGAATAATGTTCAGTTTATAAAATAGGAGTGAATTTGAAACTGCTTCTCTTAGATCTTATTTTGTTCTTGTGTGTAGGCAGTTTTTAAGTTTGCCATTTTGAGTATGCATCTTGAAATTTGATGGATTTAATAAAGTTTGGCTTTTAAACATTTTGGAAATCCATAAGTTTTACAAGCAAGTCCGAGAATCTGCATTGCATAAGAAAACTTCTCTGATTTCGTTAATTGTTTAGATTATAAATTTAAAATAAAATGTTCCAATGAGAGTTTCCATTCAATTCAAAGACCTGAATTTAGAATTAACTGGACTGATAGAAATAGTGGCTCCTTAACAAAAATAATTGTATTTCTTTACAAGAATTAACTTCATCAATTACTTTAACATGTACTCAAAATATTGGTATATCTACCATCAATATTATTTCAATGTAAACAAAGTTTGATAAAATTTTAAAACTAAAGAAATTTTAATTTTGTTCGAAATGAGTGGCACGTGAAGTTCTACACGAAGTGATATATCAAAATGAATATTTCAAACTAGGTGTTTTAGCATTAAAATACTACATATTATTGCTTGGTTTATGAATACATTATTGCTTCGACATTTTTAGAAAGAAGAGTATCTTATTTGTGACGTATAAAATATTAAGACTTCATTTTAAATTTTAAACACAATTCTTATTTGATATATTGATTTCGAGCCTTAACTCTCTCATTAGTGATAAAATACAGCCCGCTTCTTTATCAGTTCTTTTCAGGAAAAAATTTTCTAATAACCTGAAGAGAATTTCAAGTTACGTTATTTGATTAATGACTTCAAATACATCTAAATTTCAATGAAAATGTCTTTGAAGAGAAGACCATGTTTGTTTCCGAAATATCTGTGCACTTCGCGTAAAATAAAGAGTAAAATAAGTTTTCAAATAAGTTGCAGATATTCATTCTTCAGTTTCTGAAATTTATTAAAGAAAGAAAAGTTACAATATGACAGCTATGCTTAGCTGTTAATTAAAAATAAATACGAGTAGTTTTTTTTTTCGATATCAGTAAAAGGAAATTACTTTTTCAATAATATAATCAATAATAACTATTCATTTCTAATGTATACATTAATAGAAACTGCTATTATCTATTTTGTAATTCTAAAAAAACTGCTTACAAATGGACTAAAAAAGCTATATAACACAAAATTTTTTTAAATTCAGATAGATTCGCTTCATATTATTGTTTAAATTATTAATATTCTTTTGCAAACTATCAAATATTTAAAATAGAAAGGAAATATGACCAATTACTAGAATTCGCTTTTAATCAAATATCCTTTCAGAGCGTTAAAGCCTTCTGAAAGGACATTTCGTGGAGTTAAAATTCTATCAATGCAAATTGCATTCCCCAGTACCTAAAAATGTATTTCATGGGTAACTTTTATCTGCCAAATCAGCTTTTATTTCCAGTTGCAAAACTTATATTTAGTTTTGTATAAATGTAATTTAAATGTTTACCAGTTTAGTGGTTGTTAAAGCTCTGATTTGAAATTAATTTTACTGTCTTGGAACGAAAAAGCTGAGAATTAGGAAATATTCGCCAAATGTTAGATTGATGAAAAAAGTTTTATGATTTTAATATAATTTTTCTCAAGCTTATTATTCCTTAATCTTAACTTGTTCTAGTTAAGAATTTAGTACTACTACTCAATGTTTGCAAAACTTATGAGCATTGGTCATTTATTAAAAAAAAACTTATTAGCCATAACTGTGGCTTAAGTTTATTTTAAAAAAATGAAAGAATGAGGGAATAACTAAATAGAAATGGTAATATTATAAAATGAGTTGTAAAGGGTTTATGTTGAGGCTTATTACGTATGCGTAGAAAACATAGTCTTCATTTTTTCGATCAGTGTTTTTTGTTAGGAGGCGTTTAATTAGCTAATACATTTGTAGGAATGCAGCATCTTCTAACGAATCATTTTGCATAAAATTCGAAATTGTTTTCTCTCTGCTTTCTGCATGCCTTCGTGGTATAACGGTAACACATTCGGCGCGCATTCGAGAGGTCCAGGTTCGAGTCTCGGCGAAAGAATTGCTCATTGTTCACATCTGCAGCATCGAGATAACCTAATTTCTAATAACAACCGTGTGGCACCCAAACATAAAGGTGGTGGATGATGATTCTTCACCACCAGGATTTGGCGACTGAGTCACCTTATCACCAGTCGCTCTTTAAAAGCGGATGTATGTAAGGTATTTTCTCCCTCCTTTCTGCACGTCTTCATAGTGTAACGGTAGCACACTCGACGCATATTCGAGAGGTTCAGGTTCGAGTACCGGCCACAGCATTGCTCATATGTCTTTAGCATCAAAATAAACTAATCTACAAATCTAAGAAACTTTTCTTGAGCAAGTCTTGTTTCCTCGCGACTACTTTACAAATGATCCTTGATTTAATCTGTTTGCTTGCTTTGCGTTCTTGAAATGTATTTTTAAATTGCTTAAGGGGGATGAAATATTCTTAGCTCAAGAATTCAAAAACTCAGTTTACGCAAACAGACATTGTTGCAGACATTAAAAGCAAAACCTAATATTATTTATGAGTTTGTTTTTCTTCTTGTTACTAGTCACATTAACATTGCTAGAAAACCTTTTTTGCGTAACAAAATTTACAAACAAGTAACTTAAAGAAACATGCATCCATTCATTTCTAAGTCCTAAGAATTCAAATTTATGTTCTGCACTTATTTTAAAGTTTCTTCGCTCTCCGAATCTGTCATGAAGAAATAATAGAAAGAAGTGTAATTTATAAATCACACCTAATCCTCTTCACCTTTCCAGTTGCTCTATTTATGAGCAGTAATTAAACTTTTTCTTAGATTTGTTTCGCACCTTTTGGACGCTCTTAACTCAACACGCAGTAATTAAAGTCGGAGGTTCCGTATCCTCTTAACCAGCATGCCAGTTTAATCATTGAAATTACTCTCTGTGTGATAAGGAGGTGAAGCGGGGTTTCCGGGACCAATTCTTTCGGATTTCCGGAAAAGTTTGAGAATCCGGTGAACACTTTAACCACTTTTATGTGCCTGTAAGGGAATAGTTTCTATTTTAAAGGGCAACGCTAATATGCTTTATAAAGTTAGCTCTAGCACTAAATTTACTAAGCGCAGCAAAACACGTTTTCTGTCTGCCTTATGAGAACATAATCTCCTTTTTGAGGATAAAAAAAGAGAAGTTTCTTTCAAATTTAGAATTTTAAATATTTTCGAGTTACAAATAGGAAAAGCAATATACTTTAAAATGATATTTAATATTTTTTAACGCAACCTAAAAAAACTACTATCTGCAGAAAACTTATCTATCTACAGAAACTATCTACTTATCTGCAGAAAACTTATCTATCTACAGAAACTATCTACTTATCTGCAGAAAACTTATCTATCTACAGAAACTATCTACTTATCTGCAAAAAATTTAAGTCATAAGAAAATAATTAGTTGCTGCCATTCAGTGTAGTACAAAATGTTTTATTTATCCTGAAATTAGGTGTTGCAGATTTAAAATCCGCTTCTAAATTCGAATATGGTAAGTATATGTTACGGTACACACATATTTCTGAATAACTTGGAATAAGTGTTTTTTTTTTTTTTTTCTTGTTCGGAAATTATATTTCATACGAAGATATGACATTACGTCATTTTCTAATGCACATTATTTCTTTTAATCGAATCTAAATAAACATAATATTTAGCTAATATTTATTACTACTTTCTAAAGCGTGAAAGCAAAAGTAACCTTTGATTACGGCTGGAAATGAAGTGTATTCTCTCCCTTCACCTGTTCAATACTTAATAAAACAGCAATTTGAAATACATTACTGTAGCGTTGCTTACGTAACCAGTAAAATGATTCTAACGTACAGTTACCTACAGTGTTCATAAACTATACAACAATTCTTAAATGCATTTAAGTTTCATTAACTGTAAAATGATTCTTAATTGGATCCATACGGACGACTTTCAGAAGAGGTAAACATAATAAATTAACATAAAAAGAAAAAAAATGACATGATTCAGATTTCAATGTCGCAGCAGAAATTTTATTCAGGTATTTTATGCTCTCGTGCAGCTCGCATTTTATTGACATGTTCTTGAATTTCCTCCTGCCAACGCAATATTTTTTGTCTTTTTGACATTATTATTAACCTAGCTGAAATGCCTGGCGTTGCCTGGGCTTTATGATAAGCGAAGAAGCTGCACTTCAAGGATGGGGATGATTTTTCTTGGAAATCTCGCGTAGATTGAAATTCTCGTTCAAGGTAAACTGTGCAAAATTTTACCAAGCTCGATTAAAACTATAGAATACTTTAGAGCTAACATGGCACCGTGTGACTGCTTTAGCAAGAAATGATACTTGCTTTGTTATCAGTTTACTTTCTTATTTATTTTCGGAAATGAACTTTTTCAGAAAACCACTTTGGTGCATTTCTTCAATGTTTTCAAAATATTAGAGAAAAACTGATGGAGAGCGCACTTAAATTCTACATTGTTCTGGAAATTTTCACACGATTCTAAAGACGGAATGAACAAGGCGCTATTTAATTGATGGCGGAAGCGAAACAACGGTCACGTAAACCTAAGATGTGTAACGTGTATGCAAGATGGGTGTAATAAACGCAACGTTCTAATATATAAACGCCTTGAGAATAGATTCCTCGAAGTCTTATAAAGGCAGTGATCTTCCTATTAATTTGAAAGCCAATGGGCAATACATCATGAAGATCGGAATAAACCTCCACATTTGTATGAATTTCACACACACACACAAACAAACAAAGGAACGCTCTTTTTTATCTTTTCACATGATTTTAATGAATTCAACTAGTATAACTTCCCAGGTCCAGCTTGTAATTAATAATAATCGAATTTTAAATCTCTTGGTTTTTAAATTAACAACAAAATAAATAGAAAAACAAAAATTAAATATCTTATGCTGCGATGTATGACAAAATGCTGTTGTGTGGAAGATCAAAATATCTTAGTTCGGATAGTGAAAACATACTTCTTTTAAATCGTTGAGTCTGAAGATTAAATTGCAAAGACAAATATATAGCATTTTATCGCAACACACTTCTGTTATACCTCTGAGTTTTCTGATTAAATTTGAAACATAAATATCTTGCACTTTGCAGAGTGACATTGCAAAGTTTTAAAGCCATAAGTTTTTAATCAAAAGGCCAAAATCCGTACAAACACTCTCTCTGTCTCTCTCTCTATATATATAAACCAGTAATTCATTATAATAAGAACACTTTCAATGAACCACCTCCAAGGAACAGAAATTCAATTTAAAACCAGGAAATATGATACGAAAAAGATATATAAAGTAGACGCCATAGTGTCGTTTTCAAAATCTTACGTAGGCAGTGACCTTTCTCTTGTTTTAAAGGTCAAGTGTGCACGTTTTCATCAAAATCGGTATAAAACTGTAGATTTGTAAGAATCGTACACGAATTGGACTTCAGGCAAACTAGGATTATAGGATTAATGGAGGGATAGACGTAAAAGCCTCTTTTACTCCGTTTACAAAAATGTTTTCGTTTAGGCTTTTAATCTGTACAGTGGCGAGGACGCGCTTGCAACAATGCTGAAGGTTTGCTGACAGAAACCTGGGAGGGTGTAGGAGAGGGAATCAAAATTAGTGGTAAATGTTCTAAAATTTAGATATGAGAACGTGACTGAGTGTGGATGTGATTACGACTAAGAGTGAGAGAATAAAAGGAGAATTACTAAAAACAACATGCGTGGCAATGATGGAATGTGTTTATATCAACAGAACGATGTTAGTTGGCTATATATCTTTTTCTATGGGGAAGAATGTGTTCTTTATAATAGCAGTTAATGCGTTTTGGTGATGTTTGACAGGAAGATAAAATTCGATTGCGTTGTTCTTAATATAGTCATTTATGCATTGGACATTGAAGTTTCATGTATGACAGATTTCTTGGTCTACCACGAGCTGTTTGTAATTTGTCGAAGAATCTCGCCGGTATTCGAAGCACGAGCATTTCATTTTCTAGCTGAAAGGACTGACGCCACTGCTGCAGGCAAGGAAGGATATGTAATACTTATAGATAAAAAAAAGGTAGATATAGATTTTTATAGATAAAAAAAAACCCAGGTAACTAGATCCTAGTCGAGACTAGTTATCATCCATCAACTTTAATTCATGTTCCACTGTAAAAATAATTATGATTTCTGAAATGAAATTGAAAAAAAAAGAAAAAAAGAAAAGAATACTGAAAGCCTTTCGATTTTACATTATGCTCAAAGGGGCATTTTTAAACGTTTTGTGGGTAACTTTTAGGCATTAAATATCATGTTCTTCACACTTAAACCAAAAAAATTTAGTTCAAAAGCAATATCCCAAAATAATTTTAAAATGAGCGAATCTTTAGAATTTCCGGTACACTGTCTCGCGTGCTGGAGATAAATTTTTTTTTATGTTGCCATTACTCGCTCTAAAATCGTTGAGTTGTTAATCAAAAATTCGTTAAAATTCTACAAAATATGAAATCGATAACAAAACAAATTCCAAATTTAGGCTTCCAGATACCCATATTCGGTGGAAACGAACGTTATTCCAAATTTGATGGCTCTAGGTACCATCACAGTGGGAGAAACATATATACATTTATGCAGATTCTTCATTGTTTAATTTCTTTAAATATTATACGGAGCTCTAATACTTGGTGGCAAAAATTTGAAAAGTGAACTGACATTTATAGTAAACCAAAGCAAAATGCCAAAACGAAATTAATAGCTCTTCGGGGCTAACCCCCTTTGGGACCAAAAATCAATTATATCGTCACTGGTATTCGAACCACGAATCTTAAAGCTGCTAATTAGACATGCTAATCACTTACAATATGAGAGCACGTACGATAGAGATTAGACATATCTCTCTGTATATCCAAGTAATTTCTGTTATTCGAGTTATGCGGCAGTACTAGATACAGGAAAAAATTATATCTTAAGTTGATGCAACAATTTACTGGAGTGGTAGCTTATAAATCAGCTTGTCTTTATTATCCAGGAAGATATGCATTACGTAATTTCCTGAATTAAAATTGTAAACGAAAGAAAAGTTTGAATGAAATTAAAATGACTGCTTTCGTTTCTTCAAACTCTTCTAGTACTTTACGTTTGGGTAAAAATTATGACATTATGGATTTATGGAGATATAAAATGAATACGCGCCATTTCTATTTAACAAGAGTTTAAATCGATAGAATCAAATATTAAAAAACCTACTTTAAAGTGTGAAAAATAAGTTGTGCTGAGTAAGTTGAACGGTCGGTTAGAAGAGAATTCAGCGAAGAGATCCTGAAGCAAAATGTTTAATTAAGCATGCAAATCTGTTCGATCGTTGCAACGACAGGTCGAAGCTGGCTTAAAAGGCGGAGGCAGTGATAGATGTTTATTTAATTAGCTGTTTTGATTAGAAAGGAGGGAACGGCTGTTGTTTAACACTCTGGTCTTTTAAGCGGTGCTATTCTATCGTTAAAAAAAGCGATTTAACGAACTTTCATATGTTTTTGATGGTTGAAGCAATCTTCAGAATCTTAAAGTATTATGGCATGTTAAAGACCTAATATGAACATTGTTATATATCCTTTAGCATATTATAGTCACTTTACTTATATTAATGGCCTCGTTTCTTGTGATCTTCAATCTACGACTAATATCGACTTCTATGAGTCTTGATTAATAAATCAAACTGATTGCCATACCCCAATAGCGGTAGTAATTAAGAAATGATGCCCTCTGGCATCAACACCCGGAGGCGAGAAGGATAAGCATAATCAGATTAGCAATATTAAACATGGTAATCATATTAGCATGGTAGCTATATTATTATAGTCATGTTTATAAAGATAATTTAGTAGGTGTTATCAATTGCAGATAAAAAATTATGCTTAAAATGTCAATAGAAAAAGCAGTAATCAAATCCTTTATCGGGAATTTTATACATTAAATCGACGAAACTAGTTAGAGTTCAGAAAAATCATGCAGTTTCACAATATTATGTATGATTTCAAAACGTAAATGTCAGACGCACAAACATTTAAGTTTACAAAACTGAACGAAATACTGCACTTCATAACTTAGAATGTTTTACCTGAATATTTACTGAGCAAGATAGGGATTACGTTAAACTTAAAATCTACGTAAACGTTACTTTTGTTAAATTATTTTTCAAATACATTATTGACTTAAAAACTGAAATATTAGGGCATGAATCGTATTCGCTATTAGTAATAAAGAAAAATCTGAGGACATTTACTAATGACATGAAATAATTAGTTTCTAATTAATTTAGAAAATGACAGAGAATAGGCATATGTTGCGACCAATTTTTCTACATGAGTAGGAGAATTTAACGTTTGCTTTCGTTACTAGCAGAACAGTATACATATATTTTTAATAACCAACGCTTAGGACGTGTCCTTAAAAAGTATTTCGGGTATACCTTAATGATATTATTATGCGTATGTGGTAATATGTGAGGTTCTGTTTATTTTTTACTATTAGTTATTTTATTTTGTGAATCTTTCCTAAATTCTCTTAGTTTCCTTCGCGTTTCCTCGCCAGGATGTAAATGATGTAGGGTGAACGAGAGTATTTAAACTATTGAAGCTAAGAGGTTAAACAGTTTTGAAGGAACTAGCGCATTTTTGGAACTTACTGTTAGAAGATACCTTTTTGCTGTTTCCGGTTCGGGTTGACTAATCAGTGCACTGCCCAGCCCTGACTGCGACTTTTTCATGTCTCTCGTGAGGGAGATATAAAAAAAAAATTCTATACAATTTGATAGTTGTATAGCCAAGTTGACAGGAAACGTATGATAATCGAACATTTTTTGACACATCCGGCCTAAGAAACCGGTCTGCTGTCACCGACGAACTGTAGCTCCGCCCTGATTTGGATTGGCCAATCAGAGCACCGTCTCTCACAGACTGCTCCTGCTACAAGAAATCCAAAGATATTACATATAATCTGAGGGCATTTTACTGATTTTAACGAATGTAGGTCGAATTTTTCTGTAAATTTTCATAGGTCATTTGTTCTGGTTTCAGCAAATTTTGCTGTTCCCAGAGACAAGACACTCACTATTGGATTTTCTTCCGACTATAACGTCACAATTCTCCTTGTATATATGTAAATAACTGTATATTTTGCGTTTGTAATTTTATTATCACTGTAACCTGTTTCAGTATTTTCACTACAAGACGAAAATAGGCCATCCCAAAGTGAGGGTACGAAAATTGAAAGACTACGTTATGCCATTGCTCAGGCCCGTGATGTCTTGCAATCCCCTACTGCATCTTTCATCGCCACTCTCTTAGAGAACCATGGTTTAAAAAACACTACTATCATGAGCCTAGAGGAACTATCTCGAATGATCCGGAACAAGTCGTACCATCTGTGTGATATTTGCGGCTAATAAGTGTAACTTGGAACTTATAGGTTAGACAGAGCGTGATTTTACTACTATTTTGAGCGCGTTTGTTAGTTTCTTCCAGCTGTTAATCTTAGTAGCGGCTACCTATTCCAGCCGTCGCGTTAATATTCTGTCTGTGTAGGTTTCTAAGTCAACCTGATAGTTTAAATTTAATTGCGTAGTCTAGCATTACTCTTTATATTTACTGCAACTTTTAAGGCTTTATTGAATCTTTTAGCGTTTACTTTACTGATCCTTTTAAGTTATCACCCTAAGTGGACCTTGTTTTTCGTAAACATGTAAGTCCGTGCCATTTGTTAAAATATTTTGCATTTAATAAAAGAATCTTTTACACCCTTCTACCGGCTGTATTCGTCTTCAGGCCTGTGCAAGAATTCGTAAGCTACAACAGGGAAAATCTAGTTACATTTTATGTTAGCTAAGCGTACGAGAACCTACATATATATTATACATAATTACGTTGTTAAAAGATTGTAATTATAATTATTTAAAATATACTAGCAAGCAGTTTGCTAGTGTAACGAGAAGATAGTACTTTAAGATAACAAGCATAAGAAATTAAAATTTCCATCATGATGCATTTTCAGTGAAATATTTATTGATGAAATTGCGGTAAATACGAATTAAATACGTCTTTTTTTATACTAGAATCTTGGAAATTAGTCTGAACCTAAAGTCATGGTAGAATTAATTATGCGCAACGTGGAGACATTTTTTAATGAGATGCTTAATGATTTTTGTAAATTAGGAAAATTATTATCAAGAAATAAAATTACAGTAAAAATTTCGTACAGCTTTAAAATAACTAAACATTTATTAATTTAGGCCAAAATGTAGGCAAAATACGTCTGTATTTAAAAAATAAATATTATATTATGCACAAAGAGGCGTTTTTTAACGTTTTGTGGGTTATCTTTATTTATTAAATATCATGTTCTTCGCACTTAAACCCTAAAATTCAATTCAACATCAGTATCACAAAATAAGTTAAAAAGAGTTTATCTTGAGAATTTCCGATAGAGTCTCCAGCGCAGGAGATTTTTTTTTCTTTCCGTACAGTGTTACCATTGCTCACGTTGAATACCAAATTAGGGTTTCCAGATGCCCATATTCGAGTGGAGGACTACGTTATTCAAAACTTTATGTTTCTAGATACCGTTGTTTTTTCACAGAAATATATAAAATTTCGTGCAGATTCTTCATTATTTAATTTCTTTAAATATACTGCAAGGCTCTAATATTTGGTGGGAAGATCTTGAAAAGTGAAATGTCGTTTATAATGAGCCAAAGCAAAATGCCAAAACGAAATTAATAGCCCTTCTGGGCAAATTGCCCCTTTGGGCTAAAAAAAGTCATAGATTTCTTTTTAGTAAATGACTGCACTATTTCTAATAAAAAATCTTTCGGTTAAATAAAAGAATGTTGAATATATTGTAAGGTTTTACTTAAACTAACCAAGTTTTATTTTAATTTAAATCTTTCTGTCTCCTCTCTCTTTCAACTTCCCGTCAGAAGAAGCGCGCGTTTTCAGCTTATGCTAATTTTGAAGTACAGCCAAGTACTATTTAAACCAGAGGTAGAAACCTCTCAGTGTGAGAGAGCTTTAGTCTCAGATCACGGTCATTCTGCTCGACGTTCGCCTGACCAGCTAGCAGCTAAATTTATAAGCCATAGTGCTTACTACGTGATTGCATATTGAAACAAATTGAAGTGCGCTAGTATATCTTGCTACGCACCCTTTTAGTTAGAGGCCAAACTCCGCGAACTGCTCTGCGAGCAAAGTTGGATTTAATTTCTATTTAGATTTAGTTTAAATTTATCTGATTGTTCATTTAGACTCAAGTGTGGTCTTTTACTTTCTGTATCTCTCCCGAGTTGGGAAGTGTGTAAATAATAGTGATTTAATAAAAGAGGATTTTAAATCCCTTTCAAGTGCAGTTATTCTCCAGTACAGCATCTACACCAGAACACAGCTAAGTTTATCAGCTCACTGTTCCAGTTCAGGACTTGAGAAGAAGCACCCTTGTAAGTACTTCATCATGTTTTCAAAGAACATATACAGAACACTCAGTCCTGATAATATAATATGTATGAATTTCAAATAACTTTTTTTTATTCAGCTAAAATATTTTGAGTGATGAAAAAAAATCCAACTAAAATTTAATACCTAATTCTGTTATTGTAATTGTGACTTATTTCACTTGTATAATTGTAATGTCAGAACGAGTCTACGAATATTTATCTTAACAAGAAATATTGGCTTTAGCATGTTATGTATCACTGTATCCCTTCGCCCTTCTCTGTCCCAGTTTCGCAAGAGTCTCCCCTTAGTGACTGAACTCCTAGAAATGTTCTGATGATTTCAGTGTTTGTTTATCCTGGCAGATAACCATCAGGTACTAGCTAGACCCCCTTCAACAGACGGTTTAGTATACCAGATGTCATTTATTTCATTTTCGAAAATATATAGTTACGTTTGGTGTTACGGAACGAAATATTTTGCATCATACATCATACATACATAACAGTACAGCATAAAAATTCATGTTTCATAAGTTCATGATATGTCCATGATAATAATGATGCATAAATGATAGGTCCTGCAACAGGCTGATACATCTTAGAGCTCTATCTAAAGTTGTCCACTGAGCGATACTGTACCCATCAACAATTAGTTGATAATACTAAATTCCTTTTTATTTTTCCACTTCGAATGAGTTTGCCTACCTCAAAAAAAAAGTTTCTCAATGCTTTTACATCAGTTCTGTAAATGGCTTTAAAAATTAATCCTCTAAGAAAAACTTTCCAATTCGAATATACCACTGCGTTATTTAACCATTAGAATAAGGAAGCAAGAAAATCTCTACTGGAATGAACAAACGAAAGTGTATGTTAAAAATAAGTACACATAACATATTCAGAGTTGCACGTGAAAAAACTCTTTCTTGTGGGCGATTTTTGCTAATTTTTGTGGATGTCGTTTAGGTTCCGTTTCTTTCACTTTCTTTTTTATTATTTTTTTCTTTCTGACCTTTAAATTTCATTGGCGATGCTGGCGATGCTCTGAAAGGTTAGCGGTCGCTCGAAATATTCCTTGCTAAAATTCCTTACAGAGTCAACAACAACAACAATAAATTCGTTCCCCGTATTTCAAAGAAAAACAACTGATTTGTTTGATTTTATTTGCTTCACTAGGAAACGGTTTTTATTGATTTATTTGTTACGGCAAAACCCGGGAAGACTATTTGTTTAAGGGAAGGGAGGCTTCATGGTGAACTTTCTAAGGGGAAACTGGCTCATTTCCGCGTTATACACGAGAAACCACAAGAATTCTCACCCAGCCAGCCCGCTAGACTGGAACCAAAACCAGGTCGAACAACCGGTTTTCAGAGACGTTTACGCTCGGTCGCTAATGGGCTTATTAAAGCAGGATTCGGAATTACACCAGGTACGGTGGTTGGAGAAAAACGGGTCTAAATGACCCCTTCCTTTATTTTCCTTTTCTGCCTCTGCTTGTGAATTTCATCTGCATAGTATTTCAAATTTCAGTATGAAAGTTCTAGGTGCGTGTTATTACTTTAGCAATAACTGCCATTTCAGAATTGAGTAATGAACTTTTTTCTTCGTATTCATAATCACATTCTTTAATAGCTGATACTTTCAATGTATCTGGACAGAAGCCACTATTCTCGATTTTCCTCAGCACTACGGCGTTCCAGACGTAACTGACGTAACTTCACCATCGTTCAAGTTCACTAGCCAAGCAAAATATCAATACATAATAGCTGTTATTTTACGCGTATATATTCAATGCTTTGATTTCTATAGTTCTCTTTTCATTCAATTTTACTAATTGTTACGTGTAATGCAAAAAATAATTGGGATAAAGAGAATTCTGAAATTTAAAATTTCTAAATTTCCCATTTGCATCAAAAGACTAAATTTTATTTTAGCCATCTATATTTATTTCATTGCTAATCTGCCTATAAATGTAAATTTATCTAAAGGAAAGAGGGAATTATCATCAATGAAAACTTTAAAAACCTAAGTTTAACCGTACTATTTAATTACTATACTAATTCCAGATGTTTTTATATTGGTGTTGTTTTGCTGTGAAACAACTAAAATAGAATTATAGAATATATTTATATATTCTATAATATTATAGAATTTAACGTCCGCTAGATGGACTGAGGTGTTTCATATTATTCACAACTTAACTAAATAGATTAAATGACAACAAAACCAAATTTATGACGATTTCGAAAGAAACGGTAAACCTCAATTATCTTGAACCAGGAAATCAAAAATCTGAATTAATGAATTTATTTTATTTACCTTAGCTGAGAAAAAAACTCTGTATATTAATACAAAAATTAACAAACGTATCTGTCTTTATTCCCCAAGAAAAATTTTACATGTAATGCAAAAAAAAGTACTTGTGATAAAGATATCTATCAAGTTACTAAAGCAGCGACGAAGCGTTTTTCATATACCACTAAATCGTCCGTCTTCAAACTGGTGGCCCCCGCAACAATTTTTTTCGTCCTGCAAGTACATTTCAAATTACATGTTTGGTTTAAAACAGTGCTTATAGATTTCGATCTAGCATAAATTCACTGAGCAGTGTTTTGCAATACGATGTGCTTATTAATAAAATAGAAAAGCCACCATCAAACTGCAGCAGTTATTACATTCCAACTGAGTTCAAAGGTAGCGCTGATACACAGCCAAAAGTACAACGCATGTATAAGAACGTTCTGATAGACCGGCGAAAGAAGATAATGGGGGGAAAATATCATCACATCTTAGTCAATGACAATTTAAAATACAAATGTGAACAACATCCAGAAACATATGGTTTGTGTTTATTTCCACGATTGCTAGTGAAAGAAAATGAAATAGAATGGATAGTTTAAGAAATGAGTTAAATGAAAAAATTATAGACATTTTAGGGTCTAGTAGATTTCGTCGTGGCCGTTTCGTAGTCGCTGTTACGCCGTCGCGGGACGTTTCGCCGTCAAGACATATTTTTCTTTACATGACTGTATTATACCTTGCCGTATTGTACTCGTATTAAATTTATTTAGTTTACAAAGAAATTACACATAGATAGTTAGAAAATTATGTCAGTAACAAAGAGAACTGGGGCTAAACCTCTGATATAACAAAAGTTGTTTTATCGATTTTTAAATTATGCAGGTATAATATGTACATGATTCGTCAAAATTTCTTAAAATTAGAATCGGCTAGTTTAGGAAAATCACTGATGCAGCAAATACTTCATATTTTTATGAAATCTGAAATGAAAACGGAATTAATTTGGAATCTTGTCAGCACATTACTCTCTTAAAATTAATATATCATACATAACGATGTATTTGTATAAAGCTGTACACAAAAACATCTTATACAAAATGTTTATTAAATTAAATTGTAAAACTAAACAGAATTATTAAACTAAATCAACCTAATATAATATGGCAAGATATAATACAGTCGTGTAAAGAAAAATATGTCTTGACGGCGAAACGTTCTGACGGCGGAACGTCCCGACGACGAAACGGCCATGGCGAATGCCACGCCGTAAGAGTAGACATGTTGTCGGTGAAATAAGTTCTTAAACCTTTTATATTCTGGTGTATCATTTTTTTCCTCCTAATTCGTACGTACTTTTACTTTCCTTCAGTCATTACTTCTTGAAAATTTAGAAATCTAACAAAAATGGCTTGATTGACCGATGAGCATCTACAATCCGGAGGGATGAAAATAGTTTCTAATAATTATTCTCTAAAGCTAAAAACGTTATCAAACACAAAACGCCATCTGGCGACTAGCTGCATAAAATCATGTGTATTTTTTCTGCATGTGTCTGTAAAAAATGCAATGCATAAAAGAAAGATATTTACTCTAAAGTTTTGTTCACTGGGGAAGTTTTCTAAGAAAAATTGGCAAGTTTTCTTAATTTGTTTATTTTAAGTTAATTTTCAAAGTAATTTAGTGGTAAGTAAACTTATTACAGTTATTTCAAATAAACAGCAATCCAAAAATTGAATTTTTATTTGCTAGTACATTTGAATTACGAACTATATTACATATAGTTCTTGCTAGCTTTTTGAAGAATATCAAGTTTCGATTAAAAAGTCTTTTAAATTTATTAATTAACTATTTTCATAACGAAGGTTTGAATTCCTGTTTAAATTTATGCATAATTTTGCTTCCGTTAACGAATTAAAATTTTTGGATAAGCTATTTTTGGATAACTTACAGAAGTATAAGACAAAACTATCGAAAATTTAAAGTAAACGAGGACATATCACGATTAATTAAAATTTTACTAAGCAATATTTACTTCATAAAATATGCTTGGACGTCCGTAATACCTACTTTAATTGCAACACATCTGAGACAACATAAACGGGATAAAATTGCGACAGAATAACTGGTAATGTCTGACCAGCACAAAGCTATGAAATAGCAACTTCTAAAATTATAGCTACTAAATAACCTGGCAGGGGTGGACTCAAACAGGACTATGATTAATGCACAGTGAAATCAGTGTATAATTTTAATTTCTTGTGTCTGCGTAATAAAAATTTTTCATAACCAAACTAAAACATGTCCATTATAATACATAGCGACCTGTAGAAAAGCTGTAGAAACACATACATTATGATAATTATTAAAGGAAGAGGTAACATCGTTGCAAGATTATTTGATTATATATTATTTTTTTATAACGGATTCATTTATTAATCCGTTTATTTGGGGAATTTTATATAATATCATTGATAATTATTTTTTGTTTCATCAAATTTGTGTCCGCGTGTTGTATTTGGAAGAGTTATTTCGTATACATTCTTGTTTGTCTTGTTATTCTGCCTTGTTCAGAAGTTAGATTATAAAGATTGCTCAATTAGGAGGTAGGATATAGGAAAAAAAGTCTCCTGAGGGGAGTTTTCTCGCAAAGTTATTTACCGCTGTGTTTGAGAAAAATTCTTCAAAAGCTGGATGAAAAATAAAAGACGTGGTAATGTATGTGTTTTGTTAAATCCAACAACTGTATATATTTTTCTCATGAAACCTAGTTAATAAGACTTATTTTGCAACGTTTCTCTTCTTATTTGTAGAAAAGTCGCATCAAATCGAAGATCGAGATCGCATCAGGTCGAGATCTTGAGCCTCACCCACGAATTTCAAACGGGTTCGCTCACGACTATGCAAGCTGTCTGTCAAAAATATAGCACTATGAAATTAAGATGCTCCATTTAAGGTACGAGAAGCCCCGCCCATGAATGACAAGATATTTATAGCTCGCTCCAGAGATAGATATTTTTGTAATGATTACTAAAACCGTCATGCTACAGAAGAAGAGATTACAGGTTCTGTTCTTGCCGCACAGCAGCACTTCAAATGAACACACTCTCCATCCGCAAACGGCGCCACTAAAATAACTAAATCAGACTAAGGGACCAATCAGTTCACAATACCAGTTATAGATGCAGCTCCGAGATCGGCGAGAATGACTTAGGGTTACAAGATCTAAAACTACTTCCGCGTACTACTACTATTTAAAGGGTAGGTACTAAATGGTACTTAATGGTACTTAAAATACTTAATACTTAATTACTAAATGGTACTTAAAATGGTAATACTACCATTTTAAGGGATCTAAAACTACCTCCATTTAAAGGGTGACAGGAGGAATGATTGTGCCGTATAATCAGCTGCCACCTTTTAGTTTGGAAATCACTAGAAAGACCTATCAGATTTTTCGAAGCAGGGAACATAAGAAAGCAAATATGCTCCTTGCATTATCATAGCCACGGATCTTTCATTCGCCAGCTGTACGTGCTGTCACCTTCATCATGATACAACGTATGATATAAGTTGCGTAATTCGGTAATACCTTTTGCATTATTTTATCTTTTACTTAGAAGTCACAAGCATATTTTCTTAATAAAACAATCCTTCTATAAAAGTGCACTTTATAGTGTATTTATAATTGTAATCCAAAGTTACAGCATTCGCAATGAAAGCAGTTTCATGCTTATATAGCTTAGACTCTTGATTGTTATTAACAATAAGTAGTTTTAGATAAAGATGGTACTACAATTTTTGAAACTATTCCTTTTACACAACTAAAATATAAAGTATGTTCAACGAAATGCAATGCATTCTTTTTATGCAGCTACGGTAATTCCATTTTAATGCAACAACCACAGTTACTTACCAAATGAAGTTGCTAAATAAAATCATCACATTTCTAATCTATAACTTATGGATTTTCAAATATTATTCGTCAAAATAGCGTCAAAGGCGTATACAATGTCCACTATAAGAAGAAAATAGCTTAACGCATATTATGGACCTTCAATATAAATTAGGTATCGAAAGTCTTTAGCGTGATCTCAGTTCGAGAAATCACTTCAACAAGGGAAAATTCCATGTCTGGAATAATTCATTACCTTAAAATGGTTCCGTGATAAATTTTAAAATAAATGCAACAAGGTTGGTACAAAACAATGAGAAATAACAAATACCTACTTTTAGAGCTGTCTAAACCCTAGAATGCTACCCCTTGAAAAACTTACGGGAATGGTAACCATTCGTCCCCGAGACGAATTTTGCGTAAGCGTGTTTAAAACCTATTTTACTCGTAAAAGTTAATTAAAATAAAAGTACACTACCAGCAGATGATTTTAGGACTCTGGAACTTCAAGTTAGCAAGAAAGTATCACTTATTTATTCTCAAAGCAGTCTTTATACATACTAACATGTTGTTCTCTGCGCATTACGCTGGAACATGCTTGACAAAAGTCGGGAGTTATTGCGCGGAAACTGTACGGGCAAACTGCACAAATTTTTCTTTTTTCACTGTCAGATTGTTCAAGAGGTTGAATGTTCAAATTTAATTCCAACAGTTTCCTTATAATTGTTCTTGTTGATCGAGGCAAAGTTGATATGTTGTAACGCTCGTTCACCCATGGAACAAGAATACCTTCACTTAGCTATTTTGCGAACCTTGTTCTCCATAATGCCTTTTCGGATTTTATATTATGCACATATATAACATGGGCATTCATTAAACTGATATTTATAATGCTGCAAAACGCAAAAAAGAGGCCTTCGGCGAGTTTTCTACTACATGACATATTGTTGCATATCTGATCCAATGGGTCTGCAGTCCCCTTTATGGGAATGGTCCCTTTGGATCTTTAACAAATTGAATAATGTTGCGAGATGTTGTACTTGTGTTGCCTAATTTGGAACAGATCACCAAGTATCGTTACCATTGAGCTGAATTTTACGGGGCTAAATAATAAATTTTTCATGACCATTTAAAGTTTTGGAAATTGTAACTTTTTAAGCATTTTATTTTTTAGCTCCGTATATCAAATTCAATTTTTCAACTTTTTTAGCATTTTCATTTTTAGCTCCATATTACAAATTAAGATTTTCATCTTCCTGGATTTGTTTTTAAAGCATTGTTTCTTCTTTATTGTAAAATGATAATTCCTCATTTTCATCTCAGTCGCTATCTGTGTATTCGTGACTTTCAACCCCAGCAAAATCAACTTTCTCCTATTCATCCCAAGAAATAGAATTTTCTTCATCACTCTCGGATAGCCTCAGGTCTACTCTAAAGCTTTTCTCCTTGAAAACTCTTTGACATCTTCAACACAACACAGAAATGAGCCTAAGTCGGATTCTAAAATGAAACGTTACAGCTAACCATTCGCCTATGAGACGAATATTGTTCTAAAAATGCTACACACGAAAATATTTCGGTAAGAAGAAATGTCCTTATCTGTAGCAGCCAAGGTTATACAAAGGTATTGAGTCGCACGTCCCAATTCCTGTTTTAGGGAAGGCAGGGCAAGGTTTTTTGCTATCGGCTTCGTCCAGAAGACGAATTGATAGCATTCTAGGGTAACTGACCAAGTAGGCTTTCACAATATAGCTAAACGGCTACAATCAATCGAGCTTCTAATCATAAATGTAATCATTTGGCTTGCATACATTCTGTAACAGAAATGAAGGATTGTACTATTAATGCGTATATAGAAACAACAGATAAAAACAACTTTATCAAAAATTTGTAATTAAATGCTATTTTTTAAAATGTATTAGTATTAATATGTTGTAAGTCATAAATTCTAAATATAATGCATTTTTAAATATTTTGTGATTTTGCTTTCGAATGCTAACTTTATTAATTAAATATCGTGTTCTTTGCACTTATGCGAAGTAAAATTCAATTCAATAGAGCATCACAAAATGTTTTAAAACAGCATTTCTTCAGAATTTTCGATAGACAGCTGGAGATGAAAATGTTTTATTCCGTAGAGTGTTGTCACTGCTCGCTTTCAAGTCATTGAGTTTGTTAATCAAAAATGGGAAAATGAAAATAAAATGAAATTAATATAAAATATGAATAATAAAAAATTCAAAATTCGGGCTGCTAATTTCTTATGTTCAGGTGTAGGACTACATTATTCAAAATTTGATGGCTCTAGATACCGTCGTTTTCTCACAATGAGAGGAATATACATGCAGATGCTTCATTACCTAATTTCTTTAAGAATAATACAAGGTTATATTATTTTGTACTAACAATTTGAAAAGTGATTGACGTGTATAGTGAACGAACGCGAAATCCAATTTTGAGGCTAATAGCCTCTTTTGGACTGAAAAAAAGCATAGAGAAAAAGAAGGAACTCTTTTTCTCTATGCTTTTCTTAAGAAAAAGAAAGGTTTCAAACAGGTTAATTTAATTTGGAAAACAGTTTATTCATTAACGAAATTAAATTAATATTCAGAAGACAAATAACGCACTGTAAATAATGGAAGGATGAACATCATCAGGAATGAAATCTCACAATTGTAAATGGCTTAAAAACAATATTTCGAAGGTAATTTGAATATGGGTTAAAATTTTTATACTTTTATTTTACATGTACACAGCGAAAAAAAAGAGAAACTTCTATATCTCCCGTTCTAATGGGTCGATTGACGAAATTCAACTTGCGTTTTTCATGTCTGAAAAGCGCGACTTAGGGTATATATATTAGATTTATATATCGCCGGACTTTTTCTGAAATGGACATTTTCCAATGTTTTCCAATATTTCCCTGTCAAGTTTTGTAAAAATCGCGCGAAAACGTTTTCATAAAATTAGGTCTCAAAATTTTACCTCCTCAATGTTAATTAAATTTGGCATATATTTATTAATCTCTCTTTTTTTATTAAAATGATTTAATTCTTCCTTTCACCACCTAATGATTTAATTCTTTCTTTTCCACCTAATGATTTAATTCTTTCTTTTCGAAATTCAGTTTTATTCTAGATGCAATTCGCCCATTTTTTATGATTCATTTTAAAAATTTGTATTTTTGAATAATTTTAATAAATTTTTCGAAAAAAGTTTGAATTACAATCTATAAAATTTTTACCATCATCTTAAAGTGCACTTCTAAGGATATTTGCAAAAATTAGAGCTTTTTATTCAAAATTTCCGAAGATATACGAGAATTTACATTTTGGCTCGTTTTGAAATTTGGCGTATTTATTATAAGCGATAATAACGAAAATTTGGTTTACGGATATCGTTAAAATTATTTGAAAGTTGAAACGATGCGACTTTTTTCTCTCTCATGCATAATGTAGAAAGGGAAAGGAAAATAGGCAGCCATATATTAAGAAGTTTGCCAAGTGAATTATTCTTGGTGCAAACTGAAAAAAATGCGCCAAGATAAATTTTAAAATTTCTGTATAATTTTCTCACCAAAAATTACAACATTTAAAATTTAGACATAATTTGAATCGTAGAATCGAAATATGGAAAAAAAGTGGCATGCGATTTCATAAAAAGTCTGATTTTGTGTCAAAATACCTATATTTGAACAATGATTATATAAATCTAATATATGCCTAGGTAACGCTTTCGAGATGAAAAACGCAATTTGAATTTCATCAATTAGCCCAGTGGAACGAGAGATATAGAACTCTCTTTTCTTTTTTCTTTTTTCCCGTAATGTACCTAAACATTCCAAATTATTGTGAACGACGTATCTTTGCAGACAAAAGCAACTATGAAATACTGTGATATTATATGTTATCACCGTTCTGTCTTCCGCATATTTTTTCCTGCTTGTATTTGCTGCAGACAGTTCTTTTTTTTTTCGCTGATGGATTTTCAAAGTATTTTTTCATCTTTATATAATGAACAAATTTAAAACAAATGGCGGAGGAACATGATCTGCTTACTCTGCAGCCCAGTGAATCGGGAATTGAATGTAAAATTAAAAATTAAAGTTTGCAGTTTCAGATTCTGTTTATTTATCTGACAAGTTACTTATCCATTTTAAATTCAGGTACCTAGATTCTAAAATAATTTACATGCATTAATACTTCTAAATTCCCTCTGTTTAGTTCCATAATTTTTTGTATTTGAATTTTTGATACAAGTATCACGACTGATAGCGCCATAAGTGAAGACACGATTTATTGCACTATGGTAAAGTGTACATTTTAATTCGGAATGAATTCAAATAGAACAAATGCCAAATCGCTCAAAAACATTTGTTAACTTCAGTCAGATCTTTCGACACATTCATGAGGACATCATCACAGAGAAGTCGCGAGGATTTTAAATAACTTGCTTGCAAATATGAAGTTTGAAAACAACCTGCTTCTTTCGAATTTACTCCAAATGTTCCTTTAACCTAGCTTTAAGTTCTCTTTTGATCACCCCGAAATATATCAAAACTCTATCGCTATTGATGATAAGTAAGTCCTTTTCAGTCTTAGAGATCTGCAGCATCAATGCCACGTCTAATTACTTCGTTCTTCTTCTCTGTACTTTTTATTTAACACTATTTAAATGTAATTGTAAAAGAAACATGGAAATGCAGAATTTTAAATTACGCTATAAAAGCAACATTAGAATGAATGAAAAAGTTTTTAAGAAACATCTCTATCGATTTCGAGTGCAATGAGATATATGCCACATTTTTCTCATTATCAAAACAGTTTTTGTGAAAGTTTTAAACACATCTTGATGCAGAGCTCCACAGCATTTCACGATAGCATTATTCTGGGCATATAATAATATTTTTAAAGCTTAAATTCCAGATTTAATTATTTATACACCATTATAAATACTTATTTTAGAATTTAATGTTATTTACATTAAAAAAAATACAAAAAACATTGCTAAAGAGGTAAGATAGTATAAAATCTGCCAGTAGAAATGGAATGGAATACTCAAATTTAAGGCAAAATGAATTTAAATTATCCGAATTAATTTCCAAGAAATAAAAATATGTTTTTCTACTTTCTAATTCCCATTTTACCCTTCTCCTGAATGTTTTGTTAAATTTGAGTTGTTAAACATAATTTGTTTCGAACTAACTATAAATTCTGATAATCTTTCCCTTTCTGATCTTCTACGCATCTCAGAGTTTCCATATTAAAAGAGCATTCCATTACACAGCGTTTACGATTACTCTCTCTGTCTCTCTTTATGCATTACCAGAGAAAGTTTCCTTTGAAATTTACTTAATTCATTCCGATTCTATCTTGCAAATACTTATTACCTCTGACAGAAAAGGCATGGTATAATGTATGTAAGAGAAGTAATGATTGTGTACATTTCCCAAACAATCAAAGCATATACTTCGCAATCTTTAATCATTTATGATTCTTAATTATATGCATAAATATTCACTCTCAGTGTACTATTTCTCTCAGAAAGCTCTTGAAACTGAATGGGTATTGTATATATACACCATGATAGAAATTGTATTAATTATGCAAATAATTTATGTCTTGTCTGTTAAATTTCAAATTTTCGAGGGATAAAGGAAGGGAATTCACATATAATTGATGGATAACATCATTTTGTAACTGAATTATTTAACTGAAGCTGTTTCATGATAGCGTACGGCAGAGAGCAGTGCACTTAGAACAAATTATGCGGATAGAATATATCCTAGAAAGTAAATCAACAAGATTTTATAAAATAAAAACCACAGAAAATAGTTTGCAAGACCCAAAATGCTAATTTCTTGTTTTCAATAGAAAATCACTTAGGATCACAGCTGCTTAAAATGTTACATTAAACGTTATATTTATAAATAATAATAACGCAATTTTCAAGACTTCTAATGACTATTTACCATAGCCATGTACTTTCAATTTGTGCATAATCTTCAAAGGAAAATAATTCAACAAACTTACAGTCTGTGCATAATATAACACATATTTGACAATCCATCCTAAAATCTGCCCATAAGGATATATTTAGAGAACATTTTTAATATAAGTGGCTGTTATCATATTACACACGGGGAAAATCACTTAAGTCTAATACAGCAAGTCTGGCAGTCAACAGGTTTTCGGAAATGCTACTTTAATTGTTTTCCATTGGCTGTTGATAGGTCTTAAATAATTCAAGGAAAGCAGAAAATACGGAAACGTGATGATTCGTGATTTACTGTGCTATTTAATTTCAGTAAAATATTATACTATATTTTAATAAGACAAACTAATTAGGATAATATGTTATCATAAGCGCATCAGGAAAACAAATTATTGTAATTATTCCACTCGTGGAAATTTTGTTCCGTAACAGCATCGTTATCAAACATTTTCCGGATATCAAAAATAACTGGAAATTGACATGCTTTGCCGCTTAAAATAATATAGATTAAACAGATGATTAATACGGCCTGTATAGCCAACGGGGTACATAATCTGTTTTTTGGAATAACTATTCTTGAATGAACAAAATCATGTTCCAAATATTTTGCACATATTATGAATGTTTAATACGAAACTGTAGGGTTTCCTTTAGTTTAACTAACGTATTATTCAAATTTTTGCTATTTTTCCTGAACTCCTCAATTTTCCCTTGCATTTTCTCTCCAGGATGTAAATATTAAGTTAAGTGAAGTGAGTATTTAAACAGGTGAATCTTGCGGTTTATTCAGAGCGCGTTTTCGCTAATCAGCGTCCGTTTCGTTTCTGACCTTGCTGCTACTCTGATACGCCTTTCTGACCATTTGAATATTTATCACGACTGTTAGGTTTGTTGAGTCAACTTAGCTTAACCATAACTTAAAGGGCTAATCGAGCAGTATTTTTTTAAACTTGAATATATTTGTGTTACAAATTCTTAGTGTCCTCCGCAAGTTGTCGGTGTCATTCTAAAGCGCGAAGTACGTGCCTTTCTGTTCATAGTTGAGATTAATAAAGGATTACTTTCAACTTTATTCTGTTCTGATATTACCTCACGCCTGTTCAAGAATCGCCAAGTTCATTAATATGGTCTATATTAGTTTATGTAGCCACAAAGAGTCAGATCCTACAAAACTATGTCTTTAAAAGTACTTAAAGAATATCTTACGCACATTTCCAAACCGGATATTTTAACTCTTTTATTCTGCGCAAGCTGGAGTGACGTCTTATTCTGTTGAATTTAGTATCCTAATATCATTATTTTAAAATACATACCTATCCCTTAATAACTCAAGCAAAATAATTATCTCATTCAAGGGACTCCCAGACTTTCATGCATTGACTCTTTTTAAAGGAATAGATTTATTCATCGAAGCACTTGTATATTACTCAATATACGGGTTACAACATAAACATAATACAAATAATTGCGCATAAGTAAAGACAACAGTAAGATTAATATGAAAAAAAGTTTTGAACAAATGCTTTATTAGGTTTATACTTAATTACATTTCTACTATTAACATTTTAATTTTACAAACACAAGCAAGTTTTCAGAAACAAAATTACAGATTCTAACTGCACGAAAATTTGATTTTAAATTACGTAATGTTTGCCCTTGATGTATTAATGCACATTCATTAATATTGGGAATAAAATTACTTACTTGTAAATACAAAAACCGATCAAAATTATTAAAACTCTTTTTTTATTTTTCAGTCTGGATTCATGTGGTCTGTATTTTCTTGTGTTATTGCGTTTTTCCTTTTTATATTGCACTTACTGCATACAAATTTCCATGTTTAAAATTATTTTAATTATGTATACTGTTTAAAATATATGAAATAATTTTACGCATTTTCCCCTTGTCTTTATTTTAATATGGTTTCTTTCTTACTACCTGATAGAGTTTTATATTCATTAATATTTAATTCTCAAATCTTTCAACAATTTTTTGTAATCAGTGAGATCTTGATTCTACTAATCAATTACCGGCACACATCCGGCAATCGATCCCTAATCGACTAATTGAACATCAATGCTCCTTTGAAAACTCATTGACCTCGTTAAGAACTCGTAATCTAATTTACTTGCAAATATTGTTATTAGGCATTTATGGATACTAATTACAATCATCTGATTGTTCCGGGTTTTATACAAGTGCAGTTAACCATAAATGTACAACAAAGTCCATAACTTAATCCCCGGATAACAAAATTCAGTTGAAACAGAATTTAAAAAGTAACCGGAAATAATTTGTATCGATATAATTCAATGAATTTCTTTTGTTTTAATTTTGGTGAATGAGAACAGGGAACTTGTTTGTTTACGGACAAAATGGTGTCATGCAGTAAAAAGGCAATATGCGTTCTCTGTTTATGGGAACCGAAATCTTTAAAGTCAGTTCAGAGGCGATTCCGACATGAATTTAATAAACCTCTACCGATGGAAAAACCAATTAAAAGATAGAACTGTTTCGAGAGACCAGACATGTTTTGCAGAAAGAAGGTGCACGTAGATTAAGCGTCAGTGAGGAAAATGTTTCCGCTATTCAAGATGTGCTTGGGCTCAGTCCCAGTAAATCTATTTGCCGCGCCAGCCTGCAAACAAGAATTCCCAGATCGACTGTTCATAAAGTTACTCATGGACAGTTGAAATTGACTGTGCAGATTTATCAACGAATCAAACCTAATGATCGAGTGGTTCCTAAGATATTTTCTGCATCCAATCTTTTTTTTCCGACAGGATGGAACCATCTGTCATTGGGCTACATACGTGCGTGATTTCCTTGTGAAAACACTCCCAGACCTGGATTGGTAGATATGAACCAATTTCATGGTCACCCGTTCTCCGGACGTCACATCACTCGACTTATTTTCTAAGAACCGGATTTATACTGCAGAAATAGAAGCATAAAAATCGAATGACTAAAGAAACAATATGAGACTCTACAAATTCTTAATAACTTCCGATGGGAAATCAAGAACAAAGTTTATATTCTTCGAGCAACTAATTATCCTCATGTTGAAGAGTATCAATATAAAATTCCTTGAAGTGCTAAATAAAATTCAGCCAGTCTTTTTTCTCTCTACCTTATTTTGTATTGTTTAAAACGTATCTTTATTTGGTCAATAAATTATGGACGCCCTGCATTTCAGTAACTGATTCGACCAGCCTTAATAATATACATTTTCTGTGCGTGCCGTAAGGCAAACTACTATTTTTAATATATGATTCACGACTATTCAAACCGGATATAGAGTAGGAGACTTTAAGACATTTATCTACATTTTGGAAACAAGGCAGTCGCCATATACTCAAGAAGTGAGAAAATGGTGAAATGTGTCAATTCATAGTTTTACTCCAGCATTATTTCAAAAACAAACACTCGGTTTTATGTTGCACGAAATTAACTTCAATAAGAATGTCATCACATTTTAATAAACTAAATTTAATATAAATTTATGCTTTATAATACTAGTTTTCAAAATCTATATGCTACAAATATGGTTCAGTTTTATTAAATGAAAATATGGTTCAGTTTTAATTTTAAACTTCGCAGTGAGAAATGGCACCTATACATGTAGATTAAGCTCTCCTTCTATGGAATAATGAATTCTCATTTACGAAAACGAGCACGTTAATATGGACATTAATATTATGTTAGTAAGTACGTTAATAGGTTTTACCCCAAGTTCGATTATATTTAGATTTACTTTGTGCAAAGTTTTCGGCAGTGTAAATATCCTCTTTTCAGGCAAATTTGATATAAAGCACGAAAAATGCAGAACCTCGATGTCAACAAATCTGCTTATTTAGTAATTTAAAACATTTCTGTATGAATGAAGAGCAGTATACTCTAAAAATTGATAAATCTGCATTAATGCAGTTGTGCATGTAAATCAAACGTCAGGATATAAGCTTTATTCATAAGCCCCCGATACATTTTAAAAATTCCTAACGTAGGAGGTACTAAATTTTACTTTATTCAAATACAAGTAAACTCATTATCTATTTGACGTAATCTCGAATATGTCCGATACAGCAGGCGTTTACGCATTGCTGAGAGGATTAATTTGTTCGTATCCAGAAAGCTGACTGATGCCACTATTGAAAGAAAACACTGATGATTAGCTGTTTCAAAAAGTCAATTGGTCGATTCATTACCACAGAGAAAATAATCGAGATCATTTCTGAAATCATTGCAATCCAAATTTGCTACTAAGTGATAAGGATACAAGATTTTCGCAACCAAATCGTAGGGTTCCAGTCAATTCGATCGTGATACATTCGAACGCTAATGAGACTAAATATTGTTACGAAAAATTCGGCGGTTGCGCCTGTATGTAAGCTTTCCGGCATAGCACTAGGGTTGCCATAAAATAGTGTATGGTAGGGTTGCCAGATTGGCGACTTTATCGCCCATTTGGCGACCAAATTGGCGATATCCCATGGTCCAATCGGGAAGCTTCTAGAATAACTTCCTGTCGAGATATTTCTCGAAACGTGTCGAACTTAAAGAAAAGCTATATAAACCCTTGCGTTTCTGAGAGCAGTGAGTTGCGAGAGATTGTGAAGAATGTGATTAGTTGTGAGAATAGCTGCTTACTGTGAGTGCTAAGCTACGCGAGAGTCTTGTGAACGGAAAGCGATCGGGATAGTGCTTTGCCGTGAAGCTACCTTTACAGTATAGCTTGACAGTGTATTGGTGATTGTTCCACGGTGTTTATTATAAGTTTAGTGTTGCCGTGAAGCTACCTTTACAGTTACAGCCTGAAGCTGTGTTGCTGATTGTTTCAGCGTATTTATTGTAGATTTTCGACGCTTTTAAAGGTAATTTTGGAACTGTGCTGTAAATAGTGATTCTTGTAAATAAATTGTGCTTTTTATTGTTCTGCATCGTGTTTTCATCGGATACTCTCAAATCCACGAACCCGTAAAACGCAACAATATATTACCTCATATATATCTATCTTAGCAGCGTAGGTGAACATACAAATCGTTTGTAGAATATGAACAAAAAATGGCGAGTTTTCCTTTATTTCGGTAAAATAAAATCTGCTTTCTAGTATACTGCTTTTTAGTCAGTTTTCTAGTATATTTCTTATGAAAATATTTTCAGATTTATGAATATCCCTAAATAATATGTGAATATCTAAAACCCATATTTTAGTCATTTCGTTTTAATGTTTGGTTAGTTTTTAGTTCTTCTTATCTCTCTTTTCTTTAACAGGTACTACGTGCTAGATGTAATACGTTTAATGCACGTATATATGCAAAGGAATTATTCCCATCTGTCAGAATGTCTTTTTCAGTAACGTTATATACTCCGGCATTTTACAAATCTTGCAGCTCCAGTTTCCAGGGTCAGACATGACAAATTCATTCAACTTCTTTTATAGGTTCCCTTAATTGCACTTTTCCTCTCGCAGTCCATGATAGCACTGTAAGAGCAAAGGCCAAAATATTTGTAAAAAGAGAAGTATTAGCACATGTAATTAAAAGTTTTGTACAGCAAATTTCCGTGCAGCTTTGAGTTATTTCTTCAGAATGCACAAGATGCAAAAGACTTCAGAACAGTATTTTTATTTTCAAACACATTATGCAAAACAAATTCCACTGTTCATAATACCACAAAAGGGCAATATTTACATCAAATACAACACCATCTTCTGTTTCTCTACTATTCATCTTCTGCAGATAATTGGTTTCCTTACATTTTTTGTTATCGTGATCACGAAAGTTTTCTTTTCCGTCAGTATATCATATTCAGTTTCAGCCATGGAATCTGAGCATCAGATTCGAAACTTTTCCAGAATGATGCTCTGACACACCTTTTCATACTGATCATACATGGATTTTATCAAATCCATAACCAGTTCTTAATCAATCCACCATTTTCCCCGCTGTCTCTCAATAACTTTCTCAAGTATGTTTTCCTTTATAAAAATGATTGTGCTGAGATTACACGGACTTATATTTTTCTTTTACATTTTCTTCCTGAACATCAAGTTCCGGACATTTTAGGAGTATGTATATGACATCTGATCACTACAAATCGACAATCATTAATCAGTCGTATTAATCAGAAGGAAAACGTCACAATTTTCAAAATTCAAGGAAATCCTCAATGTGAGATCAAAACTGACTGCTTATTTAATTGCGAAAACCTCACAGCTAAATAAATACCTGCTTAAAAGATGGAATGCTCTTTAAGGCAAATGATCAGATGCGCTTTCTGTAGCGCCTGCAAAAACTTGGAAGAAGGAGATGAAGGTAATTGATGGGTCT